>JAJNNQ010000009.1:30047500-30520000 GCA_027886175.1 Phylloscopus collybita | reverse complement strand
GGACAGAACAGCTACCTGTATCAATGGTGGAGGGAGACGCATGTAAGGCAGAGAGAAAAACAGTAAGGGAAGAGAAGCAGAAAGAGGGAAAAGAGCAGAAAGGTGGCATGGATTCCAGAGAGGAAGCAGAGACAGTCTTCAGGAAAGATATCACGAGGCATGAAACCCCTGAAAGAAAGGATGTGACAGATACCATAATACAAACTAAAATCTGATGATGGAGAAAGAAGATCATAGTGGGAAAAGGTGGATCATGTGCCATTTACTAGAAGAGAGCTTACATACAGGCAAATAAGAAAGCAGAGGAAAAGACCATTTACAGAAAAGAAAGACCATAGGGAGAGAAAATAAGGAAATAAAAGTAGGTAAAAGGAAGCAGCAGAAAAGCTAATACAGGAAAGATAAATTTCAGATGGACATGATAAGCCAGAGACAGGAAAGAACACAAAAGGAAAAATAGAAGACACTGGCATTCATTGGTGAGTCTTATTATTTATGGTCTCCTGTCCTGCAATCCTTCACTGACAGAGCATCTCAGATCAGTGCAGCTGCTCTTCCTTCTACAGTTCAGTAGTACAGTTACTTAACTGGAGAGCAGCAAGATTGCAAGATCTGATATCCCACCAGGATGTTCACAGCTTTCTGCCATGTGTAGGAAACTGGCCATCAGGCTCCATGTGGTATATTTAGAACCATCCCTAAGGGACATTATCTCCATCTCCTGACAAATATAGCCCAGGCAAGCAGAAGCAGGTTGACTGTACTTCTCAGACTAAAGAAAAGCTTTGTGCCATTTAGGGATGGACCTGGATAAGGCATGACTGAACTACTAACTGGTGAGTGAGCTGCTGTTCAAACTGATGGCAATAAAGACCTGTGGGTATATCAGGTTCATCCCCAAATGCCTCAGCTTTAAGGTTCTAATAAAAATTTTTCTTGGACAGCATTGCTCTGACCTAGTCCTTCTACCTACCTCTCTGTTCTTCACATCACCTGTCATTTTTCTCTCCTATTCCTTCTAGCTAATGTCTCCTGTGAGTAGGAGAGCCTCCTTGCTATCTGGCTTTCTGCCAGACCTTTTCTGCTCTATTGAAGCTTCACAAGATTCAAATTACATCTGAGAAAGTAGCTCTTTAAATATTCCTTTTCCTTCTCCAACTTTTTTTTCAAATTTAATATTGTGACTATAGTATTTATTTTCCAAGACTATTGGCATCCGATCATTGTGAATAAAGGGCCCTAAAACTAAAAAAAATTAAGAAACAAAATGAGACTATATTGAGTCTGATTGACCTACAGATCCAGCAAGAAGAGCAGGAGGGCATAGCAACCCACTGGGCACTGTGTTAGGGGGCTATGTCTGGCAGCTGGTCAGGAATGAAAAATCTGTGTGTGAGAGAATGACTGGCAATCAGAAGATCAGAACATTCATCTCCTACGTACAGTTTGGATTTGAGGAGACAAGAGAGAAAAGAAGGTTATTTTTAAAGAATGGAAGACACTCACCTCCTACATACAGTTTGGATTTGAGGAGACAACAGGGAAAAGAAAAGTTACTTTTAAAGGATGGGAGATTGAAAGGCACATGGGCGTTTAGAAAGATGTTTTAACTTGTAGCTGACCTCTTGTCTTAGTTTCTTGTCAGATGCAGCACTGAAAGGTGATATTTATCTTTCATCCTTGTCACTCCTGTCCGCTGTCACAAATTGTCTCTGAAATTAAGCCCAGGTTGTAGCTATCAGTGCAGCTCTATACATGATACAACAAACTAAATGGGTGTAGCTAACGTGTATTTGCTCTGCAGTACAGACTATTAAACTTGTAGGTTTGAAACATGTCCAGCTCACTTTCCTGTAGGTGACACTATACTTCCCAATCAGTGCCATCAAAAACATACAGCTGGTAAAAAGGTTGCATTCAAGGCAAAATAACTGTTCTGCAGAGTCATATGGATGTCACTTTTCACCCAAGGGACTTGGTGTCAGTGATCCCTAATGAAGCTGTCAGCTGGGACAATAGCTCACACAGTATTTTAGCACACTAATTTCCTTTTCTTACAGAACAGCAATAAATAAATTTGCCACGGCAAGTTACTTAGGATTTTCAAAAACATTCCATATGTAGTGCTCAATCTGAAAAGATGAAGTTTGGGAGAGGGTTTAACTACAGATTTCACCGACATTAGGATATGTATTGAACACTTCTCAAACCCTATCCTACACAATTGGCATATATAATTTATTCCTACATGTACTGTACAAGGAATAAGCACAGCATAATATTCTTTCAGATACTGAAGGAGTCAGTTCCAGTTGTGCTGCTCACAAGGCAAGAGTGACAACAAAGTTCTACTGTAAGAGGCAAGGGATGAGAAGTACCGTTATTAAAAATAAATCAAAAAAACCTGAACTGGTCTAAACTTTTCCTTCTATGAATATACTGTGAGAGGAAAGAAGTTGGAGGCAGAAACATTGTGACCAATGCGTTAATTCTGCCATAACATCTCCTTTCTATTCAGTGTATGCAAACAGCCTGCTACCACAATAGTCAGAAATCCGTAGACTATGCAGTAGGAGCCAAGCTACTGAGGAATTGATGTACTGATGTACTACCCTTTCTGGGTGGTTTCCTCCTTTTGGAGTCTATGAGCAATAAATGTCACTATAACATGGCTAATTAAAGTCTAAAGTATCCATGATTAATATCAGACGCACACGTATTACAGCATGAAGGTAACCGTGATATCATCTGTGGACATCTCTCATTAGGTCAGCTGATAAAACTGGAGATAACAGAACAGCTTTCAGCACAGAGATCTGTTCTATTGTTTCAAAAATAATGTATAGAATACTACCTTTTCCTAGAAACCTTGTCCCACTTAAGGCTAATATCCCTGTGGAAGATTCTTACTAACTTTTTTCTTTATTAATCCACTTACCACCCTTGCTATGAAATGCCATTATAGAATAAAAAAATTAGATTTTACCGTTCCTGCTACACTAAACCTCTGTAGGGTTTACCTTTGATAGTGGACAAAAGTTCCCATGTTACCCTTACTGGTTATACTCCCTCAGGTTCACAAACTATCTTCTGCTTCAATGCTCCAATAGTCAATGCAATTCTTTATGTATCCCAGATTAAGCCCAGCCAGCAAGTACCACATCCACCCACCCCACATGAGGAGGGGGAGGAGAAAAAAACCTAAAACCTGTGAGTTAAGAACAATTTAGTAACTGAAATAAAATAAAACTAATCTAATAACAATAACAATAAAATATAACTGCAGTGAAAAGGGAGACAACAAAAAGAGAGGGAGAGGAATAAACCCCACCTGCTGACCAATGCCCAGTCTGTCCTTGACCAGCCATCAGAAGCTCCCAGCCAACTTCCCCCAGTTTATGTCCTGAGCATGACATTCCATGGTATGGAATGTCCCTTTGGCCAGTTCAGGTCAGTCCTGGCCACTCTCCCTCACAGCTTCTTGTCTACTTCATCACTGACAGAGCCTGGGTGATGGCTTAGGATTTTAGCTTGTATATTTTTCATATATTTGTAATCCTGTAATTCTTTAGTGTATAGTTCTAAGCTCCATACACAGTGCTGGCTACTATCTTCACATTTTGGTCAGACAAAAAAAATCCTCTTTAGGTCTGGGAATCAAGGACATCTTACTGTATCAGGCCCCAGAAGTGTAAACAAAAGTGAGTTGTGGGGGAGCAAACTTGGGGTAAAATGAATGACTTCTTTACCTAAAGGTGTAACTGGAAGATTAATCCCCAATATGCAAATGGACCAAACTTATAAAAGTGTGAAAACTCGTGTCTCATTGTCCATTTCGGGTGTAGTCCCTGGGGCTTCATCTGCCCAAAATATACCTAAAGGCCCTTCAATAAATATGCCCACTTTTTATTCCCCTAATTTTGTCTGGCCTCTGTTTTCAGGTAAGCCTGAAAAGGCATCAGGGAAACTGAAAGGTCCTTGACTTGGGGTAAGCACTGCTTGGCAACAACCAAACATCAGAGTGTTATCAACATCATTCTCACACTGAATCCAAAACACAGCCCCAAACCAGCTACCAGGAAATAAATTAACTCTGTCCCAGCTGAAACCAGGACATTATGTTATCCTCTTAGTATTTATGGGACTGGGAATGAACACGTGATGCTGAATCTCCTGTACTTTTATGATCTGTCTCAGTCCTACCTGGCTGGATAATGCATGAGGGATGAGGGAGACAGAGGACTGTGGAAAAGAGAAAACCATCACAAACCAATGCAGAGCCATTTTCAGTCCAGTTTAGATCATCAAGAATACTCCTTTCCAATCAAAGTAACATCATATTTGAAGATATAGAATACATTTAATTTATAGCCCAATTAAGTCCCAATTAAAATGTTAATTTAGTAAATGAAACTTCATTGCCATTCTAATGACAGATCATAGATTTTCCAAAATGCTTCTTTTAACTTCTGTTTCTATAGACATTATTTAAAGATGAACCAGTATGAAAAACAAAACAAAGAAACAAGATTTTTCCTTCCTAAGAAAAAATGGGTGAGAAAGGTCCAAGAAAGTTAGAAATACTCTGAAATCATGTCTAAACTGAGACACTTAAGTGCAGGTCCAGACTCCTGGCCTGAATGTGTACTGAGGTTACATCATATGTCAACAGGTCTATCAATGCACCTCCTTCCTGCACACTGTGCTGTCAGCAGGAAGACCAGAAAGGAACAACAACATATTCCAGACTCATCCTTGATGTGGAGAAGCTGGAAATGTGACTTCAGGGGATGCTGAAACTCCTACAAACTCTGTGATTTAGTTGTGGCCTCAACTTATCCCACTGGAGATTTCTTGATTTCTTTCCAGGTAAACTAGATGCCAAAACTCAGTTGGGAAGGAGCCCTCTCTCCACGTGAGGCAAACTCACAAGAATAACTCTGCAGGCATGCATGGTGGCTGTCTCTGCTCAGGTCCTGTCAGCCCATTAAGCATCAGAGCTTCAGGACATAAATCGACTCAGCTACTGCAGACACATTCCTACCCTGCTGCCTTCTGGAACAGGCCCTTCTCCACCCTGAAGGGGACAGCAGCCCATGGAAGGCCCACGACAGAACAGAAGAAAACAGCAAGATGGAAGGAACAGCAGAGAGAAAACACTACATCCTAAGCATAGCCCCCCTCCCCACTACACACTACTCCCGTGGCTTCCTTGCTGAAGGGACTTAGTGTAACTGGTGGTGGTGGCAAGAGAGGAGTCTGGAGTGGAGGAGTGAAGTTAATTCCAGGAAAGGTAGGGGAGAGAGTTCTTTTCCCTGTGTATCTTAATGGTTGTCTTTTTCCTTCCTAAATTAGTAAATATATATATATATATATGCAATAAATTACACTGAATTTCCCCAAGCCAAGCTTGTTCCACCCACAGTTGAAACTGGTAAGTAATCTCCTTGTGTTTAGTTCAACCCACAGGCTTTCTCTTTCCTATTCATCCTACTTTCTCTTGGCATCCCACTGAGTGAGTGGTTGGATGAGAGTTTGTCTGCTGGCTGGGGCCAACCCATTATATACAGTCAGGAATCTTGGACAACGCCTGCAAGCAAGATTTGGTTTTATGTGAGGAAAGATGGGGGAGTAGCTGATGAAAGTGAAAACTGTATCTCAGTCCTACATTGTGTTCCTACTTAAACTCTAGTTTTGCACTAAACAAAATTACCCCATATTAATATAAATGCAATCCAAGAGAAGCATCTGGCCTCTGGTTCTCACAATAAGACAAATAAAGGACTGTTACCTAAGCTATGCTATGAGGCCTATAGACTCTCTCCCACTTAACCTGGGAAAAATAGTTGATATATACAGTGCTATATAATTATTTGTTTGGATCATATTCAAGTACAGAATTATGCCACTGAAAGTCAAAAGATTCCTGTATAAACATTAATTACTTCTATACAACAGGTGTAAACTTGAAATTAGTCTTTGAAATTGCAAGAGTTAGTGAATTCTGAAGGTTGACTTCAGTAAAAAAAAAAGCCATAAAAAAAGCATTTCACCACAGAATGATCAGGATTTATTCTTTCTATTGTGACAAAAGCCAGGCCACAACTTTAGTTCCTAAACACCCTCCTCCCTTATTCTGAGTTTCTGATCTAATAGATAAATCTCTTTTTCCTGCAATTAAGATAGAGCACAGCTGAGTGCTCAGCAAGGGGAATGAGGTAGGGTCCAATGTTATGCATCTCTCTGTTTTAATTTTTACTCTGTTTCTCAAAGGTCCATGAGCTTTGCCAGATGGCCTTTATCCTCTCTCTCTCTCCTTTTCACACTCTTACCATAGGACAATCAGAGCTAATCAGAGTCCTGGAGTTAAGATGTGCCACAGAAATTCATGCCCTACTGAACCCATGATAACTGCAACCCTGTCAGAGGGCTATAAAGTAAAGAAATGGAGTGGAGGTGTTGGCATAAAAGTAGGTGAGGAACAAGTGCCCTCCCAAAAGCATTCAAGGGTTATTTGGAACACGTTTGGAGATGGCCTTGGAGACACTGTTCAGAAGGTCACATATCTCTCATTAATCCAGCGTCATATACAACCACCACATGTGCAAACGTGTGGACAGATGAATTCAGCCCCAAAGCTTCCTGAAGCAGGAAGACAGTGACAGAGGAAAAGAAAGAGTGAAAGAGGATTGAATGGAATGGGAAAGAAGACACAATCTTATCAGGTCTGCAGTATTTAATTGGTTTGCTACCTGAAGTTCAGGAAGGTAGCCCACGTGGTTTCTGTACACTGAACTCAGTCTTCTACCTACCCTTCTACCTACCCTTCCACATACCCTTGCCTTGTGTGTATGCAGACTGGTTACACCCTTACCTGCTAAATATCTCAAAATACATAACTGGCCAGTCTAACTCTTATGTGCACATACAAATGTATGGGAAAGTCCTGGAATTTACTTCCCTGCATTTCATGGGTGGAATGGCTTTCTCCAGTCCCAGATTCCACAAGCCTTTCATTCACCTCAGAAATTATACTGACTTCTGCTCCACTACTGGCATGACAGTTTTGGGGATAGAGTTTTAGTTTTTGGGAAACGATAGAATATCTTTATCTGGTCCAGTGCTTTTTTATTTTAATTAAGCTAATTCACATCTAGGTCTTGGAGGGTGCGTAGAGCTTCTATCAACCAATATCAGCATCTCAGAAGTACTTCAAACTATATATATAGGGCTTGTAAATGCTTAAAGTTCTCAAAGATATACTGAGTACATTTAGTACCACTTTCTGTAAATAATTAGCTTTTATTTAGAAGTCTGACATATTTCCCAGCCTTCAGAAAATACAAAGGTTTGTTATATAACTTCGAAGTCTTTCTTCTAAAATATGTAAATAGCATATAAAGAGCAACTAACTTACAAACAGCATACACCCACAACATCAGCTAATTTTAAACGTAATCAGCACACTCTGTGCAAGAAATGTCATAAAGAAGCACAGTTAAAAAATTAGATTCAGTCTGGAAATGTTATGTAAGCCTTTTAGATTAAAAATAATTCTACTCACAAATGAGAAATAAAATGCTTATGCTGTATACCAGGAATCAAACCTAAGCATGAACAGGGGGTATCTGACATTTCCATCTTCATCAAGGGGGATTCTGTCAAACTCAAACTCAAAAGCAGCTCAAACTCTTCATCAGTAATCTCCACACCAAACCTGAAACAAACAGGAGTTAGCAACACTTGCTTGCCGAGTTCACATTTGGGTCAACAGCACCCACAATATCCTGAGCATATGGCTGCCATTAACTCTTTGTTACTGCTTCGGCCTCAAGATCAAGAGCACCACGTGAATATCAGAGGTTAATCAGGGTTTTGATCGCTTCAGCTTTCTCAAAGAAAGAAATTCTACCCTAGAATCCCGGCATTGGTGGGGCACAGAAATAGAAATACTAGCATATTGAACTGTGTGCAATTGTCTTCTATAAAAAGTTATTCATTACACTAAAACACTGGTATTGCTTTAACTAGTTAACTCTGAAAGGCTTTTCATTTGGACTGTTTAGCATGAAAGAAAATGTAGAGAAAAACTGTCTTTTTGGGAAACAGCTTCTTAGTGCTTTTGGAAAGCATTTCATAATGGCATTAAAGACATTTTGCATACAAATATTTAAAAGTGGCAGTGTTTATTCATCAGCAAGAAAGTGTTTTCACCTCTTCAGAACAATCAAAACATAATCCTTGAAATACTGACATAAACAAGAATGACTTTGGCAATAATAAAGAACAAGACGTTCATTCATCATTTTGCAAAGCTGATAAACTCAGCCGACTTTTGGAGGGATATATTTTCTTTTTGACAAAGCAATTGAAATGTATAAAAAACAAAGCATTTATTTGTTGTTTTAGTTTCATCATCATGCTTTCCCATTTTATGTAACTCAAGAAATTTTCCTGCGAGAGTGTAATTTGTCCTTAACTCCTTTTAGGGATTTCTGATTCAGAGGCTTGGGACATGGAGAACAGCTCATTCTGTAGAATCCTTTACTCTGCTTTATTTCTGAGGAAGTCTGCTGAGAAGGGCAGATACAACTGCTTTTGTATTTGCTCTCAGCTGACAGTTTTACTAACTTCCAACTACGCTCACTTATAATTTAGACACATGCATTTAGAGAAGCTTTAATTCAGTCAACACATATAAACCCACACAGAAATAATGCACACCTGCAGCATTTTTTACCTGTTGAAGAACATAAAACCTAACTTGGTCAGGGAGTGTCAGTGAGAAGAGTTTTCCAGGAATCCATAACTATTTTGGGGTTACACACTGTTGCACAGGTCATTTGAAGACCAGCTATTTGCACGTGTGATCAATGGGCAAAATCTATTTGCTTACATGATCAGTTAAACAAAATCTCCAGATTGTTGCTACCTCTAATCCTTCTCTCCATCATTTGCATCAAGGGGTGTCATATCAGAAAGGAGTTTAGGTTGTATAGAAGGCATAAGCAGTGGGAGTCTATGTTAAAAACCAAAAAGTTAGGTAAATTGGCCGACTTCTAGCTCTGAAACTAGAACAGATAGATTGTTTAACCATTATATTACTTCTCTGTGTGTAACCATAGCCACAAAGAAAGCTAAAAAGGTTCCACATACAGTAATACATGAGATCCATGGAAGAAAAAGAACAGCATTTATTGCAATATTTAAAGAAAATGCCTTTTCATATTCATCATTAGCATCTTCAAAAAGGAAGGGGAGCAACAAAGCCACAAATTGTTCAAAAAGCAAAATGAACAGTGTTCTGGATTTAAAGACAAAGAATTGCTGTGATCTGAAAAATGGGAATAAGGAGAGGAACATAGGGTTGTAAGATTTGAAGTTTGTCTTAATGTTTATTACCCAATCTGTCCTCTCTTAAAGTAAGACTAAATAATTACTGAAGGGAGGCCTCACTTCTCTCACAATGTCATTTGCCTCAGAACAACAATTTTTGTAAAGCATAGAAGTAGACAGAAATTCACACACAGATGATTCAGCACATCTAGTTGCAAAGAAACAATCTTTCAATCATTAATTAGGTCCAGTTGTCTCCATAAGACAAAAAATAAGGCTATGGCTTATTTTTTTTCTCTCCATAGCAAAAGACAGGTCCTCTTATATATGTTCCAATATAAGTCTAAGAAAAAAACCCACAGAAATGACAATTTTTTTTTTCAAGCAAAAGAGATTTCTGATGCAAAATGAGAGAAAAATCTTCACTTCTGGTAACAAAATGGAAAAAACAAACCCAAACAACAAAGTGCCTTGACAGGCAAAGGAGTTAGGATTTTCTTTGTATAGGACCCAACCTGACCATGATATGTTACTGACATATAGGTTCAGTATGGCTCTGAATAGCTGCTAATTTAACTTCACTTAAGGAAATAATAATGATAATTCATTATTAGCTGGTAGCCAGAGGCTCTCTAACCTGGAGTGAACCAGGCCACTGAAGCAATCACAACAAGGGCTTCTGATGAGACTGCTTTTGTAAGAAAAATGTCGCAAACTGATCTCCATATCCAGCCAGATTAGGAGACTACAAAATAAAAGGTTTGTCTATGTTTAATGCTCAAGAAAGTTAATGAACTGTAAACTGCCAATATGGATATATTTATACTCACATGAAGAAGTTAACTATCTCTTTCCTGTAAATAATTTCCCATTCCCAGCATTAGCCTATAACTGTGATCTGTAATATACAATCAGGACAGCTGATCTCTGAAACCCCAGACACAGACTTGACAGTGTACAATACATTTCATGAGGAAAATACCAGAATCATTTGAAAAGCTAAACAAATAATGTCATTTCTATAAGGAGGGTGGTTCAGAATCATGTTCTCTTCAACACTTCACTGTTCATCAGCCTTCAAACAGTTTAATGGAAGCATTGCTACTGACAAACAACCCATCCCTGAACATGGCTGGGGAAAACAGCAGCCTGGAAAGCACCCCATGGTATCCAGGTGCCACAATCCCTCTTATGAGATGTCAGAAGTAATTTCAGTATTGAAGGTCCCCAAGCTTCCCAAATGCATCCAGGAGACAGAAGTTGATCTGAAAGCATGTCTGTATAGATTTACTTTTTAGAGTGGTCAATCCCACTGATATAGGAGAGGAATCAATGTAAGGCCCTTGAGGGTTTCCTTTCCCTGCCATATATTGTGTCTGCAAGGTCAGAAAATACATAGGCTGGTCTAAGGGAGAGAAGCTGGGGGAAGGGAGTAACAAGGCTGCACCAACTTTGCATACTGACATTTTCTCCATTATTAAAATTCCAAAGACCTATTTTACATTACTGATCTCAGGATTTCTGGAAACATGCTGTGACTACATTACATCCATCGTGCTCACTGGTGTGGAAACAGAAAAAGCATTGAATGAAGAGAGTGTATGGCCTATACCATTTGTTATCCCAAACACTCTCACACCTCTCATTCTGAACTTCCCCTCATGCTTTACAAACACTTCCACGATGTACAAAAGCAGTAAACAGGAGAATCAAGTGTTCCAGCACACAAATGCAGCCACCTGAAACTAAGAAATGATTTAATCATACAACAACAGCATAAAAAAGACAAATCACTGGGTTCTCCGGGGCACATTTTCAAAAGCAGGTGCAATGGGCAGGGCTTGAGAAAAAGATATCTATTAACTGGAGGGCTAAGCCTATTTAGACAGAAGCTGATGCAAAACACAAGGGACTGGTTAACAGTGAGGTTGAGAGAAAATGCTTTGGCAAGAAGCCCAGAATCTTGGCAAAGGGAACACCTGCAAAAAATCACATGTGGTTTATCGTACCAATACCTACATTTGCACATGCAAACTAAGAAATTGTTATTTCCATTTTATCCTATGTTTAATATTGGCAATATCCCCAAATAGAACTTCTTACCTCTCATATCTTACATCCAAGAGACAGAGTAAGTTAAGGTACATTGGGAAATTCAGCAACTGTTTCAGTCAGTTACTAAAGTGTCTTTTAATCATCTATAAAGACACTACTACTGGGTACCTATGCAAGAGCATGTTTTTAAAAGGTCATTATTGGAAAAGAGAAGATGCAAAAACACATCCTCTGCAAGAAAGCAATTGGGAAGCACAGAAAGCAGAGGTGAAGAACTTAATAGGTGTCAAGACTAGCATGCTACAGCAGAGATGGCAAGGCAAATACAGCTGCAGACCATGTCAGAGGGATAAGCAGTCTAAAATTCTGATGGGCATTTGAAGCAAGAATGAGGCATTTATACTGATCTGATTGTAAGAAGTAGTAAGTGGGAGGAATTTTCAAACAGGGCATGATATACCCAGAAAGATAAGCTAAGGGGATTATTCCAGCAGTGTGACCTCAGATCTGTCCCAGGAACAAGGGCAAGGCAGAGATAGTTGCAGTTGTTGAGAAACTGCAAGCAGTTGTGGGGTGCACAACCCTACAGTTCCTATTTGCAAACATGTGCATAGAAACGGTGATTTCTGCTGGCAGGCAGAGCATGAATTAACTATGTGCTGCATTTGCTTACAAAAAACATGGCCTCTGTCAGCACCTCTTGTGCATTTTCTAAGGGATCACTAAGTATTTCGCCTGTGAAAGCAACATTAACAAATCAGTGTCACAAAGGAACCAGAAGCAAGCTCTCTCATCTGGCAATTTTTAAGGAATCAGCAACAATGATTTGGGCAAGTACTTAAACATTCATGAAAAGTGATTTTAAAAATGGACTTTAAAAAAATCTGAAATTATACTGAAATTTATTGGCATAAATCAGCAGTTTCGCTTCCCTCCAGAAAACCTTCCTTTTTCCCACCTCTCATGACACAAACACTGAAAGTATTGGCCTATCTTTATCTGTGGTGTTGGTTGTCTATTTCACATTTCAATCCTCTCATAGATCTCAAGGAAAACACCAAATGTAACTCAGTAGTCTTCAACTGTCAGGCAACTTTCTTGAAGGGGAGACACCTAATGTACAAAAACTAGGCTTGGAAAGTTGAACCACTGCAATCTCTGCATAAAACACTGGCTGGGAAAACTGACATGCAAGATTTAGAGGCAGGGAAAGGAAAATCAACCAGTTTGTTATTAATTCTTTGCTTATATCCTGTTGCCCCTTTGGTTTGTAATGCTTCAAATAACCCAGCTACTGCAATTCAACTCCAAGTCATCATTTGTTCATGATATCGCAACAATATCTTTCTTGCAGGACATTTTTCCAACTAATACCCAACATTAAGCAGGCCCCTCCATTCTTGGCACTTATATTGACATACTAGAATGCTGTTTCAGAGACTGCTTAATTCAAAAGCCAGATCCTTCAGCCCCTTAGGCAAGCAGCAGTACAGCACAAACGTTTTCCCATTTAATCACAATTTCTCCATCAAAGCATCAGCCAGAATGATGCACACTTCGGCAGTAAAGTACGGCTTAACCTAGTGCTCCAGACAACTTGGTGCTCCTACAGCCACATTTTATCCTGCCATTCAGACCCGGCTGGCTAGTAGGCAACAATCTGCCAGGGTTATTGGATCACACCACAGGCTATTCAGAGCCTGATCTCCTAACTGGAGTGAGATACTTAAATGCCTTCCAAAATTTGGCTCAAAAGTCTCTTGTTATTTAAATACAATCAAAGCAACAAAAATTTGTTCCATGGAAGTAGTGTGAAAAGGAAAGGTAGCACCAGGAGTGCCTGTCTCCCTTTTGTTTCCCTATAAAAACTAAAGAGGTCAAACATTTCAGTAAGCACACAAGACCACCAGGGTGCTGATGAGAGGGGACAGAGTTTGGCAAGGGGGTTAACACAGACCATGGCGTGTTAGGCTCTGGATCACTGGTAAGCCAAGATCCCTAGAGTCTCACTATCACTCCAACTCTCTTATCCACCCAGTCAGTAACACCTCAAAGAAAAGGCTCTCATGTTACTAATGTAAGAAACCAAAAAGCAAAGAGAAAATACTCCTCCTGTTATAATCCCCATATATACTGTGAAAAAGTGTAAGCAAGTCCATACCACACCAAATTGGCCATTATTGAGAGCTAGCAATGCAGCATGTGGCATGAATACAGTATTTTTGTTGAATTGTCCAGTGAGTTGTGTGTCTTTCTCTTCAGTATCTTGGATTCCTCTACTCCTTATAAGCATGAACCAGGTTGCTCAGCATGTCTAGATGATTTTCTCAATACTTGTGCACTTCACAAACCAGTAGATTTTACAGTTACTGACTTCTGCCTGCCATAGAAAGGACAAGGGATGCACTGTCGGTATCTCACAATGGTAGGAAATAAAACCAGGTGTCATGAACTCTCATGCTATGCCTCTTAAGCCACCCCTTAATACAACACCTTTCTACCCTTACCAAAGGAATCCCTCATATCCCAGCTCCATATGTCTTCCACAGGCAAAGCTATTTTAATGATACCATGTTTTTTGTGTTACTGTAAAACTCAGAGGACGCTTAAGCAAAGTAGTAGGTAAAAGTCTGCAAGCTGTCACCACCTGTCAATACTACATGTACCACAGCAGCATCTCCATTGCTGCTGAGTTAGTAGTAGTGATGCCTTAAGTTTGAGCTTTCATATTCTCCAGATTCTGTACCACATTGGTAAATAACTGAACTTCATATGAAGTGTTATCAAGTTCTCTTCACAGGGTAGTTGGACAAAACAATCCTTTTCCAGCTGGAGAAGCAAGGACACTGTTGCAGCTTCAGGCCCAAAAAAGCGTAAACCACAGTGAATTGAGAAGAGCAATCTGGGAGGATGAGACTTCATAACCTGAAACTGTAATTGGACAATTAACCCCAATATGTAAATAGACCAAAATTTATAAAAGTGTGAAAACTCATGACCTGTTGCCCATCTTGAGTGTAGCCACGGCTGGGCTCTTGTACGGTGCAAGGTCTATCCTTTGAAGGCCTATTTAATAAATAGCTATTTTACTCCTTTAACACTGTCTAGCCTCTGTTCTAGGTAGCCTCTCAAGGCATCAACAGAAACAAAAAGAAGTGGGAGAAAATTAAAATGGAAAAAAGTAATTGTGCTAGACTACCTTTCCATAGTAAAACAGACATCCACAACAGCATTGTAAGGATCTGCTGATGCTGCTCCAAGCATTTCTTAACAGTTACGGCAAGTACAATACCTTTGCATCACCTTATTATTGCTTCAACAGCAGGTAAAAAGTGGAAAAATATCTTGGGAGGCCTCATGGAGATTCTGCCAGAACATTTGATCAAGCATTATCAGAGTTATCTTTCTTTGGGTGCTAAGCTCAGAGATGGTGTCATAAGCAGAGACACCATACAGGACTATAAAGCATGGATGAAAAATCCAGGCTGGGTAAACATGCTACCAGACAAAACAAAGGATTATTCCTCACTGAAATGGACTTCTTTCAGAGGCAAATTCCTGATCCAAGAATTGCAGTGTTTGGTGCCTAGGGGGGTACAAAAGTTGCCATTTCCCAGCTCTGAAGTTTGAACTGATGGAGATGTTACAGCAGATTTCTGAAGTGAAATGTAGACACAGCAAATGGAAGCCATTCAGACAGTGCAGGTGACAAAAGAGAGCTTTTATTATTAAAAAAAACACCAAAACTAAACAAAAAAAAAAAAAGAGAGAGTGATATTTAAAAAAAGAAGAACTTTTCACTCACACAGGATGTTTTCTCTCAAAAAGGACCTTAAAAATGTCCCAGATTACTTGGAGGCGTTTTTTGCTACAGCAAACCAAAAATCTTACATTATATGGAATAAAGCATTTGCTACTCCATTCATTGTAACTGAGGCTGCCTGGGCAATTCCACCAGACGCCTCTCAGCAAGAAGCAGTGCACCAGCTGCAGCTTTGCCAGCACCACATGCTCCCCTCACAGCTGGGATCTGCACACTGCAGCTGCACCCTCATGCCCACAAGGACACTAAAAATATAGCATCTCCCACTGGAGCACAAGAGATACCTCATGCCTGATACCCTGGAAAAACACATGTTCAACTCCACTTCAGATGTGATTGGATGCCCACTAGTTAGGTGCCCTTGAATGCAGGTAAGACAGATAAAAAGGCCAAGTGTATGAATAGTGTATGTGCACTGCAGGCAGCCTCAAAAGAGAGATACTCTTGTGTAAAAGACTAGGAATACCTTTTTTCCTGTGAAAACAGATGTAGATTGCTCCCAAACTGAATGTGGGCAAAACTTGACAAAAAAAATTTCCTGTATTTCATTATAGCCAAAGGATCTGAGTCATAACTCAACAGGCTTAAGAAGTGTCATTTGTAACAAAGCTTAGCCAGTGGCAAGTACTACAAGTAAGTAACTTCTGAACATGTGATTTAAAAATTGCACAATATGTCACACCATACACCACTTGAAAATATCTTTCGCACAAGTTGAAGTGTCCTGTCTGAAACAGATTTCCACAAAGTATTTGCTTCCCTGAACTTACACTTTTCGTCAACCACATTTCTTTTATTATTTAACTAATTTAAAATATTTTAAAATTAAAATATTTTTCACTTTTTTAAAAATGAAGTATAAAAAATTTCAGGAAAAGAAAAATCAATTTCAAACACCACAAAATATAAACTTGAAAACGCTGTCATTTTTGTTAAATAATTTACTTCGTTCTGAGGAACTTTGTTAATAGGATCATATACCCTGATAAAGTCAACATTAACTTGTCATTATACTTACTAAAAAAGTCAACTAATTTAAAAATTAGCTATTTATCAACTAAAAAGATAAAAGTTCAAAATTTTTTAGAATTTCCCTACAAGTTTTCTAGATGTGTTAGTAAACAAGTGTAATGCTACAAAAACCATGACAAAGCACCCAGTTTGGTATATCTTTTACCTTCAGCCCTCATTAGCTCACAGACTTGGTGATGTGGACCTGATCTTAGCGTGGTCATTTCCATTTAGCAATGTTTAGGGCTCCATTTCAGAATAGAGGGGTGTTACACACAACTTCTTCAGATACAAATTTATATTTGGGATAGTAAATGTGCACAAATTCCTCATCTTAATATTCTGACAACTATAATAATTCTATAATAATAATAAACACAAGTATCCCTATGGTTTCTTAGCACCATTACAAAAGTTTCTTCAATTGAATTTATTAGATGAAGATATAATCCAAGATTAAATTGGTGTGAAAAAGGGAATATTAAAGCCCTTAACTTTTCTAAATGCTAACTGGCTCCTCCACCTGCAGCAAACTGTCAGTCTAAACTATTTAAAGCCAGATTCCAAGGTCACAACTTGGGCTGGTCTCCTCTTTTGAATTCACTTCAAGGACTGAGTACTTCAGAACTTGGCACAGCAAAAACAGCACGTGCACAAGAGGCAGAGATTTCTCCAACACATTCACTAACCTATGGTTTAATTGTTGTTAAATCACAGCTTTTTCTTTATTATTTTATTCTGTCAAGCTTGGCAGAATTCAATTAAAGTCTCTATTTTCCTGGGGAAAATTTAAAAATGCATGTTAGTGCTACCAAAGGGCCACAACATAACTAGAATTCCCTTCAGAGCTGCAGGCGCTCCTCACTCCAGCAAAGCTCTCGATACTTTCAATAAGAGATTTGGACGCTGAGAGCAAATTAGCGTCCAACACAGCTCAGTTCTTCCTTTATCCAAAGTGCACCCTGCCATCTAGTGGCCAAGACATTCCAAAACCAGTAAAGGAACTTTATACAGAAACCCTCCCACATATGTTGCACGTGTTTCAGATTTAAAGAAAAAAACCCCCAAAAAACAACAAAGTTGAAAAACATGGTAATACTCCATCTCTATTCTAATGACCTGTGTAGAGATCCCCTAAGAAAAAACACACAAAGTTAAACACTAACCTCCTCTATTTTGTACTGGCATACATAATGTATGAGAGACTTTTATATCTAGTTCTATACCATACATTAAATATTATGTTTCTTTTTCTAGTTAACTGCTTATGAGAGATCCAAGTGTCACAACTTCAGAGAACCAAGTCATTGGATCCTTTTTTGCATATATAGTTTTCTCTAGCTAAATGCTCTAAAACTAAAGTAGGAGCTACAGACCACATGGTGATAGCAGACATTTAGAAGGAGCAAAGTGGAGGTGGGGGAGATTAATTAGGGGTATATAAGAACGAAGAAGTACAACCTCTGTATAGCAATCACCCTGCTACATCACAAACTGACATGTCTATTCCAGAAAGGTCACTTCTGTCACTTTTCCCAGCTTCCTGCCTATGTAACAGCTTTGACTCACTATTGAGGACGTGCTGAAAACTCAGTTTTTATAAGACTACACGATTGCTAGTGCTGACATGAGAGGAGATTGGGAACATATGACAGGAAGGGAGAAAGAGCTGAGCTGTCATTGAGTCATCAGGATACTTATGCCACACATGAAACTATCCTGATCTACTATGAATTAGTGTAAAGAAGCTGTGTTCCACCAGGTATGGCTGGATTGAGTTACCTTCATGAAAGCCCATATGTGTTTTGGATTTGTGACTAAAACAGTGATGTTGATAACACACCAGTCTTGGATATTGCTAAACAGTGCTTGCACAGCACAGCATTAAGGCTTTCTCTTTTTCTCACACTGACCCCCTCCAGTGAATAGTCTTGGGAGGGCAGGGACACGAATCATAGAATAGTTTGGTTTGGAAGAAGCTTCAAGATCATTCAGTTCCACCCTTGCTGGCATGGGCAGGGACACCTGCCACAAGACTAGATAGCTTAAAGCCCCATCCAACTTGGCCTTAAACACTGCCAGGGATGGGGAATCCACAACTTCTCTGGGCAACCTCTGCCAGTGCCTCACCACCCTCACAGTAAAGAATTTCTTCCCAAGATCTAACGTATTAGATCTTCCCAGTATCTAAACCTGCCCTCTTTCAATTTAAAGCTATTACCTCTTGTCCTTTCAAGAAGATGGGAGGAAACAATGCCAGAACAGCTGACTCAAACTGGCCAAAGGATTATTCCATACCATAGAACTGTAACTGTTGCAGCCACTGCAGCTGTTTCTCAGAGACAGCTTGTGGAAGGTGATGAGCCATTGGCTTTGCATTTTTTCTTTCACTTATTAAAATCTTTACTTGAACCCAAGGGTTTTATAACTTTTGCTCTTCCTATTCTCTCCCCTATCCTGCCTGGGAATGACTGAGTGCTGTGTGGATATTTAGATGAGGGCCAGGGCCAACCCACCACATCCATCCAAGTAGCTTATCACAGCAGATACCAGATGGACATTTCAGAACAGACAGTCCAATGCCACTCTTTCACTCCACTGATAATGCGACAGCATACTGAAAAGGCATCTCCAAGACAGGCAGGTCTTTAAATATACCCAAGGAAAAATGAGGTAGAAGGAAGCAATGAAGAATTATAGCTACTGGTGGCAACCAAGACAGCTGTTATTTCCTTGTTGAAAGTGCACTGTAGGAGGTGCAGCAGAGCCTCCTGTTCCCAGCCTGGAATAAGCAATGCAAGAAAAGGAATCTATTTGCAAAGATTTCTGTATTTCTATTCTGAACACAGAAGATAGCTCTCTGTGAACACCAGTTTCTAAACTGTTTGACAGGATAGATTCACACCCCCCAAAATCTTGAAGAGTCTTCAGTTATATCTGTGGTAGCAGAAGTGCATCACTTCCAATCAACATCTGTTACTTTCCACTCAGAGTGACTCTCCTCTGTTCAGGACAAGGCCCAGAAATGCCCACTAGTGAAATGGGTGAAATGACTAAAGAATCTCAGACACTTAATGCAAGCCATCCACACCAGTACCTTGGCTAGATGAAACAGAAGATGGGTACAGCTGGACTTCCAGCTGAAAGGATTAAGAGGATCCTGATGTAAAGGTATCTGTTGTTGTGAAAACACTGACAGCAATAAACCCCTCCATATCTGAAATAAATACAACTTACAGGAAAGTGCTGAAAAAGAAGAAAATTTGTGCTGAAGCAATATCAGCTGGTGACTAATAACCACCATGAAGCAGTTGCCTCCACATGTTCAGACAGACTGCAATCAAAGCATCATCAGGAGCTGTCAAACTCATTCCTGCAGTGTCAAGATCTCCCTCAGATGGCAGAAACTGCTCTCTGAGTACTTGAGTACATCAGGTACTCAGAATGAAGTACAAATAAAACATGGTAAAGCAACATCCCCCTTAAAGATACAGAATATTTGAAGCTACAGCTACCACACCATCTTGAACAAGCGACAAGAATCTCCAACATGACTGAACTAAGAATAATGAAATTATTTTCAGATTTTTAGTCTTCAGATCATCAGTATGCTGGGACACTGAGGATGGCAAGGTGACAGAGGATTGTCGATTGAAAATAGCTTGAAAATGAAAAATCAACTGAAAAACTGCATTATTTCCCCACCCCTTAAATAATCAAGTTACTTAACATAGTTTCCCTTATACAGAAAGACAAATGCCCTGAATGTATTCAGCTTGTAGGCACTATGAAAAAGCATGCTGATGGAAACATTCCTAGGGAGTTAAAACTCTATGTCCCCACAGAAAGATTGTTTTGGATAAAGAAAATCATTCACACCAGCATTCAACTGCTTTCTGAAATTCCTGCTCATTATTCACCTTTCTCTTTGTCAGTTATTCCTGAGAAAAATGTAAAAAAGACCAAACAATACTATGAAAGCATACTTTCACACACATTGAAAACAAGTGAGGCCTAGGATAGTGAAATGATTTAACTACCTTAACCAGAGGTTAAGGTAGTCTCCATCTTCCCCTTGGAGAAAGGGTCCAATTCCATTTCAAGAAAGTGGCCCACCCTATATGGTAAGTGAAAAATTGTCTCCCTTCCCCCTCCTGGCATGCAGATTCAGCCTACACTGTTCAGGAATGGCATAGAATTTAATGGAGTTTACAAAAATACTGCCTTACATGAACAACATATCAGAGATCTCAAACAATCAACTGAGCATAGTAATGAATTATTTAGGACACTTTGCTGGCATATTAAAACCCAAACAATTACTTCTGAACTGGTCCTCTGTGACCAGTACTCCTCCAGAACAAAGCCTACTGAACTGAGAAACACAAAAGTCCAGTTGAGAAGCATTAAAAAAATAAAAATATCCTGAGAGCCTGAGAGCCACATACAGTTTTTGCCGATGCCGTCAAACCCCAAGCGCAGGGATATTTCCACCTGGTTACCTAAACTGGTCCCTCAAAACATTTATCCAGCAGCTTCAACAGGAGTGCAAAGATGCTCAAGACTGAGGATTTCTCCATTGGTCACTGCTTGTGGTTTGTCTGCCTCTGTAAGGGACTGAGAGCACACTGATGGAAGAGGCTCTGCACAGCTACTGAAAGTAACCAACAAAAAAAAAAAAATCCACCCTAGTATCCAAATACCTGGAAATACTTGGGAACTATAAAAGCCACCTAATGAAGGGAGGTCTTTGCAAGTCTGTGCAAATATCCCTTCCTGAAATGGACTTAGTGATGCTGCCACTTTCCAAGCAATGGAGCCCACAAATTCCCAGCAGATTTTTCACTGCAGGATAGGTGCAGGCTGGAATTTACCTGTCCCAATGGAGATATTCACCTTTACCTACATGTCAACTCACTATGTGAAGGATACACATGTTTAAAGCATGATTTCCTGACACATCTCAGAAGATGCTCATATGGTAGCATCAAACTGTGGATCCCTCTCTTCTAGCACAGCTGATTTTTCTCTGTTTCAAATTTCACAGACTTTGACTTCTGCAAGTTCAGCAGTTTACACTCACAAAGGAGTCACAAATTAAATGAAATAAATGTGACTGGACAGATGTTTACCAGAATGTGGCCAAGAGTGAAATAAAATCAGACCGAACCAAATTCTCCAACTTTGCTTCAACTGCAGTCATGCCAGATGCTGGACTGATTCTCCCATTTCCCATTTCTCTGTGAAATCTATGAAAGAAAAGACACAGTCAGATTTTACCCATTCCTGCTGTTTTCAACCCATATCCTCAAGATCTGAGACTACAAGTAAAACTGATCTGGTTTTTATCTTCCATTAGAATCTTTTTCTGCTGTAAATGCTAATGTGATGGAATCAGATACTAACAAACCAAACACCTGGGCTACGTAGAAAGCAATATGATCAATTTTACTCAACAAGGTCCTCCTGCCAGCTTGGCTGAGCTGTGAATATTGCTTGCACAACTCAGCATCCCAGTCAGACAATGGTATAGTCTTGTTCTTCTGCTATTGGAAGCCTGGGAAATGAAGCCAAATGATTGCAAAAATGAAGAGTAAACCAAGTGGAAAGGAAGGTTAAACCTGCTGGTTATACTGGTTCTCTCTCTTCCCCCAAACAGGCCCAGAGTTATGGCTTTATTATGGTTTACAACACAAGCAGAAAAGTCCTCACCTTTAAAGCTCAGTTTGAGGTTGCAGGCTTGAATGCTAGAAAACCGAGCTCTAACAAAATTAAAAGTATTCACTCCTGAAGGCAGGGGAAGCCAGTAAACAGCCTCACGGCTCCACTGTTACAGCCACTTCCCAAAGTGAAATCACACCTCTAAAAATCATTATTTAACTCATATATTTTGAAAGAAGCTTTTACTTACTTTATTATTCATTAACTGCCCGCATAAAAAAGCCACCACAAGCCTCTGCACATTGAACAACAATTTATTGAGTTGCTGACAGGATTAATGACTACAGTTGTTTTTATTTATCACTGTACTACATTAGCTGAGTCACAAAGTTCTGAACAGTTCTGCATTTATTTAGATTTTATAGACTTTTTTATTAGTCAGAAAATGAGAAGTTTCTTTCCTTTGAAAGGGAGCCACAGGCACATTGATAGCTAAGTCAAAATACCACAGTCAGGACAGGATGTTTGTGACAAAGAAATTGAAGGCGAGTGCTTTAAGATCAGTATCAAAAAACGAAACACGCATATCACATTTAAAGACACAAGCATTAAGGTGGAATTGAAGCTTAACATTAGTAGTGAGTTTCCAGAATCATACACCACAAGCTCATTTACTTCATTAGGGCCATGAAATCAGTCCGGCTGTTATGTTCCAGAGCAGAACCCTAAACACAGCTCTTACAGCCGCTGGGATATCTGCAGATGTGCAAGCGTTCAGAGCTACACAGGCTCCAAGTCTATCAGGAGCATACTGCATCAGGGCCAGGAAATACCCCTTAATGGCAATTCCCTTCTGATAAAATATCAGATGACTTCCATTTTTGCTTCCACGGTGCCTGACGGATTAGCTATGGTTTAAAGGTCCTAGACACCTCAAGGTGTCATGTACTTAGACAAGATGGCTGTAGCTTTCTACATCACTTTGTATCAAATATGTGTAAGTAGGGAATTTAATAATTCTACATAATAATAACAGGTATAGCAAAGTTTTTAACACCTGAATTACTGATGTAAATTCCTTACTCTGCATCTCCCCTGCACACTGAAACACAAACGAGCACATCAAAAAGCATGATTTCTGTCACATGTTGCTTTGCAGATCCACAGCTGCTGAACCCCAAGAAAACCATTAGCTGTGTTCTGTTGCTACGAACAGAACTGCTCGTGAAGATACACGGGCACACTTCAACTGGCTGAAGCACGGCCTGAAATGCGAGGCTGAAAGCAGGTGTTCGCCTGCTACTGCTTTCCTAGTTATACTTTGTTACGGATTTGCGGGATTTCATCACCGATTTACTTTTTTCCCCGCATCCAAACAGCAGAGGGCAGCACCGCAGCCCGGTTCAGCCCGGCATCAGCTTCTGAAGAAAGACTCCATACGGGCTTTTCTGGTGTTTATCAGAAAGGTTATTCCGGGATACTTCTCTTGCACCGGGCATTGGCCCAGCAGCTATAGGCCCTGTCTACTTAGTAGGTATCTCTGCCTTCCTGAGTCACCCCAGCTATGAAAGGCCATGTTTCCTGGCTCTGCTCCAGCCTGACCTATTCAGGGGAAAAATAATCCTGCTTCAGAAGGCCAATGCTAAAATAAACCCAAGCTTTCTGGAGAGAGGAGAGGTGGCAGGGAAAGGGAGACTATGTAAATGCATGCCTCTCATCCCTTGCTATAATCAACCTCCTCCCATCCACATCACTGCTGCTCGAAACTGAGAACAACCTCCCCTGCTGAGCTGTGCCCAGTAGGAGAAAGTGCACGGCTTTAGGATAGCTTTCCCAAAACTACGTCAATGGGGTCTCTTCTTCTCTTGAACTGAGGATGTTTCAGAAGTGGAGGAATAAGGGGAAGAGAAGTGCTCTGCTTATGGTGATTTGAGATTTTAATCTTATTTTGCAGAGGTGAGGGGCCAAACAGGAGACAAAAGTATAGAATAAGCTGCTGGGTTCCTGCAACACTGCTGTCTCACAAATTTTCACTTGTTTAGCTCTTTCTGTCTGTGGATTATTACCAGTGAACAAGAAAGCCTGCAACTTCAAAAACACCTCAAGAAAAATGAAGCATGGCATTGCTGGAAATAGAAGGAAGCCAGAGAGATGTTTTAAATTGCATAAAGATCTATTTTATTTGAACTGTTTCTTCTGACGTTGAGTCGTTGGTATAGTTCTACGTAGAAAAAAAGGGTGCCAACCTACAACAGTGTAACATCTGAAAGGCAAATCACAAACAAGCAGCAGACTCGCACAGCTTCTGGGTGAATAACTATGATCCTGGAAGTAAGTTACAAGGCCAAGATAATTTATCCCTGGCTGACTATTTCAAGACTGTTTCATGTCTGCACCATTGTTCCTGACATCTCGATTTTCCTCACTATATGTACTCAGAACATCCCCTGTCTTTCATCCCTTTATAGCTGTCTGGAAAACAGAAAACAGCTCAATCTCCACTTCTTCCATTACTGTATATTACTACAAAGGAAAATAAATTAAATGGAGCAATAGGACAATTCCTTTTAGAATGTTGATCTGCAAGCCACTTTTACAGCATATATTCATTCATACCTACCTATAATATATGCTGTACATACTTAAATGTCAATTTTGAATAACACACCAACATTTAAGAATGTATGTTAATATAGTATCTTCATTTATTTCTTAAGATTTATAAGAAAGCATTAAACTGAATTCCCACTGAATCAGAAAGTGGCAGTCACTCTCCAGGAATGAATGAAATACAGATTTTTTTGTAAATCAAGCTGAGGTAATATACCACATAACCTAATTGTTTCCTGACTTCAGCTTCTGTCCCCATAATTTGTTCTCTTTCATATCCTGTATATCAACTCAGCTGGGAAAGTTCAAATTCAAAGTAATTTTTGGACCTAGGACTCGAACTGGAT
Source organism: Phylloscopus collybita (assembly GCA_027886175.1). Classification (NCBI taxonomy): domain Eukaryota; kingdom Metazoa; phylum Chordata; class Aves; order Passeriformes; family Phylloscopidae; genus Phylloscopus; species Phylloscopus collybita. Next base: position 30,495,157 of record JAJNNQ010000009.1, on the reverse strand, counting down.
TTTTTCCACCATGAGCTATGAAGCATTGAAATACCCCATGAAGGGACATGAGATTTAATGCCATAAAAAACACAAACTCTGGCAATCTAAAGACTTTCTCACCCAGTTTTCTCACTCTTTACCAGGGCAGTTGTCATCTTCAATATCAGCACCCTACTTGCTGGGATTTTTTCTTCATGCATTTTAATAATGTGGACTGACCTTAATTGGCCATTTTCTTGCAAAATACAGAATGACTAATATTTCAATTTATTTAAAAACCATTTCTGGCATTATAATCAATACAATTTGCATTATAACAACAATGTAATTGTAGCCTGTTCAACCAGCACATAGGGTGACAAAAATTTGATTATTCACTCACTAAGTAATACAATTTATTCATTTCTCACTTACTTGAAAATAAGCTTGAAATTCTATTAAAACTGTTGTGCTAATAGCTATTGCAAGTATGCATTAAAATTACATCTACATTTAATGCATGAAATTGTTTATAAAAATATGATTACCTTGTTTTACTGTTGCAGTGTGGTTAACCGACTGCACACAAAGCTGTCAGAAATCATTTGTTTCTCCTACAACATATGAAAATAAAATTACTGTCAGCAAGAAAATTATGAGTTAATATAAACAATTTTACTGAAGAAAGACTAGAATAAAATCACAGCATGAGAAACTCTACAAAATATCTGAAAACAAAGAGATAACAACTTCAGCAAGGGCTAACAATAGTGACACTTTTATTAAAAAGAAAATTATTACATTATAACCAGATGTGTTTTCAGAAATAGCAGATGGAAAACAAATAAATCACTTAAATAATTTTACAATTCAAATCTGTCTTCCTGAAACAATGGATTTTAAAATACCTAGAACAGTAAAATCACATACAGAAACAACTTAGAAAGCAGAAGATCAACAACACAAACATAACATAAAAAGATCAACTTAAATAATTCTTGATATTCCAAAATTACTGCAACATGAAGGATGATAAAAAGATGCATTGAAAAGAGCAGAGACCAACTTGAATTGAGCAAAGACTTGCATTATCCTATTAAGAGTTATACTATGACAATATTTAGAAGAATAAGCTTGAGCAAAACAGAAAATAAAACCCTACTTAAAACATTACATGAGATTTCCTCATATACTCTGACTTGCACCAATGTTGTATCAATAATTTAAAATGGTAATTACTGGTCTATGTGGACTTAAGAAGAAAGAACAAGTCTCTACAACTCTAGGAAGAGGCAGGCAATTGAAAACGATGCAAGAGTCACCATAGCTATGGGAAGCTGAACATGAGAGTCATCACACAGGGTACTGCATGAATGATGTAAAGAATGTTGCACTACGCAAAGGGGGCTGGGTGTCATACATGACATTCTTCCAACCCGGAAGATTTTCTGAAGAAGAGTATGTTGTAAACTTTGGGTCAGAAAAGTCTATATTAATATTTTCACTGTTTAATACCTTTGTTTTGCCAAGCTCTGAAAACAAATCAGTCCTACTTTCTAGGTCATGGAACTTAAGCAGGTGCACCTGAATTCTGCATTCACACAAGCCACTATTTCTCCAGTTTGAAAACAACATTTAAAAAATCCCACTAGGTAAGCAGGAGAACATGGTGAAGAACTTTATTTTCTGATCAGGACATAAAACACATCTGAAATGTTACTGCTAAATGTGTTACTCACTAGCAGCACGAGAAAATTGTGTCTTATGGAAAATACAGAGGGCTTCAGCCATAGCTTGGCTTTGCTCTGATCACACACCTGCCCAGGCATTGCTGATACTCTTCACAGCTCTCACATCTTCCAAGAGATCTGGGGAACACCATGAGAAGCATATCTCTGGCAATGAACTGGAATGTCTAGAAAAGCAAAGCACAGTGCAAATTATCTCTTAGCACAACTTTTATCTCAGGAAAATAAGACAAAAAATGATAGCAAATAGAATATTTCAAGGTAGTAAGTAGGAAAACGAAGCTTCAAATATTTATGAAACATAACAATTAGGACCCTGGAAGCATAGACTTTTCTTGAAAGGCAAACCTTGCCCTGAAGGTCATAGTTTTTGCACAGAACACAACACTCTCCAGATCTCATTTTTTACATGCAAAGTTAGTTTAAACTAGAATTAGAAAAAATAATGAATATATAAACATCAGAGATCCTCTCAGCATGTATTTTTTTCCTGGAAGCACAAAACCTGAAAATCACTGAATCCAAGAAGGGATGTACATTCCACCAGGTAATGAAACATGTTTGGAAATGACAAAAGAAATTCTTTTCTGCAGAGATCTACACCAAAAGAAAACGTACAACATTCCTTTCAGCTGCAAAGTAGGCTTTCAAATTTTGCTTTATGCCTGTTCTGAATAAGTTTAATGGTATTATTGGAACAAATATAATCTTGACTTTTAATATTATTGCATATATAAAATGGCATGTGCAAAAGAGATCTGGCAAAACTCGGAAAGCTCTGTTTATGCCTTGCTCTACCACACACTGACAAAATGACCTTGAGAAAGTCACTTCACTTTTCTTTGTCTTTTCTTCCAAAATGCAAATCCAAATGAGGATAATGAGTTACACTTTTTATCGAAATATATTTACTAATAAAGGGATAGTAAATAGTAAATTAATGATTATGAAGTCTAACAAGTAATTAATTTGCTTATATACATGGCTTGCAAACTGTCCACAATACCTGTTTTATGAGTTTACCAAAATCTGTAATGTGTACTCCTATGTTTGTGTCATGACTGCATTAATAATCAAACAATTAACAGATATTGTAGAGTACTGTAAATGTTTATGACAACCTGTAGAATCCATTAATTATCCACTGTAATACACACCTGTGACAAAAAAGATGAATTTTGTTCTTATGGTATGTTGAGACCTATGAGGAAAACCCACTGGAGTTCTGAATCTTAGCAATACTGTTTGTTATTCTGTCTACAGCATACCAAGTATTTACTGCACAGTCCTATAGAGAAGTGAAATTCATTTCAGAGTAAAGACTGATTGCAGTTCTTCAAACAACTAGAGTAGCCGAAATTAGTGCTCGTCTGATTTGAGTACCAGATAGTTTCTGGTTTAGTTCTGTTGCTCTAAGGATCTGACACCTGTGTGAAATAAACAAATCTCTGATGAGGAACCAAATCCTGCAGTATTGGTGCTTGATTTGTTTCTCTTCTCCCTAGTTCCTTACACCCCACTCTTTCCCAGTGATCTTTGCTTTCTCCAGTACCTCAGAGCAGTGAAGTCAATGAAACACTGAAAATTAAAACAACATATTAACCTTAGGCTAGTTGCCTTCACCAGGGCAATTTTTAATGTGGTAGAAGATATTCAGTTAACACATACACTTCCACTATTAGTTCAGTCAAGAGGGAATGCCAGAAATATAACATGCCTGGCCACACACATGTACAAGAGGAAACCAGTCACTGCAGACAAAGGAGACTGTCTATCTCAGTTAACCTTGCTTGTGGGCTATTTCTTCACATCTCTCATGTGCTCTCTTGCTGCAACTTATTTCTGCACTCCTCTAGTTTTCCCTCCCCACCTAGACTGGTTTCTTCTCTCCCTTTTTATTCCTTCAGCTGCTGCTTCTTGTTTCTTAAACAATCTACCTAAGGCAATGAGCCCTACCCCTTACTCTGCCTCCTTTTTCACACCTACACCTCTCTATCCCCACTCTCAAGACTTTACCATCGCTCAGTTGGCCCTTCTTGTATTCCTGTTCTATCCTTCTGCCTGATTGACTCCCCTTTCTTGTCTTCACTTGCTACAGCTAGGAGATACACTTTAAATACTTCCCACAGGCCCATTAAATCTCAGTGTCTACACATTCTGGATGCCCTTGCCTGACCCTCTGCAGATTCAGTCTCTTACAGAGACCTCTGTTCTTGCCATCCCATCCCACTGAGGCTACTCTCACCATCCCCGTCACATTTTGTTTGCTTTTGAGCAGTATCTCAGCTCTTTTCCCCTCTGGAGAACTGCCAGCCAGCCAGCCAGCCAGCCAGCCAGCTAGCCAACTCCTCCTGATCAGCTTTTGTGATTTCAACTGACTTTCTTCCCTTCTTCACCACTTCTCACACTCATCCTCAGGAAGCTTCCAAGCTTCATGCTGATGTCTTTGGTGGCACTCTGTGGCAATCACCTGTATGCTCCCTTGCCTTGGCCCACTCATTTCCCCTGCACCTCTCACTCAGTGTTCTGCTCCCTGAAAGAGCCATTCTTTTGACATGGTCTGCAGCAAGAATTGCTTTCCTCCTGATCTCTATGATCCCATCTTTCCTCTCTGATCTTTTCCCTTGCCTGCCATGTCCTTCCTCATATCCTTTCACTCGCTCTTTCCATTATTTTCACCTCATCAGATTGAGAATATCCCATCTAATCTCAGCCCACTTCCTCCTTCTTTATCTTTCTTTTCTAGCACAAATTGATCGTAGACTTGCTCCGTTTCTTATTCTCCACTCCCATCTCATGAATTATGAAGCATGATTGCCAAGTGTGGAGGTGGATGAGCCTGCCAGGCCTCTGCCCTGGAGGGATGTCCCTTGAATGGAATGTGATAAGCTCATCTCACCCTCCCCAGGAGAGATAAACCTTAGGTAAGGCTGCTCTCTCTGGTCATGGCAAGTACCCACAATGCTCTGATATACCCACGTAGATTCTTTCTAACCCATTGGTTTTTTCCCTTTGGTACCACCCTTGCTTTCCCCCATAAATGTCCCACTTTCTGCCCTGTTCAGTTGGGAATTGTCATCCCTGGCCCCCTTCCCAGGGTGCTGGATGATAAAGGCTGCCCTGTGGAACCGCCACACCACTCTCCTGTCTCTCAGTGTCTGAGTCAGCCTGGGATCACCTCGCAAGGCAGAGCTGCAATCTTTGCTGAGAGCTGATCACTGGCAGGCACAGGCTGCGCCGTGCTGAGGCTGCCCGGCGCTGGAGGGCTGTCCGAGGCCCCGGAAGGCTGCCTCTAGCCACACCTCTCTCTCTGGGAAGATTGCACATTCCGGCTCGGACCACAGACCCCTCGGCCGTTCTCAGCCAAGCACATAACTCAGTCTGCCTTCAGCTTCAAATTCCTGGCTGATCTGTGATCAGGTTTACTTCATCCACAACCATTTAATTGTCTCCCCTTCCAGTTGCACCATCCTTATAAATGTTCTTCCTATTTTTCCAAGTTAAATGAAGACCTGAACTTTTCAAGTGCTTTCTTCCTAAACATTTTCTGCACAAATCCTTGCCAAAGGAAATATTAATATGCTCATTTCCTACAGGTTTATTCCTTGTGTCACAGGTTGGATGTTTTTTCCCTCCTACTTCTATGTCCCATGCTTGTCCTGTTATAACAGAAATCCTGACCCATTTCATATTAATTTTTATCCACTTCCTCAATTTTCTTCTGAAATGCTGACCCTTCTCCAACTCCTCATCCTCACATTACAGACATGCTCTCATAAACGAACACCTTATGTTGATTCTTACTGCTATTTCCAGCACTAACACTTCTCATTGTGCTGCTTACACTTACTGTCCAGTTTTCCCTCTTTCCAGCTCGATGTAGGCTCCTAAGACAGGTAACACCAACACCCAGCTAAAATAACCATTGCTAATACCTGCCCAAAACAAACTCAAAGCTCACACTACTTTGTCCTTGATCGTCTTTGTCATCACCAACCTTATTATTCCTCTTTAACTCTAATCCTCAATTAGTTCTGTTCTGGCTCTCTCACTCTCCTCTTCCTGACTTCAAATACAGATCAATCTTAAAAATGAGAATTTACTACAAGCCCACAAACCGTTCCTGAAAAAAACCAACATATTTCTTCTTGGCATCTTCCCAATACACTGTCTACTCACCACTGTCTAGGCTGAGAGTCAGGGTGTTCTGACTGATTCCTTGTGCTCCCCCTTGTGTCTGCCATCAGGCTCAGACTGCTGACTTCTGATGAAAAGCTTTTTTATTTTGTGTCTGGCCGAGCCTCAGTGCTAGGGTTTCCAGTGTCTCAGATATTTAAGTAAACAAGGCTATACACTACTTTGGAAAAGTTGATCTCCTCTAGTGTTTCAAGCTGGCTATTCACACCCCAAAGCACAACCCAGTCAGTCACTAATCTCTCTCAAAAATGTAGATCTAGGTTATTTTTAGCTCAGATTTTTTAAGAACAAAGTGCAGTGTCTTTATGCTATGTCAGCAGTGCAGAGCACCCACAAACTCAGCCTAGAAAGAAAAATAATCCATCCAAAGCTGCAAACATCTAAGGAAGATGAAGCTTGAAAGACTGCTTTCAACAATTCAGAGAGATTGCATTTTCAGACCTGTTTTAACCATTTCTCTAGGAAAGTATCAGAACATTGAATAATAAACACCAACTAACTGTATGAAAAGCCAAAGGTTCTTTAGCTTTTATTAATGACATTTCCAGCTAGCACTGGAATGTTTATGCTCAAGGTACTGGTAGAGTTAACAGTAAATTCCTTACAGGATATGTTTGAACTTCTACACTAAGTAGTAAACTGCTCCTCATTATCATACATGGGAAAGATCCAAATCAGACATTTGGAGCAATAATCAAACAAATGAATAACTCTCAAAGTAGCCACCACATGTCCTTGTCCAGCCCTACTTTTGTTAAAACTGTTTGGAAGCAAGTTTCTCCTGGAAATTGATACCTGGGCTCAGAGAAGGAGAGCAGAAGCAGAAAAAGTGGCAACTCACTTGCTACGCAGTCTTTCTTTAAATACTGGCAGTTTTAGGTAAACAATACTCATGCTACAGAAATATCAAATCAAACAATCTCTGTGGATGCGATAATGACACCCAGCAATAACTTCAAAAACTAACTAGAATTCTTGTGATAAAGACTTTACTAAAATGTTATTTTAAAACCCCTAACAATCTAAATGACCTAAAAAAAAATAATAATTAAAACCTCCCACCAATCTAAATCAAAGATGGTGGGGAAGGGGCTGGCAAACAATCCTTTCAGGCTAGATCCCCACTCCAGTCTTACTTCAGGCCCCCCACTGCTTTTCGTCCCCAGCAGCATCTCACTGCCACTCTCCCATCTCCCACTTACCGTACACCAGTCAGCAGGGTTGACACCTGAGTGCACACCCTGAGGAGACCTTATCAGTCTGCGTAGTCAGGCAGCAGCTGTGAGCATCAGTATCTTGGGCATCTGTGTGAAACCAGCAGCTGAAGCCTCAAGATGTTAAAGGGGTGTTTGCTTTCCTGTGAAAAGAGGAGACACCAGACCCGGTGAATGAAATATGAGGAAAAAAAGGGAAAGGTCAAAGGTAGCAGACAGCCACATATGTTAAACAAAACTGCCTTGAACTCAGTCTAATTCTAGGGATTCCCTATGCACCTGCTTTTGGTCCTTACTTGGGAAAATATCTCTTGGAGGCGGGAGGGAGCTCTCTTCCCTGTCTTAGAAGCTGGGGAAAGGCTGCATCTTCTCAGGAGGCCAAGGTACAAAGGGTGCACTTCTCACACTTGAGGCTCATGAGAAGAGACCTCAACAGACCGAAGAGCAGCAGAGGGCAGAGGAGACAGGGGATCAAATGTACCATCCCATTGACTCATGCTAACAAACACATTGCTGAGAAGAGATGCACTGCCCTGTCAAGAATGTCTCTTTGTGGGACAGCCAAGATTTAGCATCTACATTAAGATAAATTATATTTTCATTACTGATACCATATTACCAAATCAAAAGAGACCCTTACAAGTTCCTTGGCAGAACACTTTTCTGTCTTAATAGCTCTTTAGGGCAAACTCCTTGGTATGCAACTATACCTTGCTGCATTGCCTTTTACATAACTATTCCACACAACTAAGTCACCTAACAATGAATCATAAGCTCCTGCTTTCTTGTGGGGGTCAGCCAAAAAGAACAGATGAGAAAGAGATGGGGATGAGAAACTAATGGGGGAGCCACTTAATCTTCATTTGAGACACTGCACGAAGGCAGAGCTTCACTACAGCCTTTACTCTTCTTTCTCGCTTGGTGCGAGTCAAGCAACTTCAGCACGCCTGGGCACGTGCTTCCCACGGTCTCCTCCCTTCCCTCCCTCTCTCTCTGAAGAGGGGATTGATTGCCTGTGGGTCTTGCGAGGGTCTGACCTTGCAGGGGTGAAATGAGGGTACAATGCAGAAAGGCATGCCGTCTCCTCCTCGGGAAAGCCGAGTCCCAGAGCATGCTGGGGTATTTAAAGACCTCGATGCCTTCAAGTTCCACACAGTGCGTACAGCATGAAGCAGCTCTCTGGCCTTGACTCAAGAGAGGTCCAGTCCAGCCCTGGTCGCTGATGCCTATGGACACAGCACCACCTTCCAGGCTGGCAGTTCATCCCTGGGGAGCTTTGCTGTTGGGCACGACATCCATGTCGCCCCTCTCTGCGTGAATGCACGCAGACGAGCGCAAGGCTTAAAGCACTCTCGGCTGGCCGGTCGTGCGCTCAAACCGCTCCGGGCAGGCTTTCAGCCCTCAGCCGCTGCCTCTCGCCCGCACGGAACGGTTAACACGGCCTGAAGCGCTCCTGCCAGTTCCCCATGTTCCCTCCGGTGCCTCCCGGAGCTATAAATACAGCGGGCACATGCTCTGACACCGCGTTTCCCAGCAGACACCAGATAACTTTAATTTGCCCTTTAAACGTCCCGGGCCCCGCGTCCCTCGCGGCCGCCGCTCGGGGGACCATGGCGGGGCGGGCCCGGCGGGCCGCAGCCAATGCCCGCGGCCCGGGGGGGCGCCTCCTCCTATCGCGAGAGGCCGCGGGCTATAAGCGGGGCGGCGCGGGGCGGGGGCACATTTGTCCGGCGGGGTGGGGAAGTGTCCGCTCGTTGCCTCTCTCCGGGCGGGGCTGTCGGACCGGCTCGCGGCATGGGTGACCAAGCGCTCAGCTTCGTCAAGGACTTTCTGGCCGGCGGGATCGCCGCCGCCGTCTCCAAGACGGCTGTCGCCCCCATCGAGAGAGTGAAGTTGCTGCTGCAGGTGAGGGGGTGACGGGGGGCGGCGGTGCCGCGCCACAGGTGGTACCGGCGCGGCGGGCGCTCTCCGGCGTGACTAAATATGGGAAGGAGCTCGGCCGGCTCCGGTTACGCGGGAGCTGCCCGGGACGTTCAGCAGCGCCTCGGGGTGGCGGAAGCAGGGCCGGCCCTGTCCGTGCCCTTCAGCCTGTGGGGTCACCCCTGCGGTGCCCGTCTCTCACCGTGCCGTCCTCCTCCTTCTCCTCCCTGCAGGTCCAGCATGCCAGCAAACAGATCACGGCCGATAAGCAGTACAAGGGCATCGTGGACTGCATAGTCCGCATCCCCAAGGAGCAGGGCATCGCCTCCTTCTGGAGAGGCAACTTGGCCAATGTCATCCGATACTTCCCCACCCAGGCCCTTAACTTCGCCTTCAAGGACAAGTACAAGCAGATCTTCCTGGGCGGAGTGGACAGGCACAAGCAGTTCTGGCGCTACTTCGCAGGGAACCTTGCTTCTGGGGGTGCCGCGGGAGCCACCTCCCTGTGCTTCGTCTACCCGCTGGATTTCGCCAGGACCCGGCTGGCGGCTGATGTGGGCAAAGGAGCTACTGAGAGGGAGTTCTCTGGCCTGGGCGACTGCATTGTCAAGATCTTTAAGTCTGATGGTTTGAAAGGCCTTTACCAAGGATTTAGTGTGTCTGTCCAGGGCATCATCATCTACAGAGCAGCCTATTTTGGGGTATACGACACGGCCAAGGGTAAGAAGTGCATGGAGGAGTGACTGCAAGGGAAGATCCATTCAGTAAAGGCACTCAGGGCACTTGGCAATACAAGGACAAGCAGGGCTTGGCTCAGCACCAGTTGAGTGGAGTGCTAGAAATGTGCACAGGTGTTTCTGACATGCATTCCTGCCTCCCCCTGCTTGCTGCTCTGAGACACCTTGGGTTTGGATTAACTCCGGGGTTGGTGGGTGATTATTCCTTCCACAGCCCTTTCCCTCTATACTGATTCTGTTCATTTGTTCTTGATGACAGGTATGTTGCCTGATCCAAAGAATGTGCACATCGTAGTGAGCTGGATGATTGCCCAGAGTGTCACTGCAGTGGCAGGGCTGGTTTCTTATCCTTTTGATACTGTGCGACGTAGGATGATGATGCAGTCTGGCCGAAAGGGAGGTAAGAATAAGTGCTCCTGTGGTGTTCTGGTTGCAGAAAGGTTTCTCTTCATCACGATAATATAGGACATACTGGGTATTTTTTTTGTTTTTTGGAAAATTAATAACCCTCTCATTGGAGTCCTTAAAAAAGCTACAGTAAACTTTGCTGGTTATCTCTATCACGTTGATCTAAAGGACTGAGAAATTACTTGATTTCCTATGGAGAAATAATGTTCCTTAATCGATTACTAGATTTTAAATCCTCAGCTGTACTTTGCTTATTCCTTGTTGTTTTAAAGATACATCAGTTGAAACATACCTGCTGTATAACTTCAAGCCTTCTAACCTTTGTGTTTGTTTCCACAGCTGATATTATGTATAAGGGCACAATTGATTGCTGGAGGAAGATAGCTAAGGATGAAGGAACCAAAGCGTTCTTCAAAGGTGCCTGGTCGAATGTGTTGAGAGGCATGGGCGGAGCTTTTGTATTAGTACTTTATGATGAAATCAAGAAGTATGTCTAAAACTTAACATCATGATGCAGTAGTTCAATTGTTCTCAATCAACTTTTTTAAAAATATGAACTTGTGATGTAATGGACAACAAGATATTTCCTAGGGAAACAGAATAAAATTTGAGTAACATATCTGGCAGAGATAAGGATGCATTAATTAAAAAATTGTCCACAACATCACAGTTACATTTTCTATGAGAATTCCTCCACAGTTTGTATTGGAACCTGTGTATATATTATACTTCAAATTGCAGGTAATAGATTTTGTCTAAAGACAAAAATCAAGTGGTTTATACCTAATCTAAAATCTAATATTGTGAATTCTTAATAGATTGTCATAAATATTTATTATACTAAGGAATGTTTCTAGCTACCCAACACTCTTGATGACATAACATGGATTAAAATCATGTTTTCTTCTACAGCTCTAATTTTTAATATAATTTTAAGTGAAAAGTATGTCTGAAATAATAAACTATACTAAAGCACCAGGCTGCATTCCTAACTGCAGCCTCTTCCCTGACAAACTATACAGTAATGTGCTTGAAACCATAATCTGATTTTTCAGACATACTTTGTAAAATATGGAAATAGTGTTTCAAAAATTCCCTGTATTGTCACAAAGAAAAAAGTTGTCTGCTCTGATGTTCAATTGAACTAAAACTGAAATGAAATAAATTAATATATTAATGAACTTTTTCCTGTTGTTTTCAGTATGCTGAACACATTACAAGCATGTCCTCCAAGGTGACTTGCTAATCAAGACACTGTTAGTGACTGTCTCTTGAAAGTTTTTTCAGAGCCTTAGGTAGGTGAAGTTATTGAGGTTATTGATAATTCTACAACTGCAAAACCCACTTGAAAAATTTTACTTGAAAAATTATTCTAGAATTGAATGCTCAAGAGTTATTAAAATAACTATATTGAACCACTATGAACACATTGCACTATTAATTACCAGTGAGATCAGAACATGCTCAATACACTTTTTAAACTTTAGATGCTGCAGGGTTGTGAATGCATGGAAGAACAAGCTGTCTGATTAGGCAAGGGAGGGAAAGTGAGTTGTGGCCATTGCAGTTGTTCAGTTAGACTACATATAGACAAGCATTTGCTATGTATCCACCTAGGACAAAAATCCTAGAATCAGAGCACAGTTTGTGTTGGAAGAGACCTTAGAGTCCATCTAGATCCAAACCCCCTGCCATGAGCAGGAACACTATCTACTAGACTCACTTCCTGGCCTTGGATGCTTCCAGGGTTGGATGTCCACAACTTTTCTGGGCAACCTGGGTAAAGGGGTAAGACTAAGCAAGTAATAATCAAATAAACTTTTATCTCACCTTCATCTTTTACTACTTCATATGCATGGCTTCCAGTTATCCTTTTCCCTATATTTGAAACATTTGTCAGATGCAGGTGAGTCTAGCTCACTGGCACTTGGCATGAGAGGCTCTGGTTGTCTGCCACAGATTCAGACCAGCAGCTCTGTTCTCCCTGAAGGCAGGTGTACCAGCCACAAACCAGTAAACCAGTGTCTGGAAGCAACATCTATCCACTTGACAAAAGGAAGCATTTGGGAAATACTGGGCAAAAAAAATTATATGTTTTCCAATTAACCAAATACAGATATTTTTTTTTTTTTTTCCCCCAGGACAAAACCTGGCCTAATGGTTTCATCTCCCTTTTTCATGGCTGCTGACTTAAATACTTGCTTTTCTAGATATCTGGTCTGTTTTCTTTCCCATAGTAAATAACCAGGGTTGCAGTCTATCAAACCATAAGTTTATGAAGATATTTCTATTCCTTTTCAAAGTGTGTTAATTTTCCTTAAAAGCTCTGCCAGTTTCTGCTCCTTCTTTTTCTCCTTCCTCTGCACTTCCCTTAATGGTTCCTTATGAGAAGCTTGCTAACACAATCCAGCTATCCAGTTCTCATTGAGCTCAGTGATAAGGCTGCAATTGGATGTGCAAGGGAAGATCTAAGTTGGCTACAAAGAGACACTGTAATAGGCAAAGGTACAAAACCCTGGAGGAAATGTGTATCGGAATAAGATGATTAAGAGGAAGCAAAGAAACTTCAAATAAGTGTAAATGAAAGAAGTTACATTCCAGAGAAGAAGGCAAAATAGAGAGACTAAGGACTATTCAAAAGGAAAGTAAGGAGTGTCAATGCAGGAAAATGCCACTGGGCTAAGAGAAAGTATAGGAAATAAAGCATATGGAAAACACAGGTAAATGGCTCGTTTCTGCTTAAAAGCCAATGCACACAGTGTGGGGGATTGCAGGCAGTGCTCTCCATAAACATACCTGCAGTTGGAGTTTCAAACTGTCAATGAAGTAGCCGTTCTTCTGAAACCAACTCTGCCCTTAGTCTGTGGCACTCAGCGTAACACTGGCTGAAAGCCTAACCCAAAATGCAGCCATCACCTCTGAGAGATTGGAGTAGAAGACTTTGCAGTTGCTACTTGAACTCCTTATCACGGCAGTTCAGATAGCAATGATACTACTTAGTAGTCAATTGATACTTCTTTTGTACCTTTGCAAGAGCTAGTCACAGGCAAACTAAAGCCAGGGACAAAACCATTATTCCCTTATATCTAACACTTCAACAATGGAAAACCTGCATTTTTTTCTGTTTTTCTATGCACCAAGCTATTCATCTTAATAGCAATTATAAAAATCTATAAAAAGCCACTGCAATGACAATTCATGTTAAATATTTTATTTCTTATGATTTACAAATGACATACAAAATTGACACTCTTTCATACCAAAGTTAAATAAGATGAAGCATTTAAAAGTAATCCATTGTGTGTTTCTTCACAGAAAAAATTGTAATATGAATATTCAGAAGTATTTAAACTGTTACTCTGATAGTCACATTCAAGGACCAAAAATCTTTAAATAGAGAAGAATTTTAATTAGCACAATAACAGAAATAAATACAGCAGCACTATACAAAGAAATCGTTAACAGTTCCTTACCATGAATAATAATTGCATTACAAATCTGTTTACCACAATGCTGCTTAAAGTTTAAAGTTCCAAGTACTGTCAAACAGCTAGATCTGCTAGTCACCAAGGGAAGAAGCTCTGCCAAACTATCACAAGGACCGAGTAAAAAGTGTGTTACAATGCAGAATACCTGAAAGCCTAAGCCCTCATGCAAGCGCTAGCAAAGAGTAATACACTTTTCATGTCAAAGACCCAGCATTACCAAACACAGGTTTTTTTCTTTATCCATAATACAGCAATTTCCTCTCTGGGAAGAAGCTGGGGAAGCAAGCAAAGTTTCAGCAATATCCACAGATAGTGCATCACAGTTTCTGCTCTTTAGAAGGCTACAGTCCTACAAAACAAGCTCACTTAAAAGTTTGCCTTTCTGCACAGAAATAAACCACACCACCTCCTATTGTGATTACCAATACCATTACATTTTACTCCCCTTCTAAATGGATGTTGCTATTGGAGCTTATCTGACATTACTATAAATATTAGATATGAACATGACATTTAAAAACAGGTCAATAAAAGTAACAAGAATTTGTTTTGTACTGTCTTTTTTTTCCCCCTAAGTCCTGGTTAGTAGTCATCCAAAATCAATGTTCAAGATGTTTCCTGCAGCTCAAGTTTACATATCCCCACTGAGAAGAGCACACATCTGCAAAGCAGGGCCATGAACTATTCCCCTCACTTAATAGTACTGTCTAGTTTGAGAAGTAATCAGAACTTACTCTTGTTTACACTAAATCTGAAACTGCTGTTTACTTCAGTCTTTACTGTTGTTCATATACTATCAGATGCTTCTTTCATACACAAAGACCCCAGTACATGTTACAAAATCAAGTACAACTTCCAAAATCTTTTTGGTCTGGAAGAGATGCAGCCTTGCATACAAAACACACTCCAGGTGCTGAACGTTTAACAGTGCAAAAACATCATCTGGCACCTCAGTATTATAGCTCACCATGGAGGAGGTGCCATACATGCCAATCTGCTTTTCACCTCTTCACACTGCTGTTAAAGATTATTTCAGTCACAAGAACATGACCTACAAAATTCAGAAGGCTGTTACATAAAGCCCGGATGTAAAGCAAGGACAATTCAGGAATTAAGCATATGCTTTTAAGTATAATGTATTATTTTAAAATAATATTTTAAAAAATTTATTTACATTTTGCACCTGTAGTGCAGCAATTCTGTCCTTCCATGTTATGGATACAAATTCCACTTATGATCTGAGACTAAAATAATAGCTAAATTTCTATTTAACTTGTCTATTTAAATACCTCCTTCTCTTTCATAAGTTCTTCCTGTCATGGAAAACACTGACAGAAGTGTTTTATACCATTTTAAGACTATTTTATAAGCAGTTACTCTAAATGCAATGCATTTTAATCACTGAACAATGCAGAAAATATTTTTGCACACAGAATTTACAAAAGCACTAAAAATAGAAGTTTGAATATTTCTCAGCATGTGAGGCAAAGAACACACTTATAACCAAGCAGCATGAACATTAGTGGATTTAGGTCTCTGTAATGCCCCACTGGCTGAATCAGACATGGGCTTTTCATTCCTCTGGTTCAGTGTACTTTGTACAGTGGATGGTCTTGAAGAAACTCCTGTTAACACACAGACACACAAAGGGAGAATGCTTATGCTCAGCACAACAGAAAACTTCATGCTATGTTAGTACTGCAACACTCATTACCCTAGCTCTCAGAATAAACCAAATAAACCAAATCAAATCACAGTAAACTGAATACAACCCCAAAAGAGTTGATTATGTGTTGTTTACAAACGGAAAAGAATTCAAGCCTTTGGTTCTTTAACCTGGCACATATGGTTCTATAGAAACACACTGTCTACTTCCAAATCTTACACACTGAGTTTCTGAGAAAAACAAGGCTACTATCAGTAAATCCAAATTTTCTCGATGAGAATTTGAACATTCGTTGACCTTATTTTGTGGGTTTGGTTGGGTTCTTTCAATAAAGGGTACTGGCAAAATGAGAAACACTTTACTACAGGGAATTTTTTCTCCTTGGAAAAGATGATTGACAAGATCATTTATTAGAAATTTAGGATGGCAACAAAACAATGCTTATAGTAATCACTTTTGGTGACTAGAAAATCATTTTGATGACTTCCATTTGATAAATGATCAATCTAAATATGACAAAGAATATATCTGCTATTCTTAAGAGTAAGAGCTTCACAATTCTGAATTATAAAAAGATAAACATATGCAAAGAAACACAATAATCTGCAACTTCAAAGTACTTACTTGGAGGACTAAGCTGGCTGAAAGGAGATTTAGCCCTTCTTATGGAAGGTGAAGAACTCACATAGCTCATGTGACGGTGATAGTCCCTCAGTTGTTCAGAACGCCTCATACCAGCTGTTGGTTTCACTGCTTCCAGTTTTTTCAGGAAAGCCTTAATATTGAAGAAAAAAGTCATCAAGAAAGACAAAGAATGAACAAGATGCTGCAAAACAAACAGTCACAAATTGATTTTTATTTGAACTGCAAGAAGCCCCCAAATTTTTAGCAGTACACAACATGAACACTGGTAACCAGCATAGGCTACTCTGCTACGCAGTTCTTTTCTCAGCGTTATGACACAAATTTTAACTATCTCTTGCACATCATCAGTCCTACACTGAGTACATCTTTAGTACCTCATAGTTCTATGTGCTTCATGGTGATTTGAAACAGTATGTCTATTCAGTGACTATCACCAAAGGTAGTGAAGAAAGGGGTTCCACTACTCTAATCCTACCTTTGGTTAGTCTTCCCTTCTAAATTCCCAGTGGAATGAGAAAGTTGGGTTTGGTTTTTTTTGGTGGTTTTTTTTTTTTTTTTTTTTTTTGTGGTTTTTTTTTTGTTTGTTTGTTTTTGTGTGTGTTTGTTTTTGTTTTTAAACTTTGCTTTGCAAACATTTTATATTGCCCTATATGAAGCCCAGAGAGTATTACTGACCCAAATTCTGTGAAACTGATTTCAAAAGGAAAGCACAAACATCTATGCAACTTTATTTTATCCATAATCTAATTTTAAGAGATCCTTTTTGAAATTATTGATACAGACATCATTTCCTCTTGTTGAAATCAGCCCTGGAAATCATGTGGCAAGTGATATATTGGGAGAACTACTTACATAGTATTTTAAAGATACAATTTCCTATTCTGTGTAATTATTTCTACTTGAAACAGAATTTACTGGTTTAAGGAATAATCTAAAAAAAGGACTTGATAGGAAGACAAATTGGGAAATACCCAGCTACATGCAACTTCCAATTAACAACTTCGTATTTTTAATATATTGCACCTTTAGTGGTGGCATCACATAGATCTATTTATTTCCTCTTCTAACTAATTTCAATTCTTTTGATAGCTTTGCAAGCATTAGGCAATGACACAATCTTTGCTGGTCTGGGTTCTGACATGCAACCTATCAACAAGAGAATGCAAACTGTGCTTACAATAAGTCTCCAAAGTACAAAAGAGAAAACTCTTTGTAAGGTGCATTATCTAACTATATGATCAAGAAACTGTATCACCATTAAACTGCACACCTAATCATGTACTAATTTTTTTTTTAATAAGAATAAAAAATTACAAGAAGTGACTTAGGAAATAGTATAGCATTCACAGGATGTCAGTTGTCATTGTCTAACTGTAACAGGAATCCACACACTCTTGGTAGTTTATGCATGGGCACTAGAAACCTGCACAGAGTGCACAAGAGAGAAAGGACAAGTGACTGTGGCTCAGATATAACATGTCACAAGTGCTTGCATCAAGTGCCAGCCACTTCATCGTCAAGCAGGAATACCTAAGTAAGCAAAAGTCAAAGGAAGGACTTCAGCTAGAAATAGCTCTTCACTAAAGCCTGTTACAGAACATGAAATGGTAGACTTGTCTCTAAATGTTATAGCCAACATTTCTCTCACATCCACATATCCATTCAACTTTATGTTTATAGACTTGCAGAGATCACTTATTTTACCTTCAATATTAAAAATGGAAGCTCTCAATACATTCAATTCCATCACAAATAGATCAGGTAAATTATAGAAGTGACTTTCCTGTGAGAGATAAGCATGTTTCACATCTGCACTCAATTGTAACAGCCTCATAGAATTTGCATACCTTAACACTGCAGTAATTTCAAGTTTGATTCTGAACATACTGGCTTTTTATACATACATACATATATATGCTCACTTCATTCTAGTTTAAATAAAATTGTCTGCTTTTGCTTTTATGCCTGTATCTGAAAAGTACCAAGGCACCATTAAGGGGAAAAAAAAAGAGCTACAAAAAAGCAGATATTCTGCAGCAGTGTCAAAAGGAAAACTTTTCTACAGAATGAGAAAAGAGCTCCTGTGGTTTCCTTGTCTTCTGCTGGATTGCACCAAGGGCATGTTAACTTCCATGCTATTTTCAGTCATGAATTTTGCCGTTTGGAAAACAGCCTGCTGCATGCAGAAATGAACACATCGACACAGTGGAACGGCAGTCCTGACCTACTAAATCTGTAACCTGGAACTAATCTGATTCTCATGGTTTTATTACCAACCCTACAGTCTTGAGGTCCTGAACTGAGGAACTACCTGGTACAATAGTACAAGTACCTTGAGCAAATGTTTTCCAGTCATACAGGTAAATCTACTAATTCTTTATGTTCTCCATCTGAGAAATGAAGAAAGCTGACACTTTACTTGTTTTTCTGAAGTACCAAATCTCTGGAGTCTTAATACTGCATCACTGAAATAAACAGAAATTTCATCTTTGATCTCAACAATCAAAGAATCAGATTACAGAACATAACTCAGGTGTTTAGAACCAAATATATGTTCCCAATCAAATTTTAAGGAATAAGAAAAATGAGGAACAGACACTAAAAAGGCAAGACTGTTATTATTTCCTCTAAATTACATTGTAGGTGCTCAGAGGTCTCAATTCAAGCTCAGAACATATATAGATAGCACCATATCATGGATGACCTCTTATCATGGCAAAAAGACTTCCCTGTATTATATTTCCTCCATCTTCTTTTACTTTAATACTGAGTTTACAGTAGAAGTAGAATATTCAAAAAAGAAAAGTCACAGAAGGTGTTCCTGCATGATTACTCTCTAGGAATAGGATAATCCTTTATAAATCTAGGCATCTGGACATAAAATTAGTACCTAAAAAGATCCTAAAATACATATTGTCAATGACGGAAATGTCAGAAATGCCAACAATTTGAAAACGAAGAAACCCAACACAAGCAAAAAACCACTGCTATACAGTGGGCCAAAAGAAAATCTGCTAATTCAATTTTGGACATCAGGAGAGCATTGAAGGTAATTCTAAAGCTCTCTGTTAGAAAAAGACCCCAAGCATAATTAGCACAGACCCTTATCCAGCTATATTGAAAAAGAGAGGAAAAAAACACTGAAAAGGCACTCTTAGACTGAGTTCAGAGAGGTTAAAAATTTTACTTTTTCTTGGTTTACTTTGCTTTTTAAAAGTATGAAGGCTTCAGTTTCACCTCCTGTGAATCCCAGTCAGCTGACTAGTGTTCCTTGACAGCTGTTCAAATTTATTTATATTACACCTCCTCTAATGTCACTGATGTTAGTGATCAGTGTCCCTTTGGGGACAGCCTAGGGGGAAACAGATAACTGCATTCAAGGACAGCTTTCTGTTCTGATCAATACAAGTATTTGTCAGTTTCTTTAATTGCCAGTTGCATTAACTAGCTCTAACCTGATAAACTCTAACAGTCAGAAATCTCTTAAAGGTCCTCAATTTACAGGAAAGTCTTTTTAACTGAACAGCTATCAAGTTTATGTGTAGCTGGCAACATCACAAGGAAAGTAGGCTAGGAGTACAGAAAATCCCACAAAATCAAGCAGTTTGCAAAATGTTCAAAACCTTCCTTGAACAGGCCAATTAGTCAGTCTTTACTATAATTACCATAGCAGTGCTATGGTAATCTCAAGTCTGGGTCAGGAATCTGAAGACCATAAAAATCTGACCTCTAAGAGCCTTTAGCCTAAATACTACCATCACAGAATTATACTATGTTTGTACTGCACTCCAGAATATTTTAGCCACGCACATCTGTGTGCCAATCCCACATCCTGACAGCTTCCTGATATGACAAGGCCATGGAAACCTTTTGGCATTGCATTTTTTAGTCTCAGGAGCTACAAACATCTTGTCTTTTGGCTTGGGCATACACCACTTTTAAACTCAGTAAGTGAAAATATCATATAAAGTTCCATGTTCTTGAGTTTCTGAGGAGTCATCAATGCAACAGGAGTATTTCTGAGTTCCTATGACCACACATGAGACTACACTGTCTTTCACAACTGCATTCTGTACAGCTTTCTCCTCCAGACTGAGATTGGTGAGACTGAACAAACTTGGTCTTCTTTCCAGAACCACCTAAGTGTGCAGTATCCAAGGCCTGGTGATGCTCTCTAACTGCGGGTTGGGGACAGGACAAAGGGAAGGCAGAGAAAAAGCAGAATGGAATACTTCTAGGGAGCAAAGTACAATGTGCTCAGGTGCAATCCTGATGAACCAGTGGCCCTCCTCCCACTTCTTTCCATGACAAGAAGTTATGTCTCTTGTTGCAGCACAACGCAGTTGGGAGGGCAGGCAGGTGCAGCACAGGATCAAAGGAATATTCTTTGTACATGGTGTCAGCCAGGTAGGGGGATGGCCAAAAGCACCATCCCTCCCTTGCCCTTTACTCCCCACCCAACTATGACAGCACATCTGCACCACTGAATCAAATGGAGATGAATACACATTCATTTATGGCAGTGCAATAAATGCATTTCTAAAAGAGATTCAGGATTTCCAGCAGGACAAAGGCAGTTCTGACTGCAAGAGAAGGGAAAGTCTCCCTGAAGAATCCTTGTGCTGGTAGAGGCCACTGACTGCAGCAAGTGGTGGCCAGAAGCAGTAATGAATCTGCAGCATAGAGGACTCAGGAAATCAAGTAAGTGAAAAGAGAAAGCCCTTGTAGACAAACACAATAAGTGATTTTTTTTTTTTTTAATTTGTGTGGAAGAGTCAGGATACTGGAATTGGGATCAGAGCTGGATCTATTAGGGCTTAGAGTACATTTCGTGGGAATAAGAGGTGAGGGAATGAAGAACATGGAGTCTTATGCACAGTGAGCTGTAACAGCAGGAGGTACAGGAAGAATGTGCAAGAATGCATGGAAAGACTAAATACCCACAAAAAAAAGAACACCCTTATCCCTCCTGAGCTAAGGTTTGAGAACTGCCCTGACCAGAGCTGCTAAGATCTTCCAGTGAAATTCCAATGTGAACTCAAAAGGTCATTGTGCCCTAGGATCTTGACTGAACATAGCAGCTTAGCTCACTGAGGTCCTCTAACACCTAAATCCTAGTCAGAATAATTAAAAATGATGAAAAATCCCATTAGAAAACAACACAGAAATATGAATTTCTTCTGAGTTCTGAAGAAGTGACCGAAGAATGATGTGATGACTGCAAATCAGTATTTCAAGGACCCCAAACACTTACCTGTATATGCCAGGCATTACAGAATAAACCATTAGACCTTTCAGTGGCATATAGTCTATGAAGTTTGGTATCTTATTTACATTGGTGAAACTGATTAATGTATCAATACAGGTAAGACACTCTTATACACAGACATGGGAACAAAACGGCACATCAGTAACACTCAAGTTCCTTTCCACTGAAGAACAGGGATTGAAATTATTTTCAAACACAAGAGTAGAATGTTTTCTGAATCAACAGCATCCTCTATTGGCAAAAGACATGCTCTGATCTTGCTAGCTCTGACAAGCAACCAAAAGTAGGTTCCATTTATGAAAGCACGGTCAAAAGCAGCAAGTAAAAAATTCTGGCATTAATTTTATCAGTCATCTGCTCTTCTAATTGTGCTTTTCCCATAAATTGCTAATCACTACTTTAAAACTACTGTTCACCAGAGCAATGAGTCTTTTTATTCCACCACTGCTCTAACACAGTCTGTGGGAGCGACATATTTTTCCTGTATCTCTTGGCACCCTTTCACAAAGCCAGCGAGCATGAAACCAGTCAGATTCCTCTCTAATTTCCTAAAATTTTACTTACTCTCCTGCATCATCTCTGATAATAAATGCCTGCAAAAGAAATCAAACTTTCTGATAACAGTAAGTACAGACATTGCTCCACAAAAGTTCTGGCGGAATAAATGAACGTTTTCCATAGACAATTTGTAACCTCAGGACAAGAAACTATACAAGCTGTGCCAACACCAGCAAAACAAAATCTCTACATGAAAACTCTTTAACCCCCTGCAGAGACTACTGTTGTAAATTTCTATTTTTTTGAATTATTTACAAAACTCTGCATCCTTCTCCAACAAACATTTCACAAAGCTGTATCAAACACCATATCCTGTATGCAGTACCCTCAGGCCTTGTATAAAAAAAAAAAAAAAAGATTCCCAAGAAGTAAGAGAAGAAAGATTGATAAGAAAGTTCCACAGAATTCCACCTCTTTAAATTTACGAAGGTGAGGAAAGCTGCTGACCAGAAGAAAACAGGTTCATAAAGCACATACTTTTATCAATATAAAGAAAAAAAATATCATCAGTGAGCAGGATAGGGTTGCTCTTTCATTTACAGTCTCAGAAAAAAGTATGTCACACCTGTAATCTCAAAAGGCAGTGCTACAAAAACTAGTATGTTGAAACTGTGATGCTCTAGGTGTACATACACTTCAAACAGGATAAAAACATAAACAAAATTGCTAAAAAATGATAGCAAAGTTAAACAAAACAGAAAAGCCACACTGATGCATCACTGATCCAAAAAGATGAACAGAATACATCATCCTGAGTTTGGGGAAAAGAATAACCAAGTGCTTTTATAGTCTAAACTAGCATAATGTCCTAATGTTAATTCTCATATCAAACATATCCACCCACATTGCTGACGACGACAACAACTAAACTATAAATGAGTCAATAAAAGAACAATACTATTTCTTGGACTTCATGCAACCACCATTCATCTCTAATGTGTACTAAAGCAGCACTAGGTGAATGACTCTACTGTTTAGGTCTGGTGCATTTTTGTTCCAGAAGTTGCTAATGCAAGACAGTCTTGAACAAACACTGCAATATATCATAAGAGAAAGTGGTTATGGCTTTGAGTAAACAGAAGTGCATTTTAAAATATCCTATACATTCATTTACTATAATCATCAACTGTTATGCAGTACAGCATATAACTGTCACATCCTGAGGCATTGTGGCACAGCATTTCCTCCCCATCACCTAAGAATATATTCTTATTAACAAGGTTCATGTGGTAGAGCAAGATCTGTTTTCAACATTTTAAATAAACACTATCAAGACCGTCCTACCAACCTAAACACACCAAAGCCTAAACACATTTCTTCCCCAGCCAGTGACAAGTATCACATCTGTAAAAAAATCTTGTGCTAAATTCTTTCAGACTAACTGCAGTCTAGTGGAGCTGAGGAGAAAGCTACCTAATTTGCAAAGTTTTAACAATCCAGATGTCTGAAAGCTGGAAGAAAGAAAACCTAACAGATTTTCCCAAATAAGGCAATCAGATTTTCTCCATGTTGCATCTGTAGAGAAAAGGAAATTGCAACCTATGTTTACACAGAAGGTAAAAAGTAATAAATTACTTTGAGTATACATTTTCCAATTATTTTAACTATAATTGAATGTCGTTTTCAAACACACTGATAAATACATAGGAGATAGAAAAATGTCATTACATGTATGTATTACAATTCAATTACTAAAAGTATCTTATTCAAACCAGTTTTACTTCTATTATTTGAGAACTCTGGCAATATCCCTACAGATGGGTCTGAATTTTTGTTTTCAGTGTAAAGTAAGCTATTGTAATTGTCATCAGACTGTGGCAGAGTGCTACAAATATCCCAAGACAGAGATAGCTATGAGTCAAAAACCAAAATGGACATTGACTTTGTATCCTCTGTATTTCAAATATAATGGGTTTGATGCTATCATATTGATTGTTTTATTTTATGCAAGCCTGTTTTTGAGAGACTAGTAGTCATGATGCATGAAGCAGAATGAACAGAGTCAGACTGCTATCCAGTGTTCTGAGTATGTTAACAATAACAGTTGTTCCTCTTAAATTAAACGTTACCAAAGTAGAGCAAATGCATGTAAACTAAAATCTACTTCCATCTGAAAAAAACCCCATCATTATTCCTACCTCTCTCCCAAAAGTCCAAGACACTCACCCATATGAACAATTATGCCAACACCACAGTAACGGAAATTTATTGAAGACTTACTGCAGTGAAGGTCCATGTGCTGCCTCATCTATTTTCTAAGTATTTACCAACTGCTCATCGGACAAGAAACAGTCCTTCTCAATTTACCGATCCATATCCACACTCAAAACTTACCAGGTTTTCTCTTTCAATTCTTTGCTGCTCTTTTTGCCTGTTGAGGGCACTGTGGTACAATCTAGGCAGTGGTACTGACGTCTTCAACGTGCTGCTTCTCCTTGGCCTTGCAGACTGCCTGGACAGTTCTTTTAGCAACCTCTGGTTCTCCCGATCAATCTGTCTTACTTCTTCATTTGTGAAAGAGTAATTTTTCCTTATTCCTCCAGACGGCTGATCGATGGTTAGTTTTTGTTCTTTTTTATCCAACTGTAAGAAAGCTTTAAAGCAGGCAAAAGTGAAATAAATAAGGAGATTAGAAAACACAGCTTCAGGAACCCAGTAGTAAACATAAACTAGAACCAAGAATTAAAACATAAATTAGATGTTTACATATAATAGTAATTTAGATGTTTACATTAATTAAAATAATTTACATGTTTGCACATAAAAAAAAATTTAAACCTTGCTCCCAAGTTAATCTAAAGTATCCATCTCAGCTGAGAATAGGATATTTTCAGGCAGAATAGAAACAATGTTTCAGATAGAAAACTGACACTGGGAAGCCTGACTCAGAGACACAAAGTGTATTTCATGAAGTGATTTTGTCAATACTTAACTCCTAAAGCAATTCTACATCATATTAGTGGAGGAAATGCAAAGGGAACGATGAAAAGTCAATTTAATGGATGGAGACAAATAAGTGAGCACATATAACCAAAGAAAATTTACTGGGGCAAGGAAATTTAAAACAGTAAGCAAACAAAAATGAAACCACGATATTAAGATTTCAAGACAAAGAATGCACACTTAAAAATACACAGCAACCTGACGTGCACAATTGCAAGATAACTGGAAAAGTTCACTCTTAGCCAGAGCCAGCTATATTTACAACAGTTCCAGTGGAGCTTTGCTGCTGACCTATCTCTTTGCTTTCTAAAGCTCTGCAGCAGGTCTTGTGGCAATTGCTGAGTAACAGATCGCTGTCATGGTGTTACCCTATCAAACCACTGCATTACCTATGGTACAGGAAAGGCAGTACCAGGTTAGGTTAGATTTTTGGAGCTGAGACACAGACAAAAAAAGCCTTACTTGTGCAATTCCCCACACTCCTCCAATATCACAGTGCCTTCAGAAGACCTCCCTCACTCCTAGTCCTAAAAGTCCCACGCAGGCAAAACAGGCATCCAAAGCATAAAGAAAAAACAAACAAACAAACCCCCCAGGGAGGCAGTAATATTTCCTCAGCAAACACTTCCACATGAGCAATCTGTTTGCAAGAGATGTCTGAGGCAGCCTGATAGTGAAAATAACCTCAAAGAATGAAGAGCATTTTCTTATTTCAAAATGAAATGAAATCTTTCTTGTAGTAGCTCGACTGATATTATTTAAGAATTGATGCAAGTAAATATTGATACTGTCTTTGAGAAATTTAAGAACAGTATTCAAAATGCAAAATCCAAACACTCATGAATTTCAACATTCATCTGGAAATTAGTAAACCTGCACTATCAGCATGCTAGCCAATATAGGAAAGAACTGTCCCCTAGGCAGCTCTAACATTAGCAGGTTGCCCACATTAGCAAATTCTGCTTTTGTTTGTCAAGAGAAGATGCAAATCACCTCAAAATCAAGAAATAATGCAAACTAGCGCAGACCAAGTGTGCCAACCAACTGGTTAATACAATATGCATGTCTTGAAAAGCATGTCTACAGTTTAGTAAGTTATTTTCAAGGTAAAACTAGTACAGCCATCATTGGAGGAGACAAACCTGGAATGAGACTCATCTGGGTAAGTCTACAAGGGACAAAGAGAAATGCAAAGAAAATAACTAGAACCATACAATTCACATCAAGGTGCAGCATACATATCAGTAGAAAATATTTTAGAATGTCTTTACTGGAACAAGCAAAACCAGCACTTCAGAACACAGCTAGAAGAAAGTAAATTGAACAACTATCTGAAAAATGTACCATGTTACATAATTGATAATTATATTATTATGGAGCTATGCAAGGTAATTTCACCTTATGCCTTATATCCATAACATCTCATGGGTTAAAGAGGACTGCACCTCATATGGAAAAGTGGAAATCTGGTTGTGACAAAGAACAGTTGTTAAACTCAAGTCTTGACCGAGCCTTGTGGCATCAATGCTATTGATGATGAAGATGAGACATTTAAATTTATGAATGACTGTCAGCACCAATTTCCAACAATTCTTTTCCCTCTGTGGAAGGCGCCAACTAGTC
This sequence comes from Phylloscopus collybita, assembly GCA_027886175.1. Taxonomy (NCBI): domain Eukaryota; kingdom Metazoa; phylum Chordata; class Aves; order Passeriformes; family Phylloscopidae; genus Phylloscopus; species Phylloscopus collybita. Next base: position 30,468,780 of record JAJNNQ010000009.1, on the reverse strand, counting down.
AAAATCAATTTAAAGCAATGGCATTCTAGATAAAGACTTTTTCAATTAGAAATACAGGTTTCATGCCTTCACTGATCAATGACTTTTAATGCACTATAAGATAGCAGGCTATACTCTGGCAGAGACTGTATATACTTTTGATTATAGCCAGTAAAGAGATTAAAAATGCTTCCACGTAATTACTTACTACCTATTTTCTGACTTTTTTGGTAAACTGCTACTAGGTGTGATGAAAAAATAAAACCAGAGCAATGACATGGAACAAAGGTCTTTCCCTTTTACCCCAAAATTGGTCAGTAAATGCTACTAGAAACAATGATTCAAGTAACCCTGGAGCAATTGCTCAACAAGCACTGCCTTACTTCATCACTCAGATCTCCTGGGGGTAGTGCTATGCAACTTCTGTAGCATTAAACACTCCCCGTTTTACCAGAAGCTCTCAGGCAATTAGAGTGAATATGTATCTATGTACATATCCATGCACTGCTCTACTGGATACTACTTCATATATCTGCAAGGACAAAAATTTACTAACTTTACTCTCATCTTCCAGCTTCTTCACTCCCATTCCCCCTCAAGATATAGACTTTTCTTTTTTCATTAATCTCTTCTTTCTTCTTCCTTTCCTTAGCCTTTTTTCTTTGAATATGTATCACTTTACAGTACTTTATCCACACCTTTTATCACCTCAGCACAAAGATAGCCTTTCCCACTTGTGTCAGGCAGAAATAGACTCCATCCCACTTCCCTCAGTACCTTGCTCATTCTTAGCCTCATTCTTATTTATTTATTCTTAATGTAGAAACTGACTTTGCTACTGCCAACAGCTTTCTGACAACTTTTGAGGTTGAGAGCTTGCTAACAGTCATAATATTGAATTTATCACAACTCAAGAGAAATATGTTAATACAGTGAAAAAATTAAGAACACCACAAAGGTTCTGTTGTGAAGTTATTCAGTGAAGCCTTAGCGGACAACTGCCAAAACACCCAGTAAGTAATCTATTGATAGATGGCTGAATTACAGAAGACTCATTAATTTTTCATCAGTTCAGACCCAATACAACACATGGCAGCAGCAAGTGTTTTTTCAAGGGGATGGAAAATTAGGTAATCCACAGCAGGAATGTGTGTCCAATATGTACTGAATGCATGCTACCACTCACTGGCACCATTGCTTTCATGGCAAAGGCAGTACGTGTCTAAGTGAGGTCAGCACATGCCCACAAAACCAGGGACAATTCACCATCAGTAAGCAAAAAAAAAAAAAAAAGTAAAATTCCAAATGCTATTAAATACTGGTAGCACAGTTCATGTTATATAACTCAGGTGTTTGAGTTTCATTGTTATTTCAATGATTTATTCATCAATTCACCCACACTACACTTTAATTACAAAGCCTATGCGTTTGAATGGTTTACCTGACTATTTTTGCAGTGGCCACTGACAACACAAGATAACACTGCAAGTTTAAGGTTATGATTTAAGTTTCTAAAGAGTTTGTAAGCCTTGGAACAATGAAATATGATTTACCTACCATATACATACTCTTTCAGTGGGTAGTAAGTAAGTAATTGAATTAAACCACTAGTTACTTTCATTGTCAGTCAGACCTTAAATATGATTTGGGGTAGATGATAAACAAGCAGCAGCATTTGCATAATGATTTGCACACTGTGCAAGGATTCACAGGATTTCTATGGAAGCTTGTTTCCATGGAAAGATACCTGACTTTTTTTTAAGCCATCAACAAGCTGTTTATTGCTTTCAATTTCTAAGCACTGAAATAACCTTGCAGAATGAGGAAGGCCAAGCCTTATATAAAACACAACTTAAAATTAGCAAGTCAAATGCATCAGGACAGGATGATACAGCCATCCTAACGACATTAAGGCTAAAATCAAAAGCATGCATGTTTCAGTGTATTTTTTGCAATCCCAATACGAATTGCTTCAGTGCTTGCTTACAGTTGACTGATATTTTATTTTATACTGCTATATTACCCACACGGATATCGTATTTGTAAAGTACAAAAGATTAAATAAATCAGAGTTCTTCATCAATATATAGTAGTTTAAGAGGGAAACTACTTCCCTGTGGTATCTCTAAACAGATACTTCCTAGAACATCCATTATTGCAGGCCCCAGAGCTGTTTAAAAGGGATTTTGGAGAATTAAAGATTGTCCTTTTCTTAAAAAAAACCCTAATGTCCTTTTCAGGTAAAATTTTTCCCTATTTAAACATGCTTAAATAGGGCTGTTAGTTATCTCTTGATATCATGAGAAAGGTATCTTACAGGTGCTGGACTTTTTTTCCCCATAATTACAAAGTTTCTCATGGATGTTGGGAAAGCCTGTATCCCTCCATAACCTCACAGGTTTTCAATCTCTTTTCAAACTCTAAATATAAAAATAAGCTAGCAATTGCTCTTCTACCTTAATATGAGTTTCTAGGCCTGTGAAAACTAAGCATACAAATACACACACATAAAGAAAATTAGTTCAAACTCTAAATATACACACTAAATGGAATGCTGCAGAAAAGCTATATATGCTTAGTTCCACTCTGTGGTTTGGGTATGCGTATAATCTAGAATCTACTTTAAATTTAGATACTATTTAGCAGCTTTTCTACAAATACACTAGTTCAGTATGAATGAGCACACATTTAACGTATCCCTAAAGAGAACAAAATTTCAGTAATCAAAAACTTGTTCAATCTCCTGAGTGACAAATTATATGAAAAAAATTTGAAGTGATTTCTTCATGTTCAGTTGAAGCTGCATTTAATTTTCTGCAACAGATTTTATTCAGAAACACAGAGCTTTTACTTTTTTAAGAATTATATTATAGAACTTTTGACAGAGGAAGTTCTATTTTAAAAATCTACGGCATAGAAGAAGCAAGAAGATTTATCAGCACAGAGGTCAGTGAGAGCTTCAAGGATAGAACTTCAGTCCGTGGCCAGTTGCCCTACTTACCTCACCACACCACCTCCTCAAGTTAATAATAGCTAATACCATGGATTTACAGACTAATTCTCAAGAGACACTTCTGTAAAATAAGCAGGTATCAACCCCATTTTACAGAGAGGAAAACAAAAAGTACTAAATTCTTTAGCACTGTATATACTTTGTGCTATCCCACTGTATTGATACCAAACAAATTTAGATAAAGAGATACAGAGCAATTTTAGCAGACAACTCTGTTCTGAACTACAGAAATCATGAGATTTGTCTAAACACAGAGAGCAAATCTTGTTGATTTGGGTTGTAGCATAATGGGTTGAGATAGATGAGTGCTTAGTTCACACTCACATACTTAATCCATCTCTTCATCTGCATAATAATCAAGACAGAGGATCAAGCAAAATACCATTAGAAGATTTTCCAATTTATTTTATTCCAAGCTTTCTAAGATGGTGATTTATGAAATTACCTTCAAAAACAATCTTTTACAATCTATTTCTTTGCATTGCCATACTTAATTCCCATTTTTTTCTGTTTAGATTACTCAAGAATACAGCAGAAGAAATAACTCTGACATTTTTTATTAGTATGGGTTTGGAATATTGCTTTCAGTTATTAATTTTCTGAAATATCTTGAAGGTTTATAGCAAAGTGGAAACATCATTGAATCACAAAACAATTACATACAAAATCTATATAACACCATAAGACAACTGAAAAACTGTATTTCTACCTGAAAATTTACAATCACACCTGCTATCAGCACTAACCATCTAAAAACAACCAAAGTCCAATATAGAACAGGGACACTATGAGACTTCCAACTAGAACTACGTTATTTGTGAGATTTTACCTTATTAAGAAATGCATAATGGAAAATTTAGCTTTTATCGAGAACAAGCGTACCTTTAGGAGTCGTAAAGGCATGATAAATTTTTGTCTAATACAATTTTTAAAATGCTCACAAATGGATAGTTTTCAATATGAATACAAATAGATAAATGACATATAAAGGAAAATCTTTTTCAATTACTTTTAAATTTAACTGCAACAGTTTCTAAATGCTTCAAATTAATTCTGCTTTGAGATACACAAACTACCTTGCTGCTCCTAATAAGCAGACTCTTGTGCTAGTTCAAAAAACTTGGTCTTTGAACAAATTTCTTTCCTTTCTTTGTTCTTGCAATTCTTTTTTTAATACAAGAGATTGCAGTCTTCCCAAATGTATGCACTGGTAATGTGAATAATCATACAAAATAATTACTCTGTGCCTCATAGAAACAACACCATAACAGATCACATGGAAACTTTGCAAGCATCTGGAGACCTTGGGAAATTAAACTTCTGTAAGTGCTGTAAATGCTTAGGTCCAGCTATATTACAAGCGTATTTGACAAAAAGTTTACATAAAATGCTTCACCAGTATAAAGTACTGGAAGAATATTATACTTTGAAAACCAATCATGATTATTTAAATATTTTTTCATGCAGTCAGGTCTGGGCTTGCAGTGTTCTCACTTGAAGCAATGCTTATGCCTATGCAATTCTGATGAACATTTAATGGAGACTGGCAGGTAGGGGAAAATTATTTGCACCTCTTTCCCCCTAATGTGTACAAAAAAATCTGTAAGCAATAACTCAGAATAAGATTAGCTACTATTTTCCCACCAGTTACTTTCCACCATTAATAATTCTGCCCCATTTAAACTTCAAAATTCCCAAACTAATTAAACTATGTTGTGCTTGCCAATTTAGAGAGGCGCTTGGGAGTAATATACACATTAATCAGGAACATTAGCTGCTACACCATATGAAGTCTACTTCTCATTGCTCTATCTTTATTATTGTTATTTAAAATTAGTTTCCAGTTTTGAGAAAAAAAGTTCCTCTCTCCAACAGAGATTCATCTCTAAGAATACCTACTCTGAGCAATAATACCCATTTGTTTTAGGGATGAGATGAATCCATTGGTAATCACCGGTTATTAAACAGCTTCTTGCTAACAGGGAACAAAGAAGGACATAAACACATCATCATTTCAACTGCCTAGCAACAACTCCTTTGACATCACATTTTGACAACTGGTTGGATTGGTTTCTACTATGAAAGAATGGCTGAAGCACAAGGACTGTCAGGGATGAGAAAAAGCTCTACCTTTCTTGATGGCTAGTGTTGCGCTTTTCTTAACATCAGAAGAATTTCCATACAAGTAAAATCCTCATTTTTTTACTTACAGGCAAGTTAAACCACGTGTACAATACAGTCTAAATCCTTATTCACTAGAAGCTCAGTCTGGCAAAGTGCAAAGTGAAGAAACACAACACATGGAGTTTTTTAGTCGTGCCAGGTTTTGTTCAACACAGCAAACCTGGCTTGGAATGTACCAAACTGAAACTGCAGGAGGGTTTCCTCACCTGAGATCAGCAGATTTCTTGAGTCAAGCCTTTTTTATTCCACAGATTTTAGTACTGAAAACTCCGGGGCCATGAAAACAAAGGCAAAAGCACAGTGTAGATCTTAAAATATGCACGTGAGGTCATCTAGGGCATTCGTACCCCACATAATGAAGGTGTGCTATGAATGCAGGGAAGGAGATTGCAAACTGTCTTGGGCTTTATTATTAAGACTTTTAAAGTCTATTAGCCAGAAGCAACCACTTGAGTTTTAGTAAACATTATCTGCTATTTTTCATCTTAAAATACCTTTACTCACCCTATGGTATTTTAGAAGGCAGACACTTAGTTCAGAAAATAATTTCAAATACTTCTGTTTAATTATCAAAAAAGGTACTACAACTTTAAGTATATGAATACTATTTATAATGCAATGAAATTTTGGATTGTCTTTCAGTTTCAGAGGTTGACAATCCAGCCTTTCAACAGGAAGGTTGATGTTTTAATTTAGATATTAAATTGTGCCATAGTCCAGTGCATCTTAAAATGCATGCACAGTTTCATTACCCAATGTATTAATATATCAAATCTTATTTAGATTCACCCTGTGTATCTTATTTCTAGGTATACACAAAGCAAGGCATGCTTCTTTTCTCTAATGTAGAATCAGTACTATTACAAAGAGAAGAATTCAAAGCATTAGATCAACACTGCTTAAACAGCAACCAGTTTTAAAAATACACATGGCATATGAAAACCCCACTCTCTTCTATTAGTTTTCAACAACTGGCAGATGTTGTATTTTGTAAAAAGAAAATTTAAAAATCACCTTTCAGAAGCTGATTCAGGTCCATGGCATCATGCAAGACTTTTCGACTATATCTGCGATCAAACTCGGAATCTAATGAAAAAAAAACCAGATATAGGATTGAATTTCCCAGCCCCATGGGTTTTGCACATTCAGTGTTGTACTTCAATTCTCAAAATTACCGTATAATTCTTGGTTCACATTCTCCTGTCTCTTTACTTTTAGTTTCTTATCATTTGATGCTACAAATTCAAAAGACTGGATAGGACTGATGTCTGGAGTAGACAGAGGTGTTACATCAGTCACTGTGTCTTCAGATTCCTCCAGGTCATCACCAAACTTTGGTTTTCCTTCTGCTAATTTCATTGCTGACTTGAATTTTTGTTTTGGAGACAGAAGAGCATTTCTACAAGCATTCCTTTTTGGGGAAGAATGAGATGAATCTGATAAACAGCTATCAGAATCTGTGTCAGAACAATCTGTATCTGAGCTTGAGGATGATGAGGAGGAGGACGAGGAGGAGGAGGAAGAAGAGGAGGAGGTGACAGTATATTTTTTGCTAGCCTTTTTTATGCTGTTTGGTTGCTTAGCTGACTTTGGTCTAAGCTTCTGTTTTTTGCCATCATCACTACTATCTTCTTCATCTGTATAGTAATCTTCTTCACCTTCTTTAACTATTTTAGGAATTCCAGGAGGAACAATTTCCTCTGTTCCTCTATTTCCTGCAGCTGTTGCTCCAGATGTGCCTGCATTCTCTGCAACTGGAGACAAAGATGAAGCATCTTCAGTAGGATCTTGACTATTTTCTACAGACTGATCCCTTTGCAAATCTATCTGCTTTTCTTCACTCTCCTCCTCATAACACTTTTCATCCTTTGAATTAGAAACCAAATCAGTGTCTGCAAGAGCTGCCTTTCCTTTCTCTATATATTCACCATTTTCTTCGGCTTTCTTTTTCTCTTCCTCAAAGTCACTGTCAAAGAAGGCATGATCCACTTCACCATCTGATAAGTCTTCAAAATGGTCCATAATGAAATAGGAAGTGCCACCTGCAAGCATCAGAAAACATTTCCAATGATTTGTGTAAAAACAGATCCAAGTACACTTTGAGTATAATAGCTTTGCTCTTCACTGTTTTAGCTCTAGTAATTTATAATTTTGCAATTAATTACATGAAGTTGCCAGAGACAACTCCCCAGTCAGCTCAGTAAAAAAATTTAGTGCCACCTTATTGCACACAGCTTATATTTTAGACCAGAAACCTTTACTTTAAGCCAAGCCATCACAATTTCAAAACAACTACTTCTAAGCAAATCTGTCAAACACTGCTACTGGCTAAAAAATCTTAACTGTTACAAACAAGCAATTAAAGTGTCTTATTTTTTCCCTTTAAGCTAGAGCCATCTGAAGCTAGAACTACTTGTGAGCTATCATTAGTTGGAATTTTATATTGTAAACCATGTCTGTATACAGTGGTCACCATCTTGGCTGACACAGCCATATACACTGCAAACTTTCAGCACTTAAAATTAGGAGAAATTTCAACTTACATCAAAAAATCCGTGGCTCCAAGATTAAATTGTGATAGATGTAGGGTGTGTCAGTGTTCATGTTTTGGTTTGGACAAGGAGCCTGCTTTTCATAACAGTCCTCTGTAACTCACACTCTGCAGTACAGTAAGGAAACTTAATCCTTTCAGATGAACCTAGGCTTCAAAAAGTGTGATCCAGGCATGAAATCAGTGCACTTAAACCAGAAGTCACCATTCAGTACATGGGACCAGATCATGGCTAGCCCAAATACATAATATTGCAGACATAAGGACCTCAATGTTAAACATTATGTTCTACAAATCTGCTCCTATTATGTCCTACTTCTTACAGAATTTTATAGTTTGATCTTATGTATGTGGCAGGATATGAAAGTTTCCACTCATTAGTACTATATATATAGGAGTTAAAATAAAAAAAATCAGAACACCCCACAACCAAACAAAATTAGCCAGTATCAAAGACTACCAGTTCCATCTAGCCAGAGGCACTTTTCTCCTACTCTTTACAACAGATTTCACATAAATTTAACAAGCTATAATCAAAAAATATGCAACACTCTTTAGACCCAAGGAAACCAAACGTGAAGATAGTGGGAACACCTATACAAGGCTGGAGCATCAGAATATTTTACAAGATGGATGGTTCTCCCTTAAACTACATATAGTTTGTTGCCATGGCAAACAAAGGTGGAAAAAAGGAATTTCCAGGAAAGGTTCTAGCTAAAAACGACTTCAAAATACAGAATTTTTAAAGGTCACTTAGATATTCTGCCACTTCTCAAATAATACTAGTTTAGAGGAACTGAAAATATGCTCCTCAAATCACAACATAAAACCAAAAAATCTGGAACCTCCTATGATTTTAAGAATCACAAAGCCAAAGAACCGAAAAGAGACTTCTTATGGTTAGATGTTGTATAAAGCTGAAAACACTATTAAGCAACAGAAGCAGAGATTAATTTTCAGGACCACAAAGATAACTCCCTAAAGTATCTAGCTCTTCAAAGAGCAACAAAACAAAGGAGTAAAACAGTTTGGGGAATGCAGATATCCAGCAAGTTACAGTCTTGCACAAGAACAGGCATGAGCCATCATGAAACATCACCCTGCTGCTTACACAGTATTTCATCTTCCTCTTCATCCTGGCAAGGTGGTCTGTAAGAGACAACCCTCAGGATGACTGCCTTGTTGGCCATGTCCCTGGTTCTTACTCACAAGCACTCAGCCTTATCATCACTATCCTTGAGCTCCACACAGCTGAAATACTCCCTAGTGTAGAGGGCCACCCCACCACCTCTCCTTCCTTGCATATGCCTTCTGAGGAGCTTATAACCACGCCAGCCATGACAATCACCCCACCATGTTTCCATGATGGTGACTACATCATGGTTTTCCCACAGCACCATGGCTTCTGGCTCCTCCTGTTTTTTACCCATCTTGTGTGCATTGGTGCAGATGGACTTCAGCTAGGCTATTGATTCTACCCTTCGTGTCACTTCTTGTGACACCTGGCTTCAGGCAGCTTGCATAACCTGCAATGTGCAACTAACATGTGAATTCCTGAAAGTTTTTCTAAAACAGTTTCCTAGAAGGATAATATAGTTTAATATATAAAACCCTGCACAGCAGAAAAATAAAACACAATCAGAAGAGTACCACATTATTTAAATTTAATTTTCTACCTCATGTAATCTAAACAGAAGGGAACAAAATCCGTAAAGTATAGACAATGCATTATTTATTTAGCAAGTACAACTTGAACAAAGCCAAATCTATGAAGAAAATTAGTATAGGAACTAGAGTTTGAAATAAAACCCTTCCTTCTCCATGATCAGAAGCTATTACTACTTAAGGAACCAGCATCTCTACATCTCATAACTGGAAATATTATGACTGATTGGTAAAAGCAGGCATGTGGTGTATTACACTTGTCTCAGATACGGATTTGTAATACTGTTAACACTACTGAATACATAAGAACGTAAGGGGCTAAGGCAAAAGATTTACAGGTGGATGCAGACAAACTAGGATAGCTTAATATAGATGAAAAGTTTAGTATAGCTTAAAATACAACGTTTTCTTGAGTGTAATCACATCCGTTATTTTTAGTTTATGTAATGCTACACCTGCAAAGGAGACTGAGCTAACAGTCTCTCATTATCTCATTGGCCATAATGTGCAGCCACAGCTTCTCAGATGACTCTTCTGAACACAGCCTCTGAAGTGAGGACAGAATTTAACTCAAGACAAAGGGGCACTGTAGAGCTGGCAAAAGGTAATAAAAGATAGCAACAAGCTTGTACACTCCTTTCCACCACTAATGCCAGCCAGGGAGCACACATTTTCCTACTCTACATGATTCAGGAATAGCTCACCTACCTGTGGGCTGTTTCCTAGGAAGACTGAGACATAACTGCTTCATAAATAGCGACCAACAGTACAGGAAAGATCATTTAGTAGTTTGGCCCTGCACAAGGAGCAGCAGTCATTCCACTGCCAAATGAATACTCTACTCCTCTGGTACAAGTCCCTAACAACTTCAGCCTCCATCTTAAGGGAAACCAAAACGCCATGTCTTTCACTCAATCATTCACAAACTAGAGATTAATTAAATCATTTACTTTAAAAACAAACAAGAGGAAATAAACAGAGAGATGGTATTCTTGGATCCTATTCCACTCCTGCATTGAGAGCGTCTACAACAGAGTGGAACTTGCCAAGGTTCAATGCAGTACAGACAAGGTAATTCTGCTCATAAAGTGTGCCTAAATCAAAAAATTGGCTCTGTTTACAATGTCACACCCATTTATATACAACACAGAGTGTAATTTTACTTTTGTGAGAAACACAGAGTTCTGCTACATTGCCTGTTTTTAAAATAGAGTCAACAAGCGATACTCCGAATTCCCCAAAAAACCTGTCCTTACAGTCAAATACTTAACATTAACTGCTAATTTTAGTGACTGCTGTACTTATTTACAAAAAAGCACATACTTTTTGTGGCTTTCTGCCATGAAACCCTCTTAACAAAAGCATGATCAACTCCTAAGAGCAGGCCGGCCATTAATTATTTGCCATATCTTTTTTCACTGTAATATTTCTTCTCCCCATGTAATTCTCCACCTCTCACCCCATTTTTCTTAAACTGTAACAATCACCCATTACCATGGCCAAGTGTACCCTTTTGTCTTTTTCTCTTCCTCAGTGCAGTTCTTCCTAGTTTAGGAAGAACTAGTTTATACCACTTTTTAATTCCTTCAAGCTTGACCCACTTAAGATCAGAAAGCAGTGGCCAAGCAGCCAAGGTGAACATGCAGTCTGACTTGTCAGGGCTTTAGAGACCCACACTTTCTCTTTAGAGGGCTGACCCACTGAGAGTCTGACTACCTATTGAGACCACTTCCCACATTCTCCCCAGCTGGACACTGCAAGAACAAAGACCATGCAGCTCCTGCACAGGTCAACCACTACCTGCTGCTGCACTACCCAAAGAACAAGCAGCATTTTGACATCCTTCTCCATGTCAAAAAACAGATCAGGACTCTAATCACACTAAGCATATTAAGTGTTTTTCCCCTGCCAGCTACAACACTACCTGAAATATTTTTGTCGGCAATGCCTAAGCAGGCCATTAGGCATGACTGTAATTTGATGTATCTTCTACAAAGGTAGGATGGTACATAAAAACTCATGTAATGAAGATACAGATTAGATGTGGGTTTGTGTTTCAACATATCCTGTCTTTTGAAAACATTTTTGAATGTCAAAAACTAACAAAGTACATTAAGTACCCAGTGAAAGATTTGAGGTGTTTTAAACTTGGTTAAACCTTCAAGTTATCCACTAAATCTTCCACTTTTTAAAGTGTACACCATCTGAAAGTTGTACATCTAAGAGAACTGAAATAAATCACAGAAGAAAAGACAAAAATCAACATTCAGGTACAAGCAGTGATCAACTGTCTTTTCTACTAAGCATTCTACTTTCATAATCAAGGAAGAGAATGATTTCTATAAAGAGGACAACTGGAGTTTTTTCCTTATCTTGTAACATAAAAATTCCTAGCATGCAGACTGCCGTGCTCCAAGGAAAGCTGTTTTTTTTCCTTATCTGGCAACACACAGATTCCTAGCATGTAGGATACCACATTCTGAGTTTGCATGTTATGCATCCTCTGAAGGGCCTAAATGCTTTTATGACATCGTAAAATCCTGGTATTTAATAGAAGGGGAAAACAAGACCTTTACACATCCTAGAGGCTGAATCAAAAATGTCTGATGTTTTTGTGTACATCCTGTATATCACCACAAAGGCCATAACACAGCACAGCTATAGTACACTCAAGATGAGTCAATAGTATGTTACGACAACAAAAAGAGAACAGACATCATATAAGGATGTATTAAAAAACAGGTAAAGTATCAGAAGCAGTATAATACTGTATTTAGCTCCAACAGGACATCTTCTGTTTTAGGGTTGAAAGTGTTTTAAATAAAAAAGACTTACACTACTAATGGTACATGTTCTTTATGGCACTGCAAAATCTTCTGATTCTACATTGTCATTATTTCTCCTCTGGGCATCCTGCCCCCCTAAACCTGCTGACTGCCAAATTTCCCCTTGTATGGTGAACTTAGGAGAGGCTGAAAATGCCAAAGGAACCACACCTAGCTCCTTCGCCGTGCCTTCCTCATTTTTGGCTGAAGTTTAAAAAAACCCCAGCAAACAAACAAAAAAGATAAATTTGAAAACATCTAGAAGAGAGCAATAAAAATGTTAGGATGAGAAAAGTTTTACTTTTGCAGGTTTGTTAGCTCAAAACAGGGAAAACATGAGAAAACACAAGTCTTAAAACCTGTGTGACAAACCACACATATTCAGCATATTATTTATCTCCTCTTAAATGAAAGCTTTCATATTTGTTACTAAGAGCAACCAAGCATGCAAAGGAAGAAATATAGCTCTTGGGAAACTAGCCCCCTTAAGTGAAACCCCCAGCGGATGAAACAATCAGTCTCTTTAGCAGACATTCTGATTTTCCAAGCTCAGAGCACAATACCTGCTAAATCTGTTCTGCATCCTTGGTTCTCTCTGCTGGACACAATGGAAAGATTTTCCCCTGTATGCTCCAAGATAAAGTTTATTAACTCCCAAACCTATGACAGATTAGCCCTCAGAGCAGCAGTTCTGTGTCAAACAGGTGGGCTCACTGGAGATGCTTCAAAGTACTCTTGAGTCTTTTTAAAAGAGTTGCAACAGAAAGTCCTGAGTCTCATGGCTATTTCAAGCAAGAATTCAGTTCAGCCAATGGGCACTAGAAAATCCTGGAACACAGTCAATTGCCATCATGATTAGAGCAAATGAAAGCACATGACCACCAAAGAGCCCCAGACAGCTGCTGGGCAAAGGCTTTCAAGTTCATGTACATGGCAGGGAGGAAAAGGAACAGGCAGAACGGGGGTGCGGGGGGGGGCGGGCAGGGAGAAAGAAAAAATATTTCCCCTTGAGCCAAAAATAAGCCACTCCCCTACTGTGAAAAGCTGCGATACATTATGTGGAGAGGTGCTATTATGCTATTTCTATTACATTCATTCCATCCTATATTGCTGTCCTGCATTGTATCTGTAGCTCCAGGACTTCATTCATAGAAATACATTAAACATTTGTTCTTCAGGCTCTTCAGCAAAGATCACCTTGTGACCTTTTGAGCAGAAAGGCTGGCTCAGAGAATACTGAGGTTAAACGATGGGAGTGATGATGGCCGACAGGTCTGTCTAAACAGACCATGGCTACTTACTCATTGCTGAGAATCCCAAGAAAATGACTCGCAAACCCTCTAAACCCAGGAAGAAAAGAAGTAGCTTTCAATTACAATCAAAAATAAACACAATGAATCATATGTTGGTTGATAAAAGTAGCAGCAGCTTCTGGAAGGCCTTCCACTTCTACAAGCCTAAGTGACACCATCCACACTGAAGTCCCACGGGGCTGTTGCCATACAACTTCTCACTACCTGGAAGAGTCTCAACTTCAGCTACCTCAGAGACTAAAAGGCAGCAAGCTGCTAGGGGAAAACTGGTCACTGGTATTCATCTTTCCCAAAAGTGACCCATAGCCACAGTCTTTTGATAATATAGAACAGGTATGAAAAACCCAGAAAAGCACAGACTCTACTGCCAGGTATTGATGATGAAGAGCAAAGTAAAAGTCCAGCTTTGTTTTCCCACTCTTTCTATACTGTACATATCTGTGAAGAGTATTTCTGTCCAATATCAAGATTTAAATTTGAAGGCAACATGTATTCAACCAGGCTCTCCACAATTGAAGGAGGAGAGTCTGGCACAGCAGTTCAAAACTGCAAGCAAGAAAAAGGAAAACAACTGCTCTTATTAAAGCAAAGTTTCAGCATATCTGCCACGTAAAGGCTGGAGTTACATTTGCCAGTCCTGAAACAGATGACAGGACCATAAAGGAATCAAGTACACCACAAACTACTGATGGAGTCCAGCAGCAGATAAATTGCAGCATATTTCTGAATATCAGGCCATCTCTACCAAGTGACACAACACATGAACTGTCTCCCACAATAGAAATGCCCATTGAACTACAAGTGTTTTCACATTTCTAACATTACAAGTTTAGTGTGCTTAGTGACCTGACATACAAATAGGTATATCATCAGCATTTCCTTTAACTGTTTGCACAGAGGTGCTTCAACACACATCAAACAGACCTGAGTTTCTGGGAGAATTTCCTTCATAAGGCCCTCCATCCCAAAATGTGCTTATTATCACAGTTTAAAATGCACACATACAGTTTTACAGATGTAACAACTACATTTTCCACAACCACTGAAAAAAAAGATGCAATTCTTAATTTTCAGTGAATACATTTCTATATAAGAGGAACAAACACTGCCTGGTACAGATGAGCAGGAGAAAGCACAGAAACTCAGTCATTAAACAAGTTTACAAAGAGCAGCTTCAAAAAATATCACTTAGGAAGAGTCTAAATATACTTCTGTTTCCTCAGAGTGTGTGTAAGGGGCAAATGAGGTAAAAGCCTCTTGAGATAATCTCTTGCATTATATTTTTGTGACTTGTTCCTTTCTTCAGATGAGAAAACATCCAGTATGGAAAAGCAGGTAAGATGTTGAAACTAAGGGCTCTATTAAATTTGTAATATGGGTTCCCTGGAATTCCAGTGTTATTACAATGAAACACTTCAAGAATGACAAATACTCATTCCTGAATTGTGATTTAAACATCAGTTGAAATTGTTGGATGGAAAATAACTCAGCCAAGGAACACAGATCATGTTTTAGACCATTACTATCACCAGTCTTGGTCAAAGATAACATCAGGAAGCAAATAATGAAATATCTTTAAGAAACAGCTCTGGTGGAAGCAGTAAGGTAACCGTCTGCCTATTTCCCATGAATTTAGGGAGTACCTAGGCTCACCTAGGATCCAGCTCACTTTTGGATTCTTACATCTAAGCTTCAGGTGTAATATTATGTCTTCTGAAAGGGCAGAGTTTCAAAAGCTTGTCACCTATGCCACAGATAACCATATGCCACTCATACTACAAAACTTGCACTTTTCTGTGTTCCTGGGTTGAGCCTTTCAAGCGATTGGACAATTGCATTCAAGGTCTCCATGGGCTTAGCAGTCCTAATGGCCCTCTGAGTCCATGTAAGTCTTACAAAGAAACACAGGGCCTTCTGAATGCCCTTCTAAACACAGGCAAGCACAAAAACAGAACAAAAATCCCAGTAGATCATAACAACTTTAAGTTCCAGAAAAGGAATAGAAATGCTCCCAAACTACTTGCTCTTTTCTCTGGCTTCTATTCCAAACCACTAAAGTCTTATCTAGGTTTAGAAAATCAGAAGAACAACATATGCACTATAAAAAAAAAAACCCAAAACCAATTAAAAAAAAAAAAAAAAAAACCAAAAAAAAAAAACCACAAAAAAAAACCAGCAAGAAGAAGTGTTGGAAGAGCTCGCAGCATTCCAGAAGCAGAGTCCAAAGCTCTGACAACTATATTTTTAAATGCCAATTATTTCACAAACCTATTCTTAAGCTCACTTATTTTTTAGCAATGACAGCTTCATTTTAGTCTTCAAATAATCCCACTGAAGAATTTAACTTTGTGGAACTTTATTCTCTCTCCACTGACAATTCCAGCAATCACTTTCTATCCAAAAAAGAGAGTAACTATTTTTTCAAAGAAGCAAAAATGTGTAAAATGCATTCTACACACTATAATGAGCACCTCACTAGACAAAAGCAGGGATACAAAAGGAATTTAGCACTGCTATTTCCATTACACTCATTCCATCCCACATTGTTGTCCTGGTGTTTTTATGAATGCTGCATAGAAATCTTAACCACACAACTTTAAAATGTGCATGTCCAAATACAAACACTAGATTTGTTCTTACTTCTGTTATATAGTACGAATATAAAAGTGCAAGTACTTGCATACTATAACTAAAACAATTTTCAAAAAAAAAAACAAAGCTGCTTGGAAAGGAAAAACTTCAACCAGGCATAAAGATTATATGACTTTAAATTAAGTTGTGCCATAAACCATGCTGATCTACATTTTAGAATGCTGTGAAAACTCCAGAAAAAAACCCCAATGTTTCACAAAGACAATATATATTGTATTTTAATGTAGCATCTCACTGGGTCTCCTTCAAATTAATTCAGTACTCTGCGCTGCTGCAGGAGCTCAGGTTTCAGAACTGCCTTATCTGTCATTTCCAACCTAATCCAGAGGGGCCAAGAGATTCGGTGGCTAGTTATCTTTCAAAACTACAGCCCCACTTTGGGAGCCATTACTGCAGAACAGTCACACGCGTGTCCTGAGGAAAGTGTGGAAACGTGACTCTTGCGATGATTAACACGCTCGAGGCAAGCTGTTTGCAATAATCTGCAGCTGACTTAATTCACGCTAATTAAGCCCAAAGAAAACACCCCTCTGAACTCTACTCGGGCATCACTGCAACGTGTCTCTCAAAGTCCGATAACTTTAAGGATAGCACACACGACACCCTAACTCTCTCCCAAAGCTGACCACTACGGCGACAGCGAGGGCTCCTACCTCTTTTTCCAATCTCGCCGAGGAGCAAAGCGGGCAGGCAGGGCACTGATGTGGGGCGGAACACGCGTCTCAGGGCGGCACGGCCAAACTCCGGCCGCTCAACGCCAGCCCTGCAAAGGCGGTGCGCACAACGCGCTCGGGGAACACCTACGTGCGCGTCGCTCAGGCAGGGGCGCGAGTAGGAAGACAGCTAATTAAAACAAAATTGTATTTTAAATTATATAATGGTTGAAAAATAATGCATATGTACACACGAACGAAACATGTCTCCCACATTGTTTCGGGAAAAAAATTGCCGCAGACGGGGGAGGAACATGCCCGTCGTTCCCAACCGCCCCCAACCGCCCCCCAGGCACCTTCCGTGGCGAGGAGGCACCGCAGGCCCCACCACCCGGCCGGCACCCCCGGGAAGAAGCCGCAGCAGCGGCCGCTGCCGTGCCCCCTTGCCCCCCACCCCTTCTCCCGGCTTTGTTGTGGTAACCGCACGGGCAGCCGGGCGGATACTCACAGGCACGGGAGAGAGAGAGCGAGAGCAGCGCGCCGGGGAGGCGGGAGCCGCGCAGCGCCGAGGCCGCTCCCTCGCTGCCGCCCCGCTCCTGCGCAGCCCCGGCCCGCCCCGCGCGCCGCCGGGCGGGGAGAGGCGGTGCCTCAGCGGGGCGGGAAGGGAGCCGGGCGTCGGGACCTCCCGTGGGAGGGGCCCCTCAGGCACCGGCTCTCCGCAGAATCACTGAAACAAGGAGGTGGGAAGAGACCTCTGAAATAATCGGCTCTGACCGAACACCACCGTGTCAACGAGACCACGGCACTAGGTGCCACGTCCAGTCTTTCCTCAAACACCTCCAGGAACCGTGGCTCCCCCACCTCCTTGAGCAGCCTGTTCCAGTGTCTGATGACCTTTTTTTGTGAAGAAATTCCTAGTAATGTCCAACCTAAGTGTCCCTCGGTGCAGTTTAAGACTGTATTCTTTAATCCTGTCACTGGTTGCCTGGGAAAAGAGGACGATCCCCACCTGGCTGTGGCCTCCTTTCAGGTAGCTGTAGATAGCGATAAGGTCTCCCCTGAACCTCCTCTTTTCCAGGCTAAACAACCCCAGCTCCCTCAGCTCTTCCTCTTAAGACCTGTGCTCCAGACCTTTCACCAGGTTCATTTCCCTTCTCTGAACTTGTTTCAGTGCTTCAATGTCCTACCTGAATTGAGAGGTCCAGAATTGGACATAGTTCTCAGGTAGTGGCCTTACCAGTGCCAAGTACAAGGGAAGAAGAATCACTTTCCTAGTCCTTCTGGCCAGCTATTTCTGAGACAGGCATCCGTCCCCTCCTGCCCTTCTTTGCTCTGTGGGAATGGGGCAGAGAGTTGGGACTCTCACTAAGGCCATGAGACCCCAAGACAAGGTGATTGTGCCCCAGGTTGGGGTGATGGTCCTCAGGTTACAGCACTGTTGCTCCAGGCTGAGAGGTGATGGAGCTGTGTGCTCAGGTGATTGTGCCTCAAGCTGAGGCAATGGGGTTCTGGGTTGAGACAATGGTATGCTGGGTGGAAGCAATGGGGCCCCAAGGTGATAATGCTCCTAATTTAAGTCATGGTCTCCAAACTGAAATGCAGTGGGGCCCCAAGCTGAAGAAACAGTGCCCCTAGTTGAGGTGTTTGCCCCTAGATTTTGACCCTGGGGTTCCAGGGTAAGAGGACAGAATCACTGGTTGAGGTTATGATACCCCAGGTTAAGGCAATGAGGCTTCATGCTGAGATGATAATTTTCCATGTTGGGGTAACAGTGCCCCATATCAAGTTGATGGTGCCCCAGATTGCAGTGATGGTGCCTCAGGTTGGGATGATGGCATTCCTGATTGATGTGCTGACAGCCCATAAGGACTGGAAGGTGACCCAGGCTGAGTGAACAGTGGCCCAGGGTGATGTGACTGTGAGCCACCTTAAGGTGATGGTGCCTTACATTAAGGCAACAGGACCAGAAGTCAATGTGATGGGCCCCTACATTATAGTGCCAGAATTGCAGCACTAGACGATGTATCCTGAGGAAATGGAAAGGGGCAACTCATCTGGAGGACTTCTAGGGAAGCCTCATCCAAATAGTTGAGGTTGGATCTGGACCCTTCTCCAAGCTACCTTGAATTTCAGTGTAATTGTTATAGAAACATGGATAAAACCTTTAGGCAGTTTCATTACTTCTGGCACTGAGTAGGTAAGTGGTGATTACCTAGTGGTGATCTGCCCCTGAGATGCGGTGGTTTCCTGTGTAAGGATGGGAAAGGTTACAGCTCTTTCAAAAAGATCAGTTGCAATATCATATCTTAATAATAGCAATGTTACTTTTTAACAACAGAGGAAATAATTATGTGAAAAGAAAGACTTCCAGATAACTGATCCACATATTCAAAATACAAAATTCAGCTTTACTTTGGCCCCATTGTTTGGCAGGAAAGTGATTTGATCATGAAAGTGACATGATCACCTTTTTTGCTGAGCACACTGAATTTTGAATCAAATCAGGGCTGTGCAGCCAGATCAACTATTGTGTATATCGTCCTGTTTCACTTGGCACACACACATAGGCACATATGTATGGATATATGTGTGTATACACACACACACACACACACACACACACTTTTTTAGAATACACGTTGCAAATGTGTCAGAACAGTACAAGAAAAGAAACAAATCTCTTGAGTAATACAACTGAACATGTCTAAGTTAGCCAGAGGCAAGTCCTACTTGTGCTACACAGTGTTTAATGGAAGTTCCACAAATTACATTGACTAAATTTTTATGCTTGCCATGTGTTTCCTTCTTGTTTTTCTGGCACCTCTCTCAGTTCACTGCTGAAATGTTGAATGGACAACTGCACTAAAATCACTGGTAACTGCATTTGGAAGGTGTGTTACAAAATGCTGAACCTTTACTGACCTCACCAGGTGAGGTCTTAGGTTCCTTAGATTGGATACTGAATGGCTGCTTTTGTAATTTTTCCTGCGTGTCAAGTTCCTGACCGCAAATATACAAAACAGTACCACTGTCTTGAAAGGTGTAGCAAAAAAGAAAATCAGGTAATATTAGTGTAACTTACATATTTTTTACTTTTAAGACACTGAGAAGTATAACATCCAATTTCCATTTCTCTTGCTCTAGGATTCCTATGATTCCTTCTAACAGTGTTAGTTATCCAGATTTACCTGGTTTATCACCAGGTTTACAAGTTCACAAGCACTTGGGATTTTGTGCCCTGAACCTTAGAAATTTCTATAAACTCCTAATATGACTGTAACTGCAACGCAGCACCACAGCAGTTATGAAAAAGCATGTAATTAATTCAAAGTTGTAAGTATGCTGAAAATATAAACTATGTATGCACTATACAGACTTCTCCTTTTTTTGCCTATAATGTAATTTTTTTTTTATGTTGATTGAGAAATGGTAACTTGTTTTAGTCCTTTTATTGCAATGGGATCTGAGCTGGAAAGGCTGACAGAATAGAAATCAAAGGTGAAAAAGCCTACAGGAAAAGTATTCATTTCAATCTTGCCTAAACATTTGAAAGTGCAAATTCATTGAAGTTTAAAGTTTGCAGTACTGTGAAGGAGCAAGCTGAACAATTGTCCCTAAAAGCAGCTGCAAAACTGTTCAGATCAGTGGGTTTTTTCTATGGTATGTTACAAAGATAAATGATACTTCTAGCTGAAAGGAAAATAGAGAAGATGCTGAATCCTTCCCCAAATCAGATATAATTTATCTTTTAAAAGAAGAAATTTTCTTATCTCTGTAGGAAAGATGTTTGCTGTAATGCTTGCGTAAGGTAGAATTTGAATCTCTTTTCTCATAAACTAGTTCCATGACTGAGTAAATAGTTACAGAAAGAGCCTATAATAATCCCCAGTTCAGAAAATTGACCTCACTGAAGTCCTTTTGTCTTGTATAGAAAAGTAATTTTTAAAGTACAAAAGGGGAAGTACTGAGGTAAACTTGAAAATTACTATTAACTTCAGTAGAGCTAAGATGTAATCTAAAATACTAGGAATTGTACCTCAGGTTGAAGAGTCATAGAAACTTACTAAGAGCTAAAAGAAAAAGAATCAAATCTTCTTCTAGCTCTGTGGATACACACTTGAGTTGATTTAGACATATATAATTCAGGGTATGATGTGTAAATCCTAGCTAAAATAGATGGGATTACTTATTCAGACAAGAAGTGGTTTTGTGCATAGGCACTGCAGGACTAAATAGTTATTGCAGGTAGATTTGTTTTTTTAATCTTCCTTTCCACTTCTGAGAATTAATACTCTAAGAAAATACTCTCTGTTTACACAGGACTAACAACATTACATGTTCTGCTTCAGGTTAATTTAAAACTTCAATTCCCTTAAGTAGTTTTGACAGAGGCCCAGGCAGTTTCCTGAATGCATTTGCAGTAGAAGGTCTCTGTCTGGTTTCTTGTGTGGATCTTAATAAAGATCCCAAAGTAGATCTTGAACTCAGTCCAAAGTTCTGTATATTCTGAAATCTTTGATGAGTAAAGTGTGTGCTGGGAGATGGATATTTGCTTTCTATTTTCTACCTGATGAGAATAAAATAACTTTACAAGAAACCTTCTGGCATGTTGGGCCTTATCCAAAAGCTTTCAGACTCTGCAAGAATCTCTTCTGGTTTTAATGGTCATATGTACTGAAAAAACCCTGGTCCCAAAGCCCTTCAGTGAATCAGCAGGATGTTTTACCACATAGTAATTTACATGGGAAAGAACTGCCATTGCAATAGTATTTTCACTATTATGATATGATGATTTTTACCCTTAATCACATTAGATATGTTACTTAAATAATCAGTTTTGGATACTCTGTGAATGTTCTGAACCAGCATTTAAAAGGATTTTGTGCAATTTAATATCCAGTAAATAGAACAAACTGTAATACAATTATGTATTTTATCTTACTAAGGACTAAGTTACTGTGAGAACTTTGGATCAGATTAAGGAGCAGTGTCTTCTTTGATAAATGACCAACAGGTGACCTAACATCACTTCATGATCACTTCTTGTGATTTTGAGAGGAAATACATTGTTCTGCAAACCTCTAATACACACAGGCAGGTATATGTGCACACCAGACCATCAGACACTGTGAGTTAGGTTAGAAACAGCTTAGGAAATACTGTGATGGAGTAAAACATTTGTTGTAACTCAGAGTCCTGACTAGCTCCATGCTGTTCTGTGCCCATTTCCATTACAGTTCTGCACCATGAGCTGACACGCAATTCCCTATTACAAGTTCCAGGGCTACAGCAGACTTTTGGACACCTGCACTATTCATGCTCAGTGTCCTGGCTTGCTTAGCATTGCACAAACTTGGGGAAGTTTGGTGTCTGGTTTTATAAATGTTGCTCTATTGCACTCTAGAAGTTATAAGGAAATGTAAGCATTCACAAAATCAGAGCATTGGTATTTGTTTATTTTCTCCATCTGGCTAATAGAGTTCATTTGACAGAAGTCACTTTTCTAGAGAGCACAAACAAATAATTCACTACTTCAACCTCTGCAACAATAACTGCGTTTAAAAAGTAAAATTCAGGGCCCTTTTTTCTTTTTTTTACACCTCAACTGACAGAGCAGTGGCAGTCTTACTAGCTGCTTACCAGGACACTTCTACCTCTAAACACTTCTACCTCTAAACACTTCTATAGAGTTTACAGATATCTGTTCTTAAAATGAGGCCTGTGAGTAAATTCTTGTAAATCCACTTTTACATAGTGTGGCTTCTGTAAGGAAAGGCATTGCCATTTACTCCTACTCCTGCTGCAAAATTTGCAATATGTAAAAATTCTCTTAAGAAAGGATGTTTTTTATGTTTGATCTTTGTATACTTTCAAGACTAATCAAGAAGAAGGGAGATGTAATTCCTGAAACAGATAGTAGCTGAAAACCAAGCTCCCGTGGAGCTGTACCTGTGCCACGCCTATGGTAAGATGAACATGTGTCCCAAGGACAGCTTATGCCTTTCCAGGAATTTGTTCTCAGATCTATCACATTACAGATATAAAATATACAACGGAGGGAGGGTAGCAACAGGAGGCTTGGCCGGCTTTTGTTGGGGTGGTGAGGCTGTGTTTTCTTAAAATCACTGTCGTACCATTTTCATCGCTGCTCTATGAACTTTTTATTTCTGAAGTTCAGTAATTTATGGCTTGCTTTGGCTGACCGGAGGGGAGCAGGCAGAGGGGTGCCTACCGCCCACACTCACGAGGGTTTCCGGATCTCTGAGATGCCCAACGCTAAGGCTTTTGTCCTAAGCTCTGGCTAGAGCCTCGATGACCCAGCCTGATCACGCCAGGTTGTTCCTCTGAGCCTAGCCGCCCTCCGTGCTACAGCCCCCGCGACGGAGAGGCGTTCCGTAGCTTTCCGCGGAGCCAAGCTCCGCATTGCAGCCGGCGGCGATCCCCCGCGCTTCGTCCGAGCGTACCCGTTTCCCGGCCTGGGCGCGGGGACACCGCCAAGCCCGCCACGGCGGAGCCCCCGGGCCACGACAGGGTACGAAACAACCCTGTCGGGCCCCGCCGTGGGGCGGTGCGGCCGGCGCACATGTCCCGGGCCCGCCCGCCCGGCAGGCACCGCCCCCGCCTCCGCCCCCTCCCCGGCCGGACACCGAGCGGCGCGGCGGGGCCTCCCCGGCTGCTGCCACGGTGCTCGGCTCCCGCCGCCCAGCGCGGGGCAGCGCTGCTGCCAGAAAGCGGCCCGGCCGCCGCGCACCCTCCTGCCGCTGGGCATGAGCTCCGGCTCCCCCGGCGGCCGCAGCGGTGCCAGTGGCGGCGGCGGGCGGCGGAGGAGGCGGCGGCGGCGGAGGAGAGGGGGGGGCCCGGGAGCGGCGACCTTCGCAGGGGGCTGCCGCGGCGGGAGATGCGCTTGCTCCCAGCGGCGCCAGGAGCAGCATGTTCCCCGGTGCTGACAGCGCTAGCAGCACGGCCGGGCAGCCCGAAGCGGCGGGGGCCGCCGCCCCCGGCCCGCTGGGCTCGCACGGCCCCGGCGGCGAGGCGCGCCGCCGCAGCGCCCCGGCGGCCGCCGCTGTGGTCGGCGGCGGAGAGGAGGAGGCGGCGGAAGACGAAGAGGATGAGGATCTCGGTTCATCCCGCTTCGTGCTGGCGGCGGGACTGGGGCTTCTGGCCGTGTCCGTCGTTCACCTGGGGCAGGAACGGGCCGAGGCAGGGGGCGGCGGGCCGCCGTGCCTGGCGCTGCTGCTGCTCCGCCTCGCCCTCTACGCGGGCTGCGCCGCCGCCGCCGCCGCGTTGGGCACCCTGATCGTCCTGATGTGCCGCGGCCGCCGCCGCCTTCCGCCGCCGGACTTCGCCGCCGTCGCTCCGGTCCGGCCGGTCGCAGGGGTGAGTAGCGGGAGGGGAGGGGAGCGGAGCGGGCGGTGGCCGCGGCGCGCCCTCCCTGCCCGGCGGAGGTGGCGCGGCCCTGGCTCCGCCGTGGAGCGCCGCGCCACCCTCACCCCGTGTCCTGCTTTCCTACCGCGGCCGCAGGAGCCTGCCCGCACTGCCGCTCGACGGGGCTTTAAATGACAAAAGTTGTGTTAGAGGGTAGCAGGCGCACCGGAAAAATCAACACTTTGCTCCGAGAGAGACCTCCAGATTGCGGGAATGCTTGCACGGTGGTTCGCTCCCCGGTGGCTGTGTCTCAAATCCTTTTCTGCTCCTTCCATTGAAATGCCACTGGTAAAAGAGAAAGACCTGGTCGAAGAGGCAGCTTAATGTTGCTTTAATGCATTCTCCGAAGTTGGACAGCTTCAGATAGTGTTATCGTAGTGCTATTTTGTACTCAAGCCGTTGCAGATCTCTGTGCAAAAGTGAAGGAATTTAATTTTCTGTACGTATTCCAAAATGTACTAGTTCACGAGGTCTATGTAGCTCACAGTTTAGTATTTTTCGGGTTCTTCTGAATGGGACTGATAGCCCAAGGCATTTGGAAACTTTGCTCCCATCCACAACCCTGTTCCCCATCATCCAGTGCTTGGGAGCTGATCGTGAGGTGAGCCTGAAAAATTACTGCTGAAAATTGAGAATCTGCCCACACTTCTGCTTTGCCATGGGTCACAGGGATGTGGTGTTTAATTTTACAGCTGGCGACTCCAGCCAGGAGCCCTTGGCCCCTCATGGTGAGTTGCAGGTGTGTTAGCGCATGAACTGCTGCAGCAATAAATAGACTGTACTGTGTAAGTGCTATTTCCCTTCAGTAGTGTCAGGATACCTGAGAGCACTGTAAAAAAAAGGGAATTTGTCACCTGGGTGTGCAGCCTAGCTGTTCTGGTAACCCAGTTTGTTACACTTAGTACACGTACACTCCGTGGTAGCAGTAAGTAACGCTGTCACGTGTTTCTGGGGCTGCGGTCCATGCAGCTGAGTTTGCAGAACACAGAGGGTGTTGGCAGGACAGAGAACCCATTACAAATCACTAGCTGATACAGTTGTCTTTCAGTCTTTTCAAATTGCTAGCGACTTGTAGTAATGGTTTATTGCTTCATTCTTTGGCCTAGAGACCCTGTGTTTGGGAGCAATATGCTTTTCCTGGTCTGCATTTAATGGAAGCTGGCAGAGTATTGTTGCCAGTAGGGATCGTTTGGTCAAGGATTGTTGAATTTAGTGAATAATACAACTTGCAAAGGTGCATTCAGGATCTATGTGTGGCTCTGTGTGATACTCATTTTATCCTATTGGTAGAATCTTTTAAAACATCCTCTTTGCTTTGAACACTCAACATCTTACTTAGCTTTTGAAGAATAAGTCATGTGTATGAGCGCTAAGGTGGAAGTAAGAAGCTGTAACACTCAAAATGATAAGAAAAGGTGGGTACAGCTAGGGATTGTTCAGCTGTTTTTTGTCACAGGAGTGCTAGGTAATAGATGTGTGTTAGGTTCATAAGCAGCACCTTCTAGTAAAGGACTGTGCTTGTTTTTAGCCATACAGCTATGGCTGCACAACTATGTTACTCCAAACAGAAAAAAATTATGTAAATGGATGAATTGATCATCAAAATAACAATTCCTGTTGCTTTCAGATTTACAAGAGTAAATGTTTCTGTGTTAATGCCATAGCTCCAGTGACATTTAGGTACTTCTATACTTACCTGAACATCTGGGTGAGTTAACATACTTTTGCATAGTACCAAAAAGATCTGTACATAAACTTAGCAATCAAAATTTCCCTGCTGCCTCAATGAGGAGCAACTTTCAGATTTGTGAAACAGCCAAACTGTAAAAATCAATTTAATTTGGGAAGCCAAGATTTGAAGGAAAAAAAAAGCTTTCTTTGTCTCCTCCGTTGTGAAAAATGTAAACTTAAAAAACATAAGCCTACTGAACAGAAGTGAAACTAGAACTGTCCAGAGACAAGTAGTCACTTCTGTTACTGTGCCATCTGCACTTTCTTTTTGCAGTGTGTTACTGCACGTTTCTGTTGAAGATGTCCTCCATTGGATTTGTATATGTAAATAATGCACACCTGCTGTTACATTGTGTGGTCTAATTTGTAGTGTTTGCATTTATTGTAGCTCTATGAGATATGTTTGTTGTTTCAGAAGGGAATTGAAATTTGATATTTAAAATTCACTGGTAAGGCAGGAGTACCTGCTAAAACCATTTCCCCAGGATTGTTTCATTACCCTCTCCCTGACTCCATTAAAATTTTCTTTCCTTCCTTCCTCTTTGCGCTGTTCCCAAAAGTTTACTTACATGAAAGGGATGTCCAAAAAAGGGGTGGGGTATTTTACCCTTTCTGTTTAGAAGATGTAATTCCAGGCATCTTAATTGGGTTTCTCATACCTTCGATTTATAGTTTTGTTGATTTCTTTCTGGTACAAAGTGGCTTCAGGACTGCAAAGCTTCTTGAAGAATTTTTCTGAACATGATTTTCTGTATGTGTAGCAGACTTTCTAATTGGGGCTTCAGCAACATCTAGGTGAAGAAAATAAAATTGTCTAGATAGGTAGCATATAGAAGTGTAGGCAAATCACTAAAACTTCCTGCTTTAGTTGGTCTTTTCATTTTATATCCTTTTGCATTTACACTGCTTTTTTATCCTTCAGTTGCTACTCTCATGTTTTTCATAGAGCCTTATGATCCTTTTGTCTTTTCTGGGAGCTGGGAGTAGGATGACAGTAAAGCTATAATTTTTTCAGCCTTGTTTTTTCTTTTACTCAAGAATAAGGAAGAACTACCTGTTGGCCTAATAATTAAGAAGAAATGTAAGGTAAAAACCTTATTATAACTGGCATCTTACTCTTCATGTGTTTTATGTACAAAATTTAGACAATTCACTTTTGATTCTTTTCGTGATTTTTCACATTGGGGTTAACAAATGAGGAAACACTAAGTATTCAGGAATAAATATTTACTCTAGTGGTAGTCAGGCTCAGCTCTTGGAAAGTTAGTGGGAGTACTCTTGACCAACTTCAAAGGGAAGTTTGTTGGAGTCCCTTGTGCTGTGCTGAATAAAGGGAGTTTTTTGTATGTTCTCAATTCAGCAACCACTTAGCATGTGAGAGTTCAGTGCTGTTTGATTTTCATGGACCTGTTCATGCAAGTGAGGAAGTGCAGTGTTGCAGGTTTGGATTTCAGAAGAGCAAGGTACATATCTTTTTTTCATTTTGCTTGAACTTGCAACTAGAGTAGCCATCTTCTCAAATGTAAAGCTGTGCTTTGTCCATTTTTTGTGTAACTCCTTTGGGACTTGAAAGGTGAAGACTTCCTCCTGAAGTCAGGTATCTCAGCAAAAACATTTGAAATGTGCTGAGAATTACAAAGCAAGCTGTGTGACTTATATCCCCATGATAAATTGTGCTTTTAATGTAGTTTCTCTGTAGGTGACAGCTCTGTTCACTATCAAAAACTATCTAGGCAGTCTCCTGGTGTCCATATAAAGATCTGTGTTTCATTGGAAGAGAGGTGTACAGGCAACTCATGATAATGTCTTGATACTTTAAGTACTTGCATCAATATTGATGATATTGGTAAATAGTTTCTATTGATATTGAAATAATAGAAAATGAATGAGTCCTTGAAATTGTACATTATATTATTGTCAGGTATTTTTTAGCACTTTGCAGGAGCTGTTTTAGGACAAGATTATTTGTGTTCAAGGAGAACAGCAAAATGCAAGACAGCAAAAAGGCATAATGACCCAACTGTACTTTAGTCAGAATGTCTGTTTTAAAGGGCATTTTCACTTCTCAAGTACCAGTGGACTTGCTCATAGCAAACACAGCGCTGGGTTAGAACATGTGTAACCCTTTAAAATTTGAGTTTGCTCCCAAAACTTCTTTTACCTTGTGTGGTTGTAGAGGGAGATGGCTTTGACTCATGTGAAGAACCATGTTAACCAAGTTAGTGGGAAGGGGAAGGAAAACACTTTTTCCCACATTTGTGTGAGTTGTTCGCTGCCAAAAAACCTGGCAGGGATGGGGTTTTCTTTTCAGCATAATATTTTGACTTTGATTCAAAGCAAAAGCTCAGAGTAAGAGAGTTGGGTTATCAACTTCATTTAAATAATGCAAAACACCATGATTAGTTTATTAGAGTATAGTGCTGCATTTTAAATTCAGATTAAGTGAATGATATTTTGTATAGAGAAGGATTTACCTAGTCTATCTGCAGCACTAACAGAAGGATAAAGAATGTGTCTTTTTTCCCAGTGAGGAGGGTACACGGATTCTAATGCCCTGTGTTTAGTTTTTGACAATTAACAGTTGTCTATTATTTTTAGTGTTTCTTTAAAACTTATCTCCTGACATACTTGGTCATTATTGTTTACTACAGTTTAATAGCACTCAATTTTTAGTGTTAGTTTACTCTTGCTTTCTTACATGTGGTGATGTTTTATGTTCCTAAAGGCTTGTTCCATCCTTAAACATGGATTTTTTGTGAATTTGCCATTAGTGGAGGAGGCAAGGGTAAAGCTTTTTTTCATTGGATCTGGTTGTCATTGAAATACCTGGATCCTGGGACGTAGTACCTACTGCTTTTTGTCCAAGCTGTAGGCGGATGTGTGGTGAAATGGAAATGGTCCCAATGTTTCAAATGGGATGGTAACTGAAGTTGAGTATCTGTCATAGTATCCAAGCTGAGTGCTCTGCTCTTTGTGGAGAACATAAGGGAAGCAGAGAGAAAGGACACAGAGTTGTATTTTCCTTCACTGTGGGACTTTTGCCATGAGATGAAGCTTGTGAAGGTAAGCTTGCAGGAGCCCCAGCAGCAGTGGGAAGTGGAAGGTTTGCCATCTGTGGGCCTAAATTTCAAGTGGGATGCAAAAGAGTTCCTGAGGTAATAAGTAGTTTGGAGGAACTGTGGGGGAGAGGAGAAGCTTCCTAACTCCTAATTTTGATCTTTATGCCTTAGTAAGACTTCAAAATTATTTATGGGCTTTTCAA
This sequence comes from Phylloscopus collybita, assembly GCA_027886175.1. NCBI lineage: Eukaryota > Metazoa > Chordata > Aves > Passeriformes > Phylloscopidae > Phylloscopus > Phylloscopus collybita. Next base: position 30,439,527 of record JAJNNQ010000009.1, on the reverse strand, counting down.
AACCTAAAGGCAAGCATGTTCTATGGTCTGTCCCATTCTCTGGCTGCACGGGGGATATATTTAGAGCTCTGAAATTGCAGGATTTTTGTAAAAGCAATAGCAGTCTCTGGTTGTGGCAATTTTGTCACGCTTTAGACAGTCTTGACCTTGCAAGCAGATACGCTGATCTAGTGCCAGTCTTTTAATTAATGGGTTGTTTTTGGATTGAAAGGAAAGGATCTGTTCAGTGTGCTTTTAACAGAACTCAGAGTCTCATACATTTGTTCTAAGTTATGTCTCATTTATAGGCAGGTCAACAATGAGCCTTTGATGATTTGGTTGAGTTTACTACTAGGAAAGTCCTGAAATTAAAGTAATAAAAATGTATTTTAGCAATTTCTACCAATTCTATGAATATTTTAGAATGTTAAGAGAATGTTGCATGAGTTGCAAATGTTCTGTTATAGTTCAGCAGGGGTCTGTGGTTTGGACATTTCTGGTAGAGTTTATTTTTAGGGATCTGTGGAACCTCTGCTATAATTTGGGATTTATAGGCTTTTTCAGAAATGGAATTTTGTTAGGTCTGTGTATGTTGATTACCTGTAGGTGTAACTTTGAAGTGATAACTTTATTATTACAGGAGACTGACCTCAGGAAATTAAATGTTTTTCAGACTCTCTCTCTACTTCTTTGTCCCATAACTCCTTAGTAGTGAGCAGACTTAGTTTTCCACACATTTTTCATCATCATGTGTATGTAGAGATTTCTTTTTTTCATCATGTATATTTAGGGAATTCTTGTCTTGTCATGCAGTCCTTTCAGGTTCCTTTCATTGGATCCTGTGTTGTTGTCAGCTCTTTGTTGTGCTTGACATCAAATTTTCTCAGCTTTGTGTTAGATTGAAATCTCATATTTTGCTATGAATTGGGCTGTTTTTACTTCTTACCTACAGACTGCTGCTCACACGAACAGTATTTTGTGATTGAAAACGTAACTAGGGAGCTAGTTCATTTCTCCTGATTACCAAGCTCTGCTAAGTCAGTAAGGATGGGTGGTGGGCTCATAGAGATCTTATCATCCAGGCCTCTTGCAGGGAAATTCTAAGGGTGTCTATAAAACCTCTGTAATAAGGTCAAGAGTGAAGACATCCTGCATTCAAGGTACGCTTTGACATTGAAAATAGTATAGACATGTATCAGAAACATTCTGAAAATAAAATCACAATTAATTCTTCTGTGTTGCCAAGTCTTGGTTTGTTGCTCTGCGCAAAGGAGAGCAGCAGAATTTACCCAAGGAAAGAGCCAATTACATGGAATATTGTATCCTTTCCCAAGCTGTTACTTCAAGTGGTCAAAAAGATAAAGTATGTAGTCATGAGAGGAACAGATTTATGTTGTGTCTATGGGAGGTTTTTGTGACCAGTCATTCTATACCATTTTTCCCCTATTAAATATGCACAGTGAAACAGAACTAGTTAACAATAATAAAATGAATGATGATGGTTCATTTGGCATGTTTTGTGGCACTCTTGAAAAGACAGAGCACCCTATAAAATGTGTGTTTGTAGAAAAGTCATGTGCAGGAAGGGTACAGCAATAGACCTCGCAGGAGTTTGTCTCTGGTTGCTGAGCTGAGACTGCAGCTCAGGCATGATTTTGTGCTGGTTTTTCTGGCTTGCCAGCAGTTTAGTTTTCATGCCATATGGCTCTTTTGGCCTTGAAGTATAGACCATAGGTTCTTGTTGTCTGTTTTTACGGAGGAGGAGATTGTGAAAATGTTCAGTAAACTGAGGCTCTGCCTGTACCTTGATACTTCATTTAAGACTTTATTTTGATGGCAATATTAAAAATTCCAGCACAGGATGATGCTGTATTTCTTGCTGAGCAACAGTTTGAATGCTAACGTACCAAACATTTCTTGGCTGTACTAATGAGAATGAAAGTAATACTAGAGAAATGTTTCATTTTTATATTCTTATTCTTATCTGTCTGGTATTATATGAAATCTCAAGTGAAGAAGGTTCTGCCCTGATTATAAAGTTTTTACACTGCTACAGTTTTATTAGTTTTAAACATGGTACAGTTAAGATGGAAGATCCCAATCTGATAAACACAGTTTACACTTTCCAGGAGCTACTATATTAGTAGAAATAATGAAATGATATAATAAAATAATTATTGAGATAGTAATGCTTAAGATAATAGGAGTAATATGCATAAAGTATGTTGACTTTTAAATTGGTAATTATGGTATCCCGTAATGCTGAATGTGACACATACATACTTACCTTATAATCTTAAATAGGACTACAAGTATAAATTAAAAAATATTAACTCTTGAGAATAGAAATTTATTTTTACATCATTAGTTGAAATAATGTTTGGATAAGAACATCTATATTAAGTAATATGTGGATAAGAACACATCTACCCACATCTGTTAAGTATGAATTTATGGAGAGTTCAGTGAAGTATTGTTTAAGGCTGTGACTCTATTGTCAAGGTCCAGTCTGATGTTAATGTATGTTTTACAGAGATAAGAGGAAAGTTAATAGGGCAACAGTTGGAGGAACAAGTAACTATGAGTAACTGGTTGGTTTGTGTATGCTGAGTTAGACACAGCCTTTGCCTTTCAGATCAGTGATTAAACTGTCTCATCCACAGTGCCCATTTATATTGTGGCATCTGTTGTGATCTCTTTTCTAGTTTTGTAAAGGTTAGTGTAAAGGAATAATTGTAAATTTTTCTCTGCTTCTGGCCTTAATTCCATGGCAGAGTAAAGCAGCAGGTGGTGTGCCTGTAGCAGGTGCCTGGCTTTCTGCTGCTGTGTTTTAAAAGTTGTATTTGATGCCAAGTGTTGCAAATGAATTTCTTGATAGTGGAAGGTATTCCCGTGTTCTCTGCGCTTTGCCATTTTTTGTTGTGTGTTTCTGAAATACCTTCTTAATTCTTTATTATTTAACACTTATTGTTGTCTTTAGAGCTAATTTAAAATTACTTTTATAGTTTAAACCAATAAATGACATTTACTTAATTTTTGTATCTTTAGGAGACTGAACCTAAGACAAAATTTCAGGTTCAATGTTAGGCTTTTTTTTTTTTCCTTAGTCCATTCAGACTGTTGTTTTCTTCATCTTAAATAGGTTTCAAAAGTATCAAACAATGAGTGTTGTTCAGAAGTCTACAGGAAATGCACACATCCTTTTTTTCAGCCTGTAAGCAAAGTCAGAACTGAGGAAAACTTGAGCTGTTCCAGGAAACAGGCCTCTCAGTTTGTTAGCAACCTCATTCTCAGCATGTACTTTCAAAATGTGCTCCACCCCTACCCCTTCAAGTCCATTTCTTAAGTTTAATTTATGTTTCTATCTGGTTTCTGTCATTATTTACCAATAAAATCTACAGACTGGAACCCAATTGTCTTGACAGTAATTTAAAATAATATAATATTAAGGGCTGTGATAGTGCAAGTCAAGACTTAGAGGAACATGCCACATTTTAATCAGCATAAAAGAGCATCTAAACTAGAGCTTTGACTGTGTTAAATCTGTTTACAAATGTCTTTGGCACAGTCAGGGTTATGCCAACTCTTTCATGAAACCTAGCACCATTTTTTTTAGATGAGTGACATGAAGAAAAATGTGAAAACATTCAAATCTAGGCTTTCTAGCTGAGCCTGTTTCCTACATATGCCCTCCATCTGACTTGAGTCAGGGGTGGGAAAAAAATCTTTCAGTGAAATATGCTGTATTTTTCATTATCTCAGCTGTTAGAGATGAACTTGGACTGTGAATTTTCTGAAATCCTTCTGTTATCACAGATGTTGGTTATCTGCGTTACCAGGTTGTTTACTGTTGTTTTTAAGGTGTTTGTTGCCATATATTATCTAACTTGGGGGTGCCTGTGTATTTAATTAACTCATCATTATTATTGTCACAGAAACAGTACTTTTTGAAAGGAAGCCTAAACTAGCAAGATTTAAGTCTTGATTCTGCTAAATGCAAGAAATGCATTTCATGAAATGGGAAGAAAAAATTAGTTCGATCAGCTGTTTTAGACAAGGCACCTTTAGGTCTGATATATATTATCAATCATGAAATGAAATTAACAGCTCTCTGAAGGGGTCATCAAGGATCCTGAATAGTTCAGGTTGGAAGGAATATCTGGAGGGCATCTAGTTCACTCTTTTGCTCAGAGTGAGGAAGATTGAGAGATGAAGACTCCACAGCCTGTCAGCACCCCTAATCTGATACTTGAGAAGCCTTATGATTAAAATAGTTTTGCCTTGCGGTGGGAATTTCCTGTGTTGCAATGTTTCCTAATGTCCTGTGCATCTGCAAGAAGGGTCTGGCTCCCTTTTCTCTGTATCCTGTCATTCAGTAGTTGGAGACAGCACTAAGCTCTCCCTGAAGTTTTTTTTCTTAAACCTGAACTAACCCAACCACTAATAGGTTAATGGTTGAAATCAACGATCTTAAGAGGTATTTTCCAACCTAGATGATTCTCTGATCACTCCTATACATTTGAACATTCCTGTTTATTCAAATGTTAGATTATCATCTGTTCTTGAAAATTTGTTTTTTAATGAAGTTGAAAGCTTGTTTTAAACCAAGGTGATTTCTTTTGCTCTTTGATTTTCTCTTCCACAGTTCACAGTTGTATGCAATATCTGTATGCATATGGAAAAGTTCTCAGAAAGTCCAATACACTGTGCATCTTCCTTTGCCCTTCAGTAATTACATTCATGCAGCAGCAGAAATATTATTGCTAGTGGTGGTATTCATTTTTACCTTTTACATTATTTATTATGTCTTGAACAACTTTTTTTTTTTTACATGAATAGATGGTGCCTTTTAAAAGTCAAATGTACCAGCTGTAGAGGATACTCTCAGTGGAGTGTGTTCTTGCAAGCTGAAATGTGAGTTGGTGTCTGGTGTTCAAGAGGCAGCATTTTGCTGAGGCAGTAGTAGTCTGCCTTTTTCTTAAAATGAGTGTTCAAGTTGAAGCTTAAAATGATCAGTTTCTGCTTTCTGGAATTGCAAAGATTGGATCATAATGTGGTAATGTGGAATAAGCTACTTACCTTCTTGCAACTATAGATTCCCTCTGAATGTTGCTTGCTTTTTTTTTTTTTTTTTTTTTTTTTAAACTTGTGTTTAAACTAGTTTTGAAAGGACTAATTTGGTGAGCACTGCATTGGAGCACTCTACTGATGCTTTAGGCCATAAAAAATTACTCCTGCAATGTATGTGATGCAACTGTTGATGTCTAAGTTAGCTTAAGGTCACTGACAGCCATGCAGGTAGGACTCAGTTCAGCAGAAGGATTAGCCTTGTAGGATACCCAGGCTGGCATGAGTATTAAGGAAGATGGAGTGTGTTGAGCATGGAGCTTGAGGATTGTGGGCTCATGTTTAGGAGCTCTTTCTTCACAAACCTGAGTGAGTTTGTTTAGTTGGGTTTTCTGAATCCCTTCCTCTAAGGTACTTGGGGGGTGTTTAATGTCTCTGTGAGTCCTCTCTTTTTACTTTTTTTTTTTTAAATCATGCAGTCTCCTGCTGCAAATAAAGCAGAAAAATCCTGAAGTAACTGTGTGACTGGCATTAACACAGCTTTGTGTTGAGGAAGTGTGATAACATTAGCCAACCAGAGATGATGTATTGGAGCCTTACAGATAGTGTTGGGTGTCTTTACAAAGAGAAAAAATACCTTCTCCTGCTGTTAGGCTGGGTATGGCTGAAGCTTTTACCGTTGTTCAGGTCAAAAAGGGGTTTGGAAATCTATAGTGGTTCACTAAATACTCTGTTCTTACACCTCATTAACTATAGTCTTGATAGTTATCAAGAGGGGGGACTGCAGATGGAGGCAAATGTGCTGAAGTCTTGCTGCTCCTGCCATTGGTAGTGTTTGGAAGAAGGGAAGAAATCAGATAAAAGACCACAATCATGGTCTCAGTGACTGGAAGAAGTCTCGGGAGTGTTGATGCATTCATCCAAAAGGTGGAACAAAGCAGCTGTGGGCAGCGGGGCACTCAAGGCATGGAAAGTACCTCTCACTTTGCTGTGTGTTAGGTGTGAGAGAGCCCAAAAAGCTTTATTTTGCTTTTAAAAGTAGTGCATAGGCTCCTTTATCTAGGTCCTATTAGATGAACTTTGTTAGACTCTATATACATGTATCTGAAGTAGACAAAAAACATTAATCCAAGAGAGTATTAGCCTGCAAATTGGCTGAAATAATGGTATATTACTTTTAAGAACATTAAACATTAAAGTGTTTTTACTTTATGTTTATACTGCGTTCCTGTTCTCTGTGTGGTAAATGCTGGAGGGATGGGGATGCTTCTGAAGTGCTTTCTCCATACAAAGGAGAGTGAGCTCCAAGCTGATTGACAGTGGGAGCAATTTCTATTTCTCTTTTGAATTATACTCCTTTCTATATAAATACATCATGAGTCACTGTTCTTTGTCTATACCCTGAAAAATGTTTCTCATTCTGCCCACCTATTTGGACACTGTGGGAGTGAATATTCCAATAAAGACAAATATTTGTATAGGACAGCAGCTTAAAATACAGAGAGCCATAAGTATCTGTGAAGAAAGAAGCCCAAAAGAATGTGAACCAAAAGTACTGTAGGAGATCTAAAGGCTTCTCTTTTGTTTTAAAAGTAGTTTACAAGGCTTAATTAAGTCCATTGTTACAGTAGGCTATAATAATGTTGTATTTGCTATGAAAATGCTGAATAAAAGAGTTCCAGTTGTTTTGTTACATGCATGTCCTATTCTGTCTTGCAAATGAATATAGCTCCTTTCTACCAAAAAAAACTTCACTTAAGATAACTTTGCAAGTTGTACAATGTACACAAGTCTTAATATGTGCTTAATGGACAATGTATAACCACCTCATAGACAATTGACAGTCCTCTGTTCTAGGCATATGAGGTGACAATATTTGTGTAAAGCCCAAATGATACAGTACTATTGCCTTGAATTCCAGTTTTATTCATTCTGTAACTTTTGGTTTATTTCTTCCTCTTATAACATACGTTCTGTTTGAATTTCAGAGTAATTGGTCTGGAAGCTCTCATGATTCAGTCCAATCAAGGAGAGTGGTTATTTCTCACAATATGGATAAAGCACTGAAAGAAGGTGAGTCTTAAGTGCATTAGAGTCTGAATACCTCTTATCCTTTTAGCAAATCGTAACTGCACAATATTCCAAGACCTTAAAATATGACACTGGTTTCTTCCATGATATAAAATACAATGGGCAAGCTCTTCATCTTCTCAAGAAATCCACTGTAGTAAGTAATATGATGTTGTTTTTGCTATTCAGCTGATATCTTGTCATTGTGGCTGTTTTTTTTACAGAAATACACTGAAATACAGTCCTTAATACTTATGCACAAAGCAAAGGGATAACACTTAAACTATTCTTGGCTGGATTTTCCTAAATTGAGAGTCCTGTAGACTCTTGCATACAGTTTTCCCATTCAGTGCAATTCTTGCTGTTAAAACTGAATCTAAAATCAACATTTGTATTTCTGGCTGATATGGTATATCAGCCTTTTGTAAGTATTTTATCTAATTTTGAATATTCTTTAAGATTTCTTTGCAGCCCTTTTTCCTGTCTTTTTCATAAATGGAGAGTATCTTTGAAAATTATCGCTGCTTTAAATGGATTGGTTGTCTTACGACAACTTGGTATGTGTTATGTTTTTAAAGTTATTTTTATGAATTGCTATTAGAAGGATATGTAGCAAAATTATAAAATTAGAACACTGCCTACCTATGTCATCATTGATTTGGATGCATGAGGCCATTCCTACTCAGTAAGGCTGAAAGAAAGTTACTAATACTTAAATGATTCATTTTTCAGAGTTAAGTACCTTATGCTGTGACAGCTCATGCCTTTCTGCTATTTTTTTTTCAGAGTAGCTTTTATTCTCCATTCTCACACTGAATTTTGGAGAGCAGACTTGTCAGATTTTGCTTTATTTCTTCCAGGCCTAAGTGATGAAGCCAAATTTCTGTTTTGCAGTTTGACAAAGATGAGACTGTACTTTTTGCACTACCATACAAAGTGTTTTGAGTTTTAAAGGTGACTGAGTCATCTTAAGTTTGAGATACTGACTGCATTCAGTTTGAAATACTGAATGCAATCCCAAAAGCAATATTTTATTTTTTATTAGCACAAATTGATCAGTCTCTGTGAAAACAGACAGGACTTCTTGCCTGTGACAGTTCTGAAATTTGTATTTGTCTTGATGTGAATGATGTTTTTTGTGTGTTTTGTTGTTGTTGGTTTTTGTTTTTTTTTTAGTTTAGGTTTTTTGTTTTTCTAATTTTTATTTTTTTGCTAGTTTTGTGGTTAAATAAAACTTTACTACTAGTGATATAAAAAATACTATCTGTATTTGTGTTTCCAATCTTGCACTGGTTAGGATTAAAGTATTCATAAATTCCAGGAGTTTTTTACAACTTCTTGCTGTCTAGACGTAATATTCTACTCAACAAAATACTTTAGAGAGCCTTATTCATTTAGCTAGGAGATGTTCAATTGTAATGAGGTTTTAATCTTGGGGACCAGTTTCGACTCCTAGTACCTCTTGAGGTTTTGAGGTGTGGGGTGGTTTGTTTGTTTGTTTGGGTTTATTTTTTTTTAAACAGATTTTACTTCTCTTTACTTTAACTTGGAGATGCATGGGTAATGCCATCCGATTTCAGAAATGCTGTCGCTGGGTATGAAAAGACAGCCCTTTGGTTAATTCTGATTTCTTCAGCTGTTTTTCATCATTGTGTAATTAAGTTTGGGGTTTAATGTTAGTTGCTAACTACCTTGCACCGCTCCAGAACTGCCTGTTGTCTGTTAGTCATGCCATGCATTTGCTGGTGTTATAGCCAGTCTGTGTGAACTTGTCTCTCACAGTTAGTGCGGTTCACTTAAGGTTGTGTCACTTCAAGCTGCCACTTGCTTTACTGCATTTTTCCTGATGTTCCCATCATAGTCTCTTAATGTAGTTGGAAAGATAGATAGTGCTCATATCCTTGGTTTAACTGAAGGAATCATCTGTGTTTGTGTTTCAACCATCAGTCTTATTTCAATAACTATTAGATGTTTAGATAGTTTTCCTGTGATGGTCACTGGCTGATAGTAGTTGCCCGTGTCTTATACAGCTTCTTGTCTTGCTGTAGCCCATGTAGTAAAATTGTTAGGAATTATTCTTTTGCAATGTGTTTCTCGCTAAACACCACCAAGAAGGAAGCTCTGTGTATGTTGGTTTACAGTTCTGCCCTAAATGTCTTTGTTATTTTCCATTAATAGCAGTGTAAAAGGTTGGTGCTTTAGAGTGCTGCTTCGTTATTAATTATAGGATACTTGCCTTAGCTGTAGATACAAGGTGGGGGAAAGCTGTGAATTAGTCTTGCCACAGTGTGTTGTGTTTTATGAAATCTAAGTGTTCAAAATCAGAACAAGTGTAAGGTTACAGAGATGTTTTCCTTGTTGAATATGGCAGAAAGAAAAGGCCTTTAGTTGTCAACCCCCAGTCTCCTTTTCAGCTGGTAATACTTGAATAACTAACACTGAAATATGGTTTTTAGTACTTTTCATGCTTTCTCTTGAGAGATGGATTTGATTTTTGTTTGACCTTCATTTATCTTACAAAAAGAGAAGATAAGCCACTTCTTAAGCCACTTCACTTTAGTGCTACCTGTTGCTTGTCTGCATTCCATCCACACAGTAGTGTGGTAAGATGTCTCTTGAAGGAGGCTGTGTCCAGTCACACTCGTGCTGCTTTGCACAGCATGTACTGCTTGGGTTGAGGCTGCAGCTGTCAGAAGATTGATCTGCTGTGAGGGTAGCTGGCCTCCCAGGAACTGAATTTCATTTTCCGTTTTTATTGCTCCAAGTCCTGTGGTCTTTTTGTTGTTTTCCACAGTCAGTCTTTGTCTCTACAGTTTTAGTAGCGCCAAGAAGAATGGTCTTCATATCACTTAGCTGCTTTACTGTGTCATTTATGAGTAAGTAAAACAGTACAGGCCATAGCTCAAGTTCCAGCAGAGCTCCACTGGTGAAATTGTTCTGTTGTGAAAATTCACCAGTTTCTTAGATCTTAAAATATTTCCTGCCAGAGACCTGTCTCTTCTTTCGGAGCGGGTTATCTTCCTTCAGCCCTGCCTTGAGGTGAACTTTTTGGAAATATTTTGGGTATTTAATTAGATTCTTTCTATGGATTAGATCTTGTCTGTATGTGTTGATCCCTTAGGATCTAACTATGTTAGGGATGTAAGGTTGTACTTCCCTTTGCAGAAAGATTGGGAAAAAATTCTGTCTCATTTCCCAGCTTAAAATGTGCATGTTGACATTTAGAAAAAGAACTGGTAGTAACTCCTGCTGCTCTCTATTTGAAAAGCTGGGTTTCTTTTTTTTTTTTCTTATTATTCCAAAAAATAGCTTCCAAAATTTTTTTTTTGGTCCACAATGTCAGCAAACCAGTTTGAATTTATGTTCTCTCTGCTATTGGGATTCAAACACTTGAAGCCAAGAACTCTTGGCAAAGGGTGCATGTGGAAAATTATTTGGACGTAAATTTGTCTGACTTTTTTTATTTTACTACATTTCCTAGATATGTTAACACTTTTTTTTCCTGCTGTTTATATATTTTCAGGGGTTTTTTTCCTGCATAAAAAATCAGTAAAGACACAAATTCCAGGAAAAATTTAATAAAAGTGAACCAAAGATTGGAGACTAGGGAGACTGTCAGGGATTCCTTTTGCACAGGGCCGATCCATCCATGCACAATGATAGCATCTAGCCTGCCAAACCTGGCTGTTTCATAGAATTTGAATATGGAAATAAACCAGAAAATGCTAGAGGCTTTCCAAACACAAACTTCAGAAGAACACTGAAATCTTTAAACCACTGTTGCTAATTGACAGTCACTGAAATGTTGGCATTTGGACATCATTTTTTAGCCTTTTACACCATTGTCTAAGTAAAGATTTAGCGGCCATGAGAAACTTCAGTAAAGCTAATATTAAGCACAAAACCTTATCCTCTTAACTTGTATATCTAAAACATAATGAAATCTAAAATGCAATAAGTGAATAATGGCCTTAATGTCTTTCAATTTAGATGTTAATGTCTTGGAAATTATAAGACTGAATATTCAGAGTGTTTATTAGTGATTTTATTAGTAATTGTGAACCCACCTCTAATGTTTTAAATTTTCTTTCACATTGTGTTTGTTGTCATTTTTTTGTTTGGGTTTTTTTGGTCTGAATTGGCTTTTGGCAGGGGGGAAAAGTAGTGGCTGTAAGAAGTAAATGAGCATTTAGCATTTACTTTTCTACAACAGTACTTTGAAAGGTACTTAGCTGTGGTATAGTCTGTCATCTTTTTCTGTTAATTTTTTCTTGAAAGTATTTTTCCAAAAGTATAGCTTATTATAACCCTATCATGCATCTAGATCTAGTGTTGTAGTAGCATAGAATTCTGGTAATGATTCTTGGCCTTTTGATGGTGGTTTTCCTCCTGCAGGATCCTAACACAATTCACTTTACCCTTGTATTTCTCTTTTACAGGTTGCAATGCTTGTTGCCCTAGAATAAGTCAAGGCAGTGTTGTAGCTATACTTTTCAAACTATACTTTTATTCATTCTTCATTTTCTTCATTTGTTCATACAGTCATAGGAGAGTTTTGGATTTGGACTATAAATTAATGTGGTGGTTGTGGCTTCCTCAGGGTTTTCAGGAAAGGACGGTTACTTCTTGTTGAAACTGGATTTGCGTAGAATATTTATGTATTTGCATAGACTACATAAACATATTTATGCATTCTATGCATTTGCATAGGATGTAACTGCATTTGCATAGAATATGCTCTGTTTTTTAATATTGCTTTGAGAAGAAGAGTAGGCATTTAATCCTTGTTCTTCAGATTTTTGTTGTTTTTAATGAAGTTGGATAATGAATCTTAGCGATATAAAAACTGTCTAGTGTGAAGCTCTGCAAATTAGAGATTTGAAGCCAGTGTGACCTGCAGACCCTGGTGGTGCCACTGAACCTCTGAATGAATGAATATGGAAAAAGCAGTTACTATAGGACTTGTGTAGGAGTAGGAATGAAGGAAGAGCCTAGAGGGGTGTCCTCACTAAACCTCCACACAAGCTTCTGGCTCTCTACTCGCAACACTCTTCGAGTTGACGGTATTTAAAAAGAGTAGTTGAACAGGTTCAACTTCAATTTCACATGGGAATGGCATTTAATCACATTGTAATAATTTGACACTTGGATCTTCTGAACTAATTTAGAAAACCCAGTAGAAATTTCTACAGTTTTGCACCAGACTCATTGTGGTCACTGCATTTGATTTGATCAGAAGAAATTTGTTTTATGTTTGTAGTGGATGAGTTATTGGTAGTAAGGTTTTGTCCTGAATGTGTTCTCCTTCTTTTTTTTATTATTTCCTTGTCTTCTGATTGTTGTTTTCAATGTTTTAGAGAACGTGTAGTATAAAACAATGAGAATAGATGCATGAGCAGATTTCTCCTCTGAAGGGAGGAAGCTGCTCTCTATAAAATTGTTACATTTGTTTTCTGGTTTTCTTTAGAGTTCTGAAAAGGCACCAGCTGCATCAATGGGCAAGAAACTAAAGCAGCAGCTGCATGCCATGGCCAGGATGACACAAGGCAGTGTCTTACCCAGTCTTAAACTGGCTGCTGTTAGTGTCCTTTTTAAATTTTATTTGTTTAAAAGCTGTCTCAGTGCTCACTTGGACATACATCCTGGGCTCTACAGTGCCCTGAATTTTATAAAGAACAGCACTGTTGTGATGCAGGAAGGGCAACAATGTTCAGAAGTGACAAGGAAACTACAGAGGACATGTAAAGTAAAAGAGGTATAAAACACAGGTGCAGGAAAATAGGGTTTAAAGCAGTGTAATCCTTTTAAGGTGTTGAAAGTATGTAACTGTCAGAGTTAAACACAAATGAAATCTTTCATAATTGTGTGGTTGGTTTTTGGTGATGGCTGATGATATTGTGTCTCTAGCTTGATATCGCCGATAGATTTTATGATTCCTTCACATTGAATGTGAAAGAATTCATGAGTGGCTAAAAGGAATCAAAAAGAATGTATTATGTAGTGTGCTGGAAACAGCTCATTTTGGAGTGGGTTTGCTTAAAAATAGTTATAAGTTAGTGGTCATTAGAAATAGATTTTATCTGAAAGACAGTATATCCTTCAGGAATCGGGATACAAATTCTGCTCTTGTCCTCTTGCTTTGTAGAGTTCTGTTGAATAGAATTCTGTAAGAACCACCACTCCATACCATGGCTTGTCTTCTTGGGCAAAAGATGCTGAAGAAATAGCTACTTTGCACCCTTGCTAAAGATAGAGAGAGTGTCTGTAAGAAAATCTGAAAGTCACTACCTGCCAGTGATGCTGATTAAAAAATTCCACAATGCAGTGTGTTTCAAGTGCACTTGAGAAATTGTTGGTCTCTTATGGATTAGATGAAAAGGAAGAATCTGTGCTGTGATCAGCTTTCCACAGTGATTCAGACCTTGCAACAGAAGAGAGTAACTAAACTATAAAAAAAAGGTGGCTGCAGAAGGACATAGGGACAGCTGTGGAAAAATAGATTCTTAAAATGTGTATTGTTGGAAGACTTGAGATAAGTAATAAAACTTTAGATTTTAAAATGTTTTAAGTGTTTTAAAATTCCCTCTGTTCTGTGGTGTCTTGACAGATTATTCCTCTGCTTGCTTATCAGAAGACCACTACTTTTTGTAACTACTTTTATCACTCTGTAGTCTTTGTGGATGAGAGTTTTCAGTGAAGTATTTTATCTATGTTAGAAGAGTATCTTGGAAGTTCCTATCCTGCTATATGGCTCTGCATACCTTTTTCTCTCCTGGATTAGAAAAAAAAATCTTCAAGCCTGTTACATGTTCACAAAATTTTTTTCTGAATTATTAACTAAAAAGTCTTGGAAGTGACTTAGTAAAAGGCTTTAAACTATATACTTCAGCATACTCATTGAAGTGACTCTCTTTCTTTAGAAATTTGAGGGAGGTAGTTTGTGAAGCATTTGACTAGAAACTTTTATCAGTTTTAGTTGTTTCTCTGGAAATTTTTTTTATTAAGGTTATGTTGGTTGAGGCTTGCTAGTTTTGCCTGAAAAGGCAGGTGAAAATATTTAAGTTGTTGTCCTGTTAGTATGCTATTAGTTCACTGTTGCCAGTGCCAGGGAGATTTTCATAATTTATTTAATTTACCAAACAAACAACTTCTATCAAAGTGGAAGCTCAGAAATCACGGAGTCTTATGATTACTTTGCACCATGGGCTTATACTGACAAATGAGATGGACTTCTGATATGAAAGTTTGAAACCAGCTTGTTTAGTAAAGAGGCTGCTCAAATTACCAGGCACATGACTTTATCCCCTTTTTGTTATTCCTCTGGTAGATGCAAATTGACTCTTATAACCCCAGCTTTTCCCCCACCTTGTTGCAACTCCTAAATAGTTCATATGTTTTCCCTGAACACGTCCTGCTCCCTCTTAGACCTCCAGGGACATTTGTTGAAGTGAGACATCAGTAAAACTGGTGACACACAAATGTCAAAAAGCAGAGTTGGAATGGTGGAAGATGGTGTTGCCATGGGGTTTGCAAATACAGTGGTATTGGTTATTGCCTGTTGATATGGTTTGGAATGCTTCGTCATTTTTGAAGTTCATGTGGTCTCACTAATCCACTTGTTCTCTCTTAGCTCTTCTGATCCTATAATGTACTTTCTGTGGTGGTGTTCTGTGTTGTATATGTCTTTGGAAATCCAAACATTTTACCACCTCCCCTTTTTAGCCGTGATTTTGGAATGGGGACTATTCAATTCCTGTGTAAAGAAAGCTGGCTTCAGTCTGCAGCATCTTAGACACAGTCAGATTATATGATAGTTCATATAACCAAAGCCACTGCTGAGAGACAGGTATTAGTCTGAGGTCTGTGTGTAGCTGGTAACCTGATTGTCTGAGCAAATCCACTTAAAGGTTTTGCTCTGCGAAGTGACCTGCAGTAACCTGTTAGGTGCAGATTGCTGTAACCTCGCCAACCTGACTTTCTTTGGAAAAAAAGTAGATGTGAAGCCTCTTACCCCTACAGATTTTGAGAAGGGTGGAGGATTACATTTTTCCTATCTTGGTGTGATTTGTCCTTTTGCAGTTTTTGCTATTGATTGTTTTGTTTCTCTTTTCAGTGTTTGACTACAGCTATAGAGATTACATCCTGTCCTGGTATGGGCAACTCAGCAGAGATGAGGGGCAGCTGTACCAGCTGCTCTCTGAAGACTTTTGGGAGATTGCCAAGCAGCTGCGACAGAGGCTGAGTCACATTGATGTAGTTAAAGTCGTCTGCAACGATGTAGTGAAAGCTTTACTCTCGCACTTCTGTGACCTTAAAGGAGCCAATGCCAGGTAAAAACAAAACTGCATTTCAGTGGAATTTTCAGCTTCTCACTTTACTTACAGATGTGGTAAATCAAAGTGATGAAGACTGTGTACAATGCTTTTGTAGGAAACTGATAAAATAGTTCAAGCTTATTACCAGTTTTAGAGATCAAGCAGGCTTCAAGAAATCTGTAAGGAAACATTTAGACTCCTTTTTCTAAGAGTTTAGATTCACTACTCTTTTCAGTTTAATTCATGAATCCTTTGTTCACAGTCAGAGGTGGGCTGTGTGAGCAGTTTCTGCAAAGTACTGTGAATGTGCAAGTGAAAGAAGGACCACTGTAAATGCAGTCAAAAGAC
This sequence comes from Phylloscopus collybita, assembly GCA_027886175.1. Lineage (NCBI taxonomy): Eukaryota > Metazoa > Chordata > Aves > Passeriformes > Phylloscopidae > Phylloscopus > Phylloscopus collybita. Next base: position 30,423,748 of record JAJNNQ010000009.1, on the reverse strand, counting down.
AAGAAGATAGTTATTTGCACCTTTCCCTGAATAGCACCAGGAGTAATTCCATTCAGTTTTCCATTTCTTCTAGCCCTGGGAGGCAAAGCCTTGTGATTTCTGTAGGTGGCCTGTCCTGCAGTAACAAGATTTTTCTAGTGAAAAAGGTGTTGGCTGTATTTTCTTTCTCTGCAAAGTTATCTTGCTAATTTAATAAATTTCCTCTTTGGAAGGATTCTTGGAAAAGCCAGTTTTCCCCTGAACACTAGAGTTCCATGCAAATTATAAATGCAAATGGATCTCTTAGCCTATGCATTTCCCACATCTGAATGCACAATTTCTCTAATTGTGCATGAAATTTGGTCTTGTATCAGTACTTACCTGCATTTTGGTTATTCTAATTGGAATATGTTTTGGTCATTCAGATTTAGACTACATTTTATTCTGTGAAGTTGCTTTTACCATGTTAGATCCATGTATTTTTGACACTTGTTCAGACAAAAAAGAACAATTTTGCTCTGTCAGTGATCGGTTTGTTGCCATTGACAATTCTTTTTCTTCTGTATTAGAATACATGGTTAATGTATTTGTGGTAGATCCTAGCTAATTTTTTATCTAAGATAATGCATAGGAAAAGAAAAGACACTAAAGGGTGGTTACATTCAAGAAAACAAGAAATTAAGGTGTATGTACTTTGCAGTAGATCTTACAGTGGGTTCTAGGTAATACTTTCTTTTAGCTCTGCAATGAGAGAGAAATCTCTCGGTCAGATAAAACTCCTAAGTGTGCTCTTTGATTTTTAAGTATCATGCTTGTCCTTTATCAGAATAAAGTGCTTGCTTCTGGGAAGAATTTGATTTGAACAGTTAAAGAATGAGGAAATTGAATTTTTTTTTTTTTTTTTTGTAATCTGAATGTTTTTCTGCTTGAAGCTGGGGATGTAGGATCTGGAATTGCAGAGTTATTATGTATTATTAATACTGATTGTTGGTGAGATTTCTTTTTTGCTGAGAATTATGACTGCTTCATCTAGTCTTTGTTGGACTGTTATTTCCACTATGTAGAACTGAAATAAATTCTTTTGGTTATTTTCTGGTTAACTTTTGCACTTGGAAGTAACACACCTCAACTCTGGATAAGACAGGCTGCATTAATATAGGAATAAAAAAGTCCTATCAAGAATTAGTGTAATAGCAGGTTAGGAAAAAGCCAAACCAACCAACCTAACAGCTCTAACAATTTATAGAGGCTGGAACTGGACTCAATGACTGTTTTTTTTCAGACTGCCAGGCTGTGAATTCACAAGGAGAAAGGTCTGGTTTTAATGTGCTTGACAGATAGCAGCATGATGCTGCATGATGCAAGCTGTAAAGCACTAGAATATCCTCATGCTGCTCATCCAAACTCACTCAACAAGTTCAGGGAACTGCATGGAAATTGCACAGGGCTCACCATTACTTAGCAGATGGAGAGGCAGCTTAAATACTATGTACAGGCTATTGCAAAGTCAGCACAAAGGTGATGTGCTCATACACTACAGATGGAATTTGTGCTGCTGAGTGATGTGAACATGCATGTAATAAACCTGAAAGCACAGCAAATATCCTGATAATGTTTTCAATTTAAGAGAATCAGTAGTTTTAACAGGAAACTGAGTTTTGTATAAATTGCCTACTGCTGTGGAGTTTACTGTGCTGGAACCTGCTGACATTTTAAGCTGTAGACTGAGAACTAAAAAGTAAGGAGGTATCACTTCTAGCTTGGAAGCCTTTAATTATTTTCTATATTGTTGTCCTGATTTTCAGCTGGGATAGAGGTAATTTTCTTCCTAGTAGCTGAAATGGTGCTCTGTATTATGGATTTAGATTGAGAATAATGTTGATAACACTAGTGTTCTAGTTGTTCCTAAGCAGTCAAGTCAAGGACTTTAACTTCTCATACTGCCCTGCCAGTGAGGAGGCTGAGGGGGTGGGCAACACAAGAAGCAGGGTGGTGACACAGCCAGGCCAGCAGACCCCAACTGGCCAAAGGGATAGTCCATACCATGTAGTGTCATGTCATTTAGGCAAAAAGCTGTCTAGAAGATGCTGCTCGGGAACTGGCTGGGCATCAGCCAGCAGGTGTTGAGCATTTGCATTTGTGCCTCACCTGCTTTATATATTCTAATATTATTATTATGATGATGATTATAAATTTCCCCACCTTTCCTGTTCTAGCAAACTCTCTCTGTCTCAAGTCATGGAATGGCTTGGGTTGGAAGAGACCTTAAAGGTAATCTAGTGCCAAATCCCTGCTGTGGGAAGGGACACCTTTCATGAGACTAGATTGCTCAGTGCCCCATCCAACCTTGAATGGTTCTGGGGATGGGGCATCCACAACTTGTTTGGGAAACCTGTTCCAGTGTCTCACCACCATCACTGGGAAGAATTTCTTCCTAATATCTAATCTAAACATACTCTCTTTCAGTTTGAAGCCATTGCCCCTTGTCCTGTCACTACAGGCTCTTGTGAACAGTCTCTCTTCACCTCTCTTTTTGGCTCCCTTCAGGTACCTGAAGGCTGCAATTAGGTCACACAAAAGTCAGGAATTTTACCTTTTTTTATTATTCTTTCCTTCATCCTGCTGTGGGAGGGTGAGGGAGTGAGTGAAAATCTGTGTGATGTACAGCTGTCTACTGGGCTGAATCACAGTTGAATTGCCACAGTTCAAACACAAAAAAAATTGTCTTTTTAAGGCAGGGAATACAGATCTTCTTGATCTGCTTTGCTTTCTGTTAATGTTTTGAAGACAGTAATAAATGTATATTGGCATTCACATTTCCCTCTGTATCTCATAATGAATCCAGTTAGTTTTGGATGATAAATATAGTGGAACAGAGGCTGTAATTAGAGAGAGGTAGCTTTCCTGTTGTGATACCACTTGGAGTGCTCCGTCATTTCCGCTACTGAGTTTATACTGCAGCATGATGGCAAAGGGCATTTTGTCTATTGTGTGGCAGCTTACGAAGTTTTAAATGCCTCTAATTCTGTCTCTGGAGGGGATGCCACATGAGCCACTTTGTCTTGGTTTTCCAATATGGTAACAGATAATTCACTAACATAGCAGAAAGGAATCATCCATTCACAGGAGGACAGATATCTTGTATTTTCAGAGTGAGCTTCATGTGTTTTGTGACTCGGTGCATGTTGGACACACAAATTTCTCTACCTTTCTGCTTTCACTGACTAACTTCAATCTGTGATTAACCAGGAAGTCTGAGAAAAATAGGCTGAGACCCTTCAGAATGAGGAAGGGTGCTACAGTCCTTTCTTTTGTTCCTGCTTTCTCTCTGGCTTATCTTAACCATCTCAAAAATCCACTGAATAATAAACAGCTCAAGGTGAATAGCCAACAGAGGCCAGAAATGAAGAAAGTGCTGGGAGACCTTGTCTCCCTTCAAAACATGTATCAAGGCCAGGTTGGATGGGACTTCGAGCAACCCGAAGCTCGTGTCCCTGCCCATGGCATGGGATTGGAACTAGATGACCTTAAGCCTCTTCCAACCCAAACTAGTCTATGATTCTTTGATGAAGGAGAGGCCACTTTCATGGTGGCTGGTTGAAGACAGGGTATTGGGAGAAAAGAACCTTGTAGTGTTAGGTCTGTTTCCCATTTATTTTATCCCCTGGCTTTCTTTAACAGCAGCTGTCTTTCCTGCATGCCACACACATTTACTGAGTGAAATAAGACACTTCTAGCCATGGGCAGAGCTGTCTGGAGTGACATAGAGCATTGCAAGCTGTAGGCAAGACAACTCCCAAATTTTTCATCTTATATGTGTCACTGGGGTGTACTTTGAGGTTCAGTTTGGGTTTCAAAGGAAACTGTCACTTTTCAGTGAGAAAATCTGTGGCATTTTGAATAATTTAGATAGGAAACCATTTAATTTCTAGTATTACCTTGGTGTATAGAAGTGGAATATGATAATTTCCTGTGTCCAGCATTAGCTAGTTTATGAATTTGAGACATGGAGGAAAAGTCAGACCTGAATTTATTTTTAGAAGCCACTGCTCTTTTCCTGTATGTACAGGATCAGGAGTGCATTTATAACAGGATTAGCCAAGTGCATGCTGCAAGGGTAAAGAGGTTAGTAGTCAGCCATTCATGTTTCATAGCACCTTTTATTCCTTCATTCCTTCATCTCTTGTTCAAGAGTCTTTCCTTGGTTACTTTAACTAGAGTATAAGCAAGCTGCAATACTAGCAATACTATTTTATGTGCTCAAGGATGGATTGTGAGCTGAGTAAGGTGGTGTATAATGATGGAAATGGTCATGTTGGTATGTGGGTGCATTGTTGTCTGTGGTGGCAGTGTGCTTTTTGGGGGCTGGAATTGTCTGGTCCCAAGAATTTAGTCCCCCTCTGGTAACATGACATGTTTGTTGAAAGCTAGAAGCAGCTGTTCTTCTGGATGAAATGCTCAGTCAGTACCGGAAGGACTTAAGCAAGATGCAGACAAATACTAAGTGTCTTTCTGTGAAGCTGTCCACATGAAATGCAGTTGCCTTGCCCTTTCTTTGGGCTAAGAATGACTGCTCTAAATATTTACAGACCTATTAACATTTGATAAATAAAACTCTATTTTTTGCTGGGTGCATCATAGGCAAAATAAGGTTTGCCTGCATTAGATAAGTAGGTGTCATGGTTTTACCTCAGCCAGCAATAGCCCCGCACAAACCACTCACTGCCCCACCAGCAGGCTCAGAGAGATCTGGAAAAGTAAGGGCAGGAACTTGTGGATTAAAAGTGAGAAAACTTGTGGGTTGAGATAAAAACGGTTTAATGGATAAAGCAAAAGCTGCACACAGAGGAAAATAAGAAATTAATTCACTACCTTCTGTGGGCAGGCAGATGTTCAGCCATCTCCAGGAGAGCAGGGCCCTATTACATATAATAGTGACTTGGAAAGACAAACACCATCACTTCAAACATCTCCCGCTTCCTCCTTCTTCCCCCAACTTTGTATACTGAGCATGTCGATGCCACATGGCCTGGAATATCCCTTTGGTCAGCTGGAGTCACCTGTCCCTGCTGTCTCTTTCCAACTCCTTGTGTACCCCCAGCAGTGAGGTAATTCAACAAGCAGAAAAGGGCCTTGATGCTGTCCAAGTGCTGGTCAACGATAACTAAACCATCTCTTTATTATCAACCTGTGTTAAGCACAAATCCAAAATATTGCCCCATACCAGCTGTTGGGAAGAAAATAACCCCAGAAAAAAAACCAGCAGGGTAGGTGTGTGGGATTGGAAGACAGTTAATCCTTGTGTCATGAACCCCCAGACTTACCAGCGCTTTTTGAGCAAACCCCAGCAAGAAGAGGTCAACTGACAATGGTTTTATTTTTATTATTAGTACTATTTTAATTTTTAATTTTAATTTTTCCCTATATGTTTTGGTTTTATGTGTTCTCTGTCTTTAACCTACAGCTAGGGCACCTTTGACCCCAGAGACAGAGGAAGAATTGGTTTCTGCAAAAATGAATATGCGGCATTGCAGGCTGTTTCTGACCATTGTCTGCTATGCAGCATCTGTTGGGGTGTGCTGAGATGTTTTTATGTGTGTTTGTGCCCGGACTTGCAGCAGAAGTTATGACTCAACAAAATGAATCCTGGGCTCTGCAGGCTGCTACCAATGCTGATTCAGAACCTGTAGTTAAGAGCTCAATGTTCTTGGAAAATGTGCGGGGGGAAAAGTGTTGTGGGGAAATTGCTGCTTGAGTGATCAGTATGGTAAGCTGTTTGGGGATTCAAGTTTGCATTGTACATGTTTTGATAATGTTCCTTTTGTTTTCTATGTTTTACAGACAGGGTAAGGAGAGAAAATAACTCTTCATTTTCTTGGCCCAGGTGAATACCTTGGCATGTATGGGGTATATAGTTTCAATATTTTTGTGATTACAGTGTGTATTGTGATAGTAAAAATAAAAGGTGATGCCACCACAAACTGATCAAGAGCAGATGAAGATACAAAGGGAGTTTTAACACTTGAGATTTAACTTGGTTAATTCTATAGATACATCCAGGTTGTCTGGATAATACCTCCTAATACCTCCCACAGGCCTTGTTTTTCTTTTATAATTCTATTTGCCAGAAATCAGAAATACTAAGAGCTGATTATGACAGTCAGCCTCTGGAAAGGTGTATCAAGGGGATTAGTATGAAGCTGTAGAGATTTGTTGCAATGGGAACAACTATATATGAAAGTGCTGAGAGCAAATTAGTCATGAAAAACCAAGGCTTGAGCATATTATTAAATTCAACCCATGGGTAGCACCAGGTCTAAAGCTCACCATTTGTTTCCACACTTCAGTGTGGAAAGTTTGGGTTTCCTGTTAACGAATCAGTATAACTTTGACACCATAGTAAGCATTAGGGCATCCTGGTGCTGATATGGTCACACCACAGTTTGTAAGCCTTTCTTAAGTTCTTTGCCTCTGTTACTAATATGACATGTCAAATGCTTTTTCCTGAAAGAGGTAACTGTGGCATGTATAAATGACAGGTTTTATGCACCATTAACATTAGTTGAAATGATTTAGAAAACTTGCTGATTTATCTTGATAAAATAGCAGTGGTGGAGATTTTGGGTTTGGCTTTGTTCTCTGTTTCTATTTTTTGTTGTGCTTTCTGGGGTTTATGTGATTTGTTTTTTCGTTTGTTTGGGTTTTTTAAGTAGATACTTTTTTCTAGTATATTTGTTATACTGGCTTGTAAAGGTCTAAATTTTTGTTTCTTTTATGTCTTAGAAAACTCAAATAGATCAAGCAGTTTTTACTTTGCTGCATTGTCAAGAAGCTTTCAGCTCTGAGGGTGATATAGGGGAAGAGATGCAGCCTGCTTGTGGTTCTGGTAGTTCTCAGAGTTGGTTTAATGAAAATGTGTGGTGTCTGTTGAGTATACTGATACCACTTATATAGAGTTGCACGTGTACTTCAGCTCACAGTTGTACTGATTGAGACTTAAATAGAGCTCTGCAAGGCTATCTCTTGAACAACTAAATAAAGAAATATCAAGGAAGGACACATTTTGTTATCTATCTATCTATCTATCTATCTCTTAAGTAATTTCCTGTAGGAGAATTGTTAATTTTTTGCAGACTCCTTGGTTTGTTTTTTTTTTTTTGGTTTAGAGTTGTGGTTTTTGATTTGCCCTTTTTTTTTTTTTTTTGGCTGTTTTTTTGTGAGCATGGGGGTTTTTTTGTTTAGTTTTTTTTAGTGGGGAGAGTGTGTGTGTAAATTTGCTTACTGCCTAATTTCAAAGCAAACTGACTTATGTTCGTCAAAGATGCTTTGGGTCAAGTGCATATATCCAACCACGAATCTTAATACTCCTGAGTCTTTATAATACAGACAGATACCAGATGGTCCTTGTCAAAAATATGGATATCTAGAGTAGATTCTCAGGAAAAAAAGGTTTTCATGAGGTTGCTGTATTGGGAAGCCTGGAAGCCCAGGTGTCCAGTCATATGAAATGGCCATAGGTCCTGCATTCCTGAGAAATGAGGTATTGTTGTTAAAAAGGTGTTGATATTGGCTCAGAGTTGCTTACTTAGAGTATGGGAAGGAAATTATGATACTTCTATAACCCTGATAATGTTTTAACTGCTTCTCTTCAGGAATACTGCAGCAAATCTGGTCTCCTGCTTTCCTTTATAAAGCACTGAATGAACTGTAGACTCACAGCAGTAAGGGGTAAAGTCCAGCATTGATGACACTCAGTGGGATACCCAGGCAGTAAATGCACGAAGCGGCCTCTGAGCAGAGGATAGTTACAGTAGGTGTCAGTTTGTTCCCAAAGAAAAGTACAGCTTGGAACAGATCTGGTACAAGGGAATTACTTGGGCAGGTCCTATCTATGGGTCTATATTTAATCTTCCAATGCTTTGAGGGACAACTGAAGGAAATTCATTTGCTTTCTGACACCATATAAAAGTATTGGATAGCGTTAAAAATTCAGAGAAGGCTTTTCATGAAGTTACAGAAAAGGAATTTGGGTAAGGTTAAGGCTGGCTTTGTAGCTCACGGGGGAGAGCAGATGGATGTGATCTGTAAGAATACTATATAGAGCACATATTCTGGCTACTGTTTTAAACCACTAAAGTCACCTGCATCTTGACAGATGACGATTGTCACTGTTAGTTAAGACTTAATTGTTCAAGAAGACACAAATGAATTAAGTTGCCACTTGCCATTATTCGAATATTGTCTAAAGGAGATTAATTGAGTCTAGTTTAGAGAGCTTGTATCATGCCTGTTTTGGAACTATTTACTAGAATGCCACATTTATATTAGTTCACTGCACACAGTTGTGCTTAGAATTTATGGCTAATTGACTGGGCTTTTAAAGCTTTGTCTAAAAATATCTGTGCAGTTTTAGTTCAGTTTTCTGTGATTACTAAGGGACTGTTTGGAAAATCCAGCCACACGGTGCTAATAATACATGTTCAGAATTAGATAGGGAAAGAAATAATGTCTATGTTACTATTTGGGTTATTTAATAGTGCTTTATATCTACTGACACTGGAGAGATTTTGAAGCACTCTGCTTTGTGTGCATGTGTGTGGATTGCACTTAAGTTTCTGTTTTTCCTGTTGGTCTCTGCAAAATGAACAGTGCCACATTCTCACAGAATTGAATATCTAGGTTTTATATCAAGCCTTAAGAATATACCTGATCAGGACATCTTAGCTCTTGCTCCAAGGTAGCAAACAGACATGGTTTGGTAGGTGAGCAGTGGTGTTAATACTACTGTGATTGCTCACTGCTCTCTTTTTTAATGTGTATCAGTGAAGGGAAAGGCTGGGTTAAAAGGGCTGCTGTTTACTGGCCAGATGTTTTGTTGACACACAGTGTTTCCCTGCAAGCTCGTCAGTGGTAATATTGAGACAAATAGAACTGTAATGCTTCCTGTATACATGCAAAGGAGGATATAAAACAGTATGTTTTGTCTTGTCTGTTTTATGACTGTCATATTGATTTATTCTGTAGCTGTTAAGCTTTCCCCCAAGCTTCCTCTCCTGCTTTCAGTCTTCCTTTTATTTCTCTTGCCCAACAGTGATGAATACTGCAGGATTTGTTGACAGAACTGTTTGGCACTGACAGGCAAGGCTTGTTTAGAGTTGAATTTCCTGAAGACTTCTTTTCTCTATTATTTTTGTAAATATCTTCCCTTTTGCTTTTTAGATCACATGTAGATCACATGTAGATATAGTTTGGCTAGGAAAACCTGTTCTAGAGTGTCATATCTTCTTAGGTAATGGAGATAACTGCAGGAAAAAATGAAGATTTTTCTTGAACAGCCTGTAAACTGGAGAGTAGGCAACTCTGCTCCCCCCTCGCATTCCTGTAGGCAGGAACACATTAGACAAATTAGAAGGGTAAGAACCAAATATTTGCCTATGTGCTTGTTTATTCTGTTCCATTTTCTATTTGTGTTCTCCTGACTGTGTGTCAGAAAAGTTCTGGCATAGGTCCAACTCAGCAAAGCTGTATGTGTTTGCTCTTGACTGAGAATAAATTTTTACAAAAGGGGGACAGACTTCTCTTGCATGGGTAGTTACTATAGGTACAGTAAATGCTCCAGTGTGTTTGCAGTCCCAAACAGACTGGCATTCCTCAGGAGACTTGTAGGTAGGTATTGAAGACAAGAAGGCTAATCTCAGTTCAGTGAAATTTTCTGTGCATTATGGCTCTGTTTTATGCTTTGCAAATGCTATGAAAGTATATCTTGATCTAATCACTATGCAAGATGTCCCAGAAATAAGGTATCAAAAAAAAGATGGGGTTTGTTCACAGGCTAAAAAGCAGTCACCATTTGCTTTTGGTTCTAGCTCTATATCATGGTTGTTAATACATGGGAATCATTTCTAGCAATAATTCCTGTACTTGGCACTAGTGAGGCTGTATCTTGAATCCTGGGTTTAGTTTTGGGCCCTGCACTGCAAGAAAGGCATGGAAGTGCTGAAGCATGTCCACAGGAGGGCAACAAAGCTGGGGAAGGGTCTGGAGGACAAGCCTCATGAGGAATGACTGAGGGAGCTGGGGTATTTAGTCTGGAGAAGAGGAGGCTCAGGGGAAATCTTACTGCTTTCTACAACTGACTGAGAGTGGGAGTCTACGTCCTTTCCCAGGTAACAAGCAAAGGATAAGAGGAAATGGCCTCAAGCTGTGCTAGGGGAGGTTTACATTATTAGGCCAAATTTCTTCACTGAAAATCAAGCATTGGAACAGGCTGTCCAGGGAAGTGGTGAAATTACTGTCCTGGGAAGTGTTAAAAATCCATGTAGATGTGACACTTGAGGACATGGTTTAGTGGTGGACTTGATGATCTAAAAGGGCTTTTTCAACCTTAATTATTCTATGTTCACTGTGAATCATCCTGTTTGCCAGCATTTTGCATCTGCTTCTGGCCGTGTTTCTAAGCAGCTGACTTTGGGTGCACCAACCTGTCTGGAGGAGTTTGCTTCCACAATAGGAGGTGGCTGTAGGTAAATGACCCAGACTTTCTGTCAGTAATTTGCCTAGGACATGTCTGGGTTTGGATAAATAATTAATGCCTTTAAGGAAGAGCATGACAGGGAATGTTTGATGGGGTGCAGAGGAGGCTTCAGGATATGTCTGGAGTATGCAAGAGGAGTAGAAGTGCACTGAAGAAAATGCTACGTATTCAGCTGCCACTGAGAAAAGATCCTACCAGAACAGCTTTCTGAGCTCAGTCAGCTGCACCACCTGGACTGGTTGATAATGAAGATTACATGTCATCTTCATCTTCTTCATCCTCAGAAAAGAGTATTTATATCCAAGATATTCCAAGGAACTTGCTTTGAAATTTGTCTTACCTATAACAATTGAAACACCTTTTGTGATCCATGTTTGTAAACAAAACATTTGATTTGTGATTGAGTTAAGGGTGTTGGTCAAATCAACCCCAAATGCCATCTTTACATTTGTTTTTCTGCAAATCAATTGTAAAACTAATTTTAGTCTCCTTAAGACAAATTACTGTATTACTAGAACAAAATCAGAGTTATTGTTATTATTACAACATATTTTCATCCTTCTGAACTAGCTGGCAAAAATTAGTTATTATACAATACTGCCTGTCACTATTGGGCATATAGTGATGTCTAACTGAAAACACTGGGTTTGACTGTATGCAGTTTTTGGACACTTTTCCCACAAACAGAGGCAGTGGGCTTGGAGCAGCTCTGTGAGTAACAGTCAGTTACTAGGACAGCACCCTGACCTAACCAGGATGGCAGCCTCCAGCTCTGGGAAGACAGCACATGTTATGGAAAACAGGAGGAAGGTACTGGTAGGAGACATGACAGATACAAGCCTTTGTAGCACCTTAGAACCATCTACTGATGACCAGTCTTGGCTGCCTTTGTAAATTACTATGGTGCCTCTCAGGTGACACTGTGTCTGTCTGTCTGGAACCACTGGCTTGGTCACCTTGTTGTTAAAATGGTGTAGAGCATGTTAGGCATGTGGCCATAAAAGAACTGCTAGGGTACCTTGTCTCTGCTTCTACAGCTGTTTTTGTATAAAGAAGCTGTGACTTGCACTAAGGAATTCAGTCAAACATGTTCTGAAAAGTCCAGAAAACCATTGGCACCTGCAAGGAGGTAAACTAGACAGTATTGGGCACAGAATCTAAGTAAGGGAGATTTGCTCCCTTGTTTCTTCCAGAGCTGTCATCCAAAAACTTGTTTGTGAGGAGTCTGCAAACAACACAGGGTACATCATGGACTTGCTCACCCAGCAGCATTTGCTGTGTGTGTTCAGCACAGCACCCACCCAGTGCTCATGCTGCAGCATTTTATCAATTAGTTACTGATGATCATAGATGACTTCTGATACAAATGGTATGTAAGTTCTGCCTTTTTTTATTTTTCTCCCTCTAGGCAGGAAGATCCACCAAGACCTTTTTTGCTGCACTCATGCTTGAGGAGCTCTGATGAAGAAGTAAGATTTCTGCAAAAATGTTCTCAAGTTCTGGTGTATTGTCTCCTACCCTCAAAGGATGTCCAGTCTGTCAGCTTGCGCATAGTCCTTGCAGAAATACTTGCAACAAAAGGTAGATCAAAGATAAGAGATGGTTAACCATTTGTACATGTACAATATTAGCAATTACAAGGTTTATCATGTATAAGTCTTGATGCTCTGTTTTTACATTCTAAAATATAATTTCTGTGATAGCCAGTAAGATACTATATTGACAAAATCAAGCATATACTTACCTAACTGCCATGATTTGATGCCAGGCTGTTTATCACATTTCAGGATAAAACACAAATTGTCCTTTCTCATGCTCTATTTTTTCATAGAGGAATACTTTTGCAGCTTTCCTTGGCATTATTTATAGTCATTATATGAATAATTCTGGCCATTTATATTTCATTCAGATGAATAAACACATCCTTAAATCTGTGGATCCTGTAACTGAATCATTATATTATATTTAATTCATTATTTTACACTTTGATTTATCCAGTGTGTTTTTTTAAGTTGAGGGATTTCTCTTTTGTTTTTGTCAGCTATACTTTATAAATACAGTGCACATTTTTTATGTCACTGTCAAATTCAGAAATTATGAAGTCCCAAGTATATTATGCAATTCAGTTGACTTTCATTTATACTGCCTGTAATGTCATAGCCTTCAGAGCGCACAGCATAAAGAACAAAAACACTTGGAATTTTCCAAATAGAGCTCAGCTTTGTCAATGTACATCAATTCCTGTAATAGAATGACCAGCTTTATCGAGAAGGTATATGCAATCTCAAATGTACTGTGTCGTCCAGACAACTGGTTTTGGATTTTTTGATGTTTATAAACTTGGATATTTGTTTTTGCCTTTTATCTCCAGTTTTCATTTGCAAGACAGCAGTTATTGTTCAACATAAGGATTTTTGTTTTAAAATATTTTTCCTCTCCAGTGCTGAAACCAGTGGTGGAACTGCTCAGTGATCCAGATTACATTAACCGAATGCTACTCAGCCAGCTGGAGTACAGAGAACAGATGAATGAACATCAGAAGAAAGACTACACATATGCTCCTTCTTATGAGGAGTTCATCAAACTCATTAACAGCAGCTCCGATGTTGAGTTCCTGAAACAACTGAGGTATTTAGCATTTCACTGTAGCTCATTCAAAGCTAAACATGCTTCTTTTCCAGCCCATTACTAAGATTTGAATGAATTGGGATTTTTCTTTTTAAATTTGATTTTAGTTTTCTTTTTGTCTGGTGAAGCAGAGATGGTAAGGATGATAAGCTGCAAAATTTGTTAGATCTCTAATGTAATCAACATTTTAGCTCAGTGGCAGAAAATGCATAAAGATTCTGCTTAGTAGTATATACTGGAGATGACTGTGCTGTTGAAAGGGATTAAATGCTTAAAATATATGAAAGGCACACTGAACTCTTCTTTGCAACTTGCTGTTGTGTGGTTAGGTGAAATATGTTGAATTTCCATTAGTGTGGATGGTTTTCTTATTATCTTTATGAATTATGACTGGCCATGGTGGTCTGGTGACTGTGAGCTGTAGTAACCTTAGGGACACTGAGCATTCAGAACAGCTTGCTGTGATTCTATGGCATGGAAAAGAAGGGGTTTGAGTTCCAGCATGTTTTACCACTAGATGAGAGGTTCTCCTGGACTATTGCAGGGAGATGTTTCCCAATTGCATCCTTCTTAACAATGTTAATGAACTCTACAGAGTTTGTTAAAAACAGAAAAAACATCACTGAGCTCCTACATATCATGAGTTTCTTTGATGTTCCCATTTTCTAATGCAAATAGCACCTGCTCACTTTCATACTAATTCCACTCCCTATCTCATCTCTTTTTCCTTGTATCTCTCCTTTTAATATGAGATATTGCCTGCATCTCAATCCTGCTTGCCCAAGAACCAGTTGTTTATGCTTGTCTTATCTTTATAGCTGTTTCTCCTCTGATTTATTTGAAAAGATAAGGAACAACTGACTGGGAAGCATGGAACAGAAATACTGCTAGTGTAGACCCTCCCTAGATGTCCTTGAGTTGGTTTTGTTGAACAGAGCAAAGCTTTGGAGGGCCCCTGAAACCATTTCTGGAGTGTTTGTCCTAAGCTCTTACCACCAGCCAGAACTGGTAGTTTTTCCTCTTCCCAACTCCCCTCCGTTGGTGCTGCAAGCCAGCTTTTCCTCTTCTCAAATGGCTGCAGCAAAATCTGAAATACACATGCATATTGATTACACTTGATGAATTCTGTGTCATCTGTTGTGACCCTGAACTTCTGTTAGGCTTGGCCTGATCAGGCCAAGAGATGGCTTAGTGGGATGGAGTATGCAGGCTGCATAAATAACATCATACTTTCTCTTGTTCTTCTCTTTGGTTCTGAAACCACTTGCATTTCTGGTATAGGAAAATACATTTAGGTGATGGTGAAATGATTCTGTTGCTTGGCTACTTATTGTTCATCTGCTGTAAAATTTGCTCTTTACTCTGGGACAGTGTGCCTTTCCTGAGAGCAGAAATTAGTCTCTATTAGACTCTGCCTAAAACCTAATTGACATATTTATTAGCATAATCACACTAATGGATCTGTTTATTTCAAAAGAAGCCCAACTCTTATGTTGTTGTTGTTGTTCTTCAAGCACATTAATGCTCAGTGTGTTCTTTTTTTAGCTGATAGGTCACTTTAAATTGTGTTCTTTAATACCAGAGAGCAGATCTGCTTTATGAAATAATGTGGTTTTGGCTGCACCTAGGTTTTTCCTTTGTAGACCGTGAAGTCCAGCTGCCATCTTCTTGAAATGTGTTCCTCTACATGCTACAAAATGTTGATCAGTCTGAGCTAATCAGTATTTTAATGGAAAATGCCTGAGAAAATGTATCTTCTTTTTGAAGAGAAATAATATTTGATTTTGAAGGCAGCGTTTGTACTTCCTCTGTTGGTACTGGGCTGGTCTCTGGGATAGTGGTTAAAGAGCATTTCCTGTGGGAGGAGGCATTCCCATTCTCTTTGTGCTCTAGCACTGTGGGAGCACCCAGAAAGAGATGGGCCAACCTGCAGTCATCTCAAATTTGTGTAGTCTATTTGGCAAAGCTTTCATGCTTAACCAGTGAGAGCTTGCAGATTTGCATTAACAAAACCAAACAGTGGTCCCTATATGGGTTGAAAAAAAAAAAAAGGTTGGTACTTAGCTGTAATTCATAACAGTGAACCACAGGGCAAATGTATAAAGAAGGAATTAAAGAGGAAGAAACAAATAAGCTGTTGTGCACTTATCACTGAGGAGCACAGTAAGAGTCTGTTGGAGTAATGGGAGTGGGGGAAAGGCTTCCAGTTCTCTTACAACAAATAAATTACTGGCATGTTTTACTTAGAGTTTCCCAGTTAGATACTACTCTGGATAATTACACTCATCAAGAATTCCTTTTCTTGGTTATATTTGGAAATAATTTTTCAGTGTCTGTTCTGAGCCAGTGCATGGCATTCTTGAACTCTAAGCCTCCTCCTGTTACTTGTAATGTTCCCCCATAACATCATGGTAACCATTCAAGCAGTAGCAGTTTTCGGTGTAGGCTTACCTTCGAGGGGAGATTTATCCTAAGGCACTACAGTTGCTGGGAACTCATTATTTTGTATTAAACATTCCTGTCATTCTTATCTTTGCAGATTGATTATTACCTATTTAATAAAATAAAGATAAAATACCTTGTGAAGTTCAAGAGGCCATGAGACACTGATAAACTTCCTCAGACTTGACTGACCATGGTCAAGAAGGCACGGGCTCCTGGGTGCTCCTTGATGTGTGCACGTGACAGTACAGGAGGGAGGGCTGATAAGGCATCCTTCCAGACTGATTGCATTAACAGAGTTTTGCTAGGCTTTCTTGTGATTATTGCCAGGTATTTGTGGTGGGGGAAGGCAGGGAAAACCTCTGGCTGGTTCAGAGGAGACCTGTGGGTGAAAGGGGTGCATTGCTCTCATCCAGGAAGTCAGAAAAGAGAGGGAAGGTATGTGGGTCTCCTTGTAAGCAAGTGTAAAGCCCTCTGCTATGCAAATAGCTCTCCCTGAAAGGATAACAGTGGTGCTAGGATTTTCTAAATCTGGCTTCTCTCCTGACTTAGAAGCACTAACTTAAGAAGAAGTATTGTATTGATTTTCTGCATTGCTTTTATGGATTTTATTCTTGGAATGCATTTAAATGATACAGTAACTAAATACTAATTTTGGAGAGCTTTAGGATTCGTAGTTTGTTTGTATTTATATAAACATCTAACATTTAGTCACTTAATCTCGGAACGTTAACTATTGTTTTTGTGGAAATATCCGTTTAATTTTTAAAGGGAAATTGGGGGAACTGATATTTTCATAAAAAGGAATTTTCTGATTTCTGGGGAACTATTCTGGGTTTTTTTAATTTGTTTTCCTATCATACCTTTACCATCTGAAGAGTTGAATTTGTTGGGGGGAACGGGGTGAGAAAAACAAATCAGCAAAGCTTTCACAGAAGGGACTATTGTATACACAAAACAAATGTCCTTCAAACTCACTCTTTATAATGTTTCATTTCTTTGATGCTTCTTGTGAAGGGAAGCATACTTTTTTTCCTGTATTACCAAGTTTTCACAGAGTGTTATCCCTATGTCTTTCAAGAAAAAAAAAAGTTAAATGGTGAAGTTTCACCTTCATTTCTCCTCAGACAGAAGTTAGCATGGATTAACTGGAATTCTGCTACAAATAAGGAAGAAAAGATGAATCCTTTCACATCAGATGTGAAACATTTACTTTCTCTGTCAGAAGAAGACTAAAGATAAAAGTCATGCTGAGTTAAAAACATAGTTGAGAACTAATAGTGATAAGGAAATAAGCTGGTGGAGAGCTTTTTATTCTGCTCTCAGGATCTGCATTGTATTCATTCTGATATTTATTATTACAGCAGCAAAAAGTCACAACACAATTCATGGTAAGAAAGACCATTACTACTGGCTCTGTATCATCTTTCACCTAAGAAATGAGAGAAGTGCATGAATACAGCAGAGAATAGGGAAGGAGGAGGTAATATGGATGTGAGGCTATGAACGGTCCAGTTTATCAACTGTCACTTCGAAGTTAAATTAATACATCACATTTAAAATGTCCTTAGATGTTTACTCACCAACACCACAGAATATCTAGCAGCTAGAATATTTGCAACAGAGTTACAGGGAGAAAAGGTTTATGGTCTGGCAGTGTAGCAAGGGTCTGTTTCTGTGGTGCAGTGTTGCACAGCATTCCCATTGAGTAGTTGCAGTGAGAGCCCAGTGCTTGGGAGGAACAGACTAAACAGTATCTTTGAGCATGTAAGTCCAAGCATCTCCCATACTTACTGTAATACAAATAATAGGAAAAAGAGATGTTAAGTGTGTTGAGTATTGGTAATAAAAACATGTGAAACCATCAGTGTGAACAAATGGGAGTAAATTTGGAAGGAAAAATAAGATAAGTGGGAACTACCTTCCAAGTGCAGTTGGTTGTCTGTACCTTGTTTGATAAATTTGTGGTTTCAGTTAGCCTACAACACCTGAGTGAGGTGAATGAGTGTCATTGCATTGCATTTACAGATCCCATAATCAATACATGAAAAGTAAGTGAGCTGCCCTGAATAATTTGGGAAGTCTTTGTCTGAGTGGGGAATTAACTGTGGGACTTCCTGTGCACCACACCACCACCCTTACTATGGGACTGTTCTTCTGACAGACTAGGCAACAATTGTGGTGGTGGGTAGAAGCAATCAAACTACAGTAATGTAGTTACAAAAATTACAGGTTTTCAAACAGATTTTCAGGTTTTAATTTAATAATTGAAGAATTTGCTGCAGAAAAAAAATCTGGAAATGTAGTTGTGAGTGTATGCTGTGTATATAAAACTGCATATATAAAAAGCCAGAGACAGTCAAAATCCTAAAAGAGCTACAGGAGGCAAGAGAAATGGGGGGAATTGAGTGATATTGGTAAAAAAAAAAATTATGTGAAAGAAGAGAAATGTGTTTTAAGGATCGCATGCTCTTTCTTAAATGGAGAATAAGTAGAAATAGCAGCCTTTCCAGGAGACTTCAGCTTTCATCTAAGAGTTAACTTAATAGACAGCAAATTCACTGGAATACTTGCTTTCTTACCAGTATTAATAGCTACCAAAGTAAGTGCATTGAAAGGAATTTGAGTGTTATGAGCAGAACTTTGACATTTGTAAAAGACTTAACTGACAGTCATTTTCTCTGCTGACTGCATAGTATTTGCTAGTTACAAAATCAGTTTTACTTAAAGTTCAGTTTGCTAGATGCATTAACTCTCTGCTATTGTATAGTATAGTTTTAAGTGATAAACATGTTTTAATTATTCCTGGAGTGTAGTACTTTGATGCTTTACATATTTTAGTGTAATTTGTTTCTTCTACAAATTTATATGTGCTCCATATAGGTATTGAATTGATTAGCTGGAAGAACCTTACACACAGCTCTTTTCTTTTCAACTGAACTATGATCCTGGTTTCCTACAGAAAATTTATATTTAATGTTTAGAGTGTGACTTTATATTGTGTTTACTGACTATTACCTGTCTCTGCAATGCCATCAGTTGAGAGAAGAGGGCAGTGTTATTGTTAGTTGAATGTTTCTTTTTTTGTTTCAAGATAATCTGTTTTCCCTGCTCCATGTGCACATTGCTCCTTAGATTGCAGGTATACTGTGATATTAATTCCAGGTGAGGAGGAAGTAGTTTTTTGATTTTTATTAATTCTTAAGTGTGCTGTATGAAGAACACATTGTAAAAAAATTAATACTATGTTTTTCTTCTTCTCCTCCCTCTTTTCACCCTTATTCCCTACTGTTTTTAAAATTAGGTATCAAATTGTAGTGGAAATAGTTCAGGCAACCACAATCAGCAATATTCCCCAAGTGAAGAGACAGAAAGGTAAGATTCCATTTTTGAGTCACATCTGTTGTTTTCATTTTGAAAAGCTGTTTGAACTCCCGCCATACATGTGCAATCAATGTGTGTGGGTTTTTTAGACAGATTTCAGGAATGCTATGCCTTTAGTATTTTAGTTCTGTTTCATTTGTCTCAATCTTCCAGAAGCTCACATGGTATGATTATGCCCCCACCTTATCTTCATCTAAGCTCATGAAGAAGGTCATATTTATGATGCATTCGTTTTCAAAGTTGCTGCAACTGGGATTTCTGACATTACAAATTCATATGCTGAGAATTATATTTCCACTTCCTTTATCATACAATCTGTTCTTCAAAATCTGTCTGTTCTCTGTTCGAAACACAGAAGAAAGAATGATACAACATAATTTGTCAGTCAGACTTTATTTTGACTCTCCAATGTATTATGTTTTTGAGTTGCAATAACAAATGCTCTTAAATCTTTCTGCAATGATTTGGCAATGGCTGCCTTTTCAAAAGCAGTGCATATTACAGTTGTACTTACATTTATTACATATACTACTTTTTATCGTTCTCAAAATATGTAAAAACTGAGGTATATCTTCAGGAGATGATCTTAATGGCAAAATTACAGACCAAATCATTGCTTAGGCAGATATACTTTAGTTGTATCAGTGCATAATGGAAAGGTAACAGAAAGTAAAATTAATTCCTTT
Organism: Phylloscopus collybita; assembly: GCA_027886175.1. NCBI lineage: Eukaryota > Metazoa > Chordata > Aves > Passeriformes > Phylloscopidae > Phylloscopus > Phylloscopus collybita. The sequence goes on along the minus strand of JAJNNQ010000009.1, from coordinate 30,404,095 downwards.
ATAAATAAATCTAAAAGATTTTAGGTTCCTATGTAATCTCTATCTCTCTCTAGGTTAAAAAAAAACCCCTTTTATAGTTCCTTGTATCAGAAGGGAAAAAATTAAAAAGTAATTCAAGTGTAATGAAAAATACAGAAACAGAAAATGAACATGCTGTGGGGTGGGGAAATTTTGGGCAATCTGAAGAGCTTGAGGTCCATGCTCAAGTTTTGGAAGGTATAATGTTGTCAACTCTTAAATAGAGCTAAATGTGCATTCCAGTAGGATATCTTGCTTGTATCAAACCAAGATAAAAGGAAAAGTAGGCATTGGTTTTTATTCAAGTGTACGTTATAGAAATAGATATGAATATTTTTCAGATGAATGGTAATTGATTGGAAAGTCTGTTTCATAAAGTAAGATGAGAAGTTACTTTATGAATTTAACTCTGAGAACATTATGAAAAACCAAATCTTGCTAAGCCTGTATATCCATTTGTGCTGCCATTGGTCTTTCTGAGACAATAATTGATTTGGGGAATATTTTTATACAGTTTAGGTTCCTACAATTAATTATTTATTAATTAATTCTCCTCTATCTCACTTGAGTTTATCTGTTTAAATATCTACTGTTCTAAATTCTGAACAGATGTTTTTTTTTTTTAAGCTACAATTGTCTGGTACTGCAGAACAAATACAAAAATATTATAGAGCTGGTGGTATGTGGTAAAGTTGATTCTGCATTTTTATGGGCTCTTGATTTCTACCTGTACCAAAAAAAAAACCCACCAAAACAACCCTAACAGAAATTTCACTAGCTGGTGCATTGAAGTTTTGTATTTTGATATGGACTTTTAGTTTTGGTTTATTCCTGTGGTAACCTTGTATATAATTTAAGGGTTGATTACCACTGCTGACTCTATTAGCTGTTGGGACTATTGAGGCTAACCCTTTTGTTTATTAAATAGCCAATGGTTATGCACATTGTCTGAAGAAGGTGACTTTTTTTTTTTTTTTGCTTGACACATGTGAAACAGTATGCCAAACAGAGGCATGCAAATACAATCTTTTTATAGTTCAAACAAACTTGGGCAGATTTTTCATTTCAGTTATTCCACTCAGGTTTTCATCTGTCAAAAATTTGTAGGATCTGTATATGTACAATAAGCTCTTAAGAGGGCCATCAAAACTGTAGAGTCGTAAAATCTAGTTCTGAAGACTGTTTTGTGCTTTATTTTTCCTGAAGGAGGTGGAGGCACTTTACCTAATGTGGTAATGAATCTGATATGTTCCTGAATTTTAATAAGAAAAGGTTAGAGGAAAAACTGTGGTACCCTTCTTAAAACAAACGAAAGCCAACAACAACAACAAAAAAAAGCCCAGCACAACTCACTGCTAACATAAAGACTGTTGAAATCTTGTAGAACAGACTACCAGGTTACTTAGCATCATGTTTTGATGTTTCCTTTTCTGGATGCTACAGCGTAATGATACCCTGGATTTAATGGTGAATAACTAAATGTGAACTTTATGCATGATGAAAGTGTGTCTGCACGATCTCATTCTGTCTTTCTCTTTCTAATCTTTTCCCCCAGCACATGGTGCATACCTGCAGTGATGTGTCAGCATGGCAGTTGGCTCTGTATGACAGTCCCTTCTTTGCTGCTAAGTGAGCTCTTGCCTTTTGTGTCAAGGGTATCTCTTAGCTTTGACCCCAACCTGGGGAGAGATATTCTTACTGATAGCTATTTCCTTTTTCCTGTGGCAAAATTGGTCCTGAAAATGTAACTGCTTCTTTAGTGCCTGGGTATTCAATTAGAGCACTGAACTCTGCTGGCCAGCATTCTGTTGAGCCTGATGGCTGCTCTCAAAGTGTAAGAGTAGAGCAAGTGTAGATAGTATGTACGTGGATATGGAATCATAGAGTAGTTTGGGTTGGAAGGGACCTTTAAAACTCGTCTACTCCTGTGCAATGAGCAGGTACATCTTCAAGTAGACTGCTCAGAATCCCATCCACCTGACCTTGAATGTTTCTGGGGATGGGGCATGTGCCCCCTCTCTGGGCAGCCTGTTCCAGTGTTTCATCACCCTCATTGTAAAAGACACTCCTTTTATATAATCCCAATTGTTCCTCTTTTGTTTTAAAACCATTGCCCCTTTGTCCTATTGCAACAGGCCCTGCTAAAAAGTCTGTCCCCATCTTTCTAACAGGCCTCTTTTAAGTGCTGAAGGGCTGCAGTTGGGTGTCCCCAAAGCCTTCTCATCTCTGGGCTGAACAGTCGCAGTTCTTGCAACCTTTCTTCTTGGGAGAGGTGTTCCATCCCTCTGATTATCTTCATGGCCCTCCTCCAGACCAGCTCCAACAGGACCATGTCTTTCCTGTGCTGAGGTCCCTAGAACTGGATGCAGTACTTAGCTGGGGTCCCACATGAGAGTGGTCTCAGCCTCCATTGGTTTGAAATAGGGGAGCTTCCTGAGGCAGTGTTTTCAATACAAGAAGGTCTAACTAAAAACCTGAGGAGCAGTTAGTGTAGCAGAGGTGGGCAAAACTCTGCAGTAGTGAGTGCTGAGTTACTGTTCATACTTTTCTAAGCAAAAGTAGTGTTGTACAACCACATGACTAGCAGTAAGTATTTCTGGGCAGGATTGTGGACCTTTACTATTGGTTAAGGAGACATAATTAAGTCTCTGAAGCTGACCAAAAATACTTATTTTTTCTAAAAACATGAGGTGTCTGTTATTCAAGGATGAGTAGCCTGAGGACCAGATTTGAGACTGATGACTTCTCATAGGGGCTACAATTACCTGACTTTTCCCTGTTTTATTTGGTGATACCAAAGTATGCATTTAATGTTGGTGCCCATTAAGGTGGGAGAGGAAGGCTTGCTCATTAAGGACAGGGTTCTTTACACTTCTTAACTAGAGCTGGTGCCACCTATTGGCAAAATATTTACCTGTTATTATGCTCTAATAAAATGAGAAAGTACTTTAAAGTACTTCTAAACATCATTGTATTAAATCCTCTGTAGTTAAAAATGGCACATTATAGGGTTTTTTTTCCTTTTCAGATTTCTATCACTTGAATCTTCTGGTATGTGAGCATAAAAGAGCAAATGAAAATGTACAAAAGCATCTGATTCATGTTAAGCAGTAAGTTTTGCATTTGACTCTCCTGAGAGAGTCAAAGGTCTAAAATGTTGAGACAAAAAGTAACATGAAAGGTTTGCAGTATGATGCCAGTTGTGGGTGGATGATAAAATTTCTGTGGCCAGGAGAATTGCTTTTGGACATTGCTAAAGTTGAATAAGAAACATAACACAGCATTACTGTTTCCAGAGACATAGACAGTTTATTTTGGAGCAGGGCAGGCCACTATAAACAGAAGCTGTTACCTTGCATGCTGACACTGCACTACTTCCCTCATTTACACTGGCACAGGAGCACAGAATCTGGTGTGTTCGTGTATCTTACTTTGCTCCTACAACAGTGTCTTCCTGTGTATCTTCTTCCAAAATGGTCGTGACCCCTCCAGCAGTGACTGTAGGAGGCAGCTTGGAGCTTTTGGTGGTAGTTTTGTTCTGGGTGGGTTTTTTTTTTTTTTTGTTTTTTGTTGTTGTATTTGTGTTTGGATTATCTTCCTGTTGGTGTTTTCACATGGCACCCCTCTCTACAGTCACATGTGCTATGATTAAAAGAATTACATCCTTCTACACCTTTAACTATAAACAACTCTCTTCATCTTACCTCTTGATATGGATTCATTCTGTATACTGAATCAGTTAAAATTTAAGCTAAATTTTAAGTGTTTTAGGTGTTTGTTGGTTTGTCGGTTTTTTTTGGTTGTTTTTTTTTTTTTTTTTTTTGCAAAATCTATCTTACCTGTAAAGATTTTGAAGGACTCTAAATGCTTATCTGAAAATGTTTACTGCATTTTGATCTATTAAAGCAGTTTGTAAGAGGACAAATACCTGGATTGGCCATTATAGCATGAATGACAGATGATATACAAGTTTCTAGAAGCAAAAGTAAATCTTAATTTTTGTAAAGGTTTCAAAAACAACAATTGGGAAATAGCAACAAACTTGATATTTGCTGTAACATGAATAGGAAGCTGCTTAAATATACTGGTTCTAATTTTAACAGAGACATTTTTGTTTCTTCTCATACTGATATTGTATTACAGCATCCTACCAGAATTTTAGCAAGGTTCTCTTTTACTAGCTGCTTTTTAAAAAAACCCAAAAAATGCATGTACTTTGTCTTAGGGCAACACAGCAAATCTCTCAACAGATGTTTTTTTAAAAGGATTTTTTGTAAAGGGATTTGTTTGATTTGCCTTTTAATTTTCTGTGCCCTCTACCTTACACATGACTTCACAGCATGACTGGCAGACACCCTTGGATGACTGGATGTGACTGTTTTTCAGACACTACAGTGTAATTGACCCCGGAGCATCCCTGTTGAGAAAGCTGCTCGTTTTTAAGCAGGGATTGTGAGACAGATTGAATAAGCCATTTCTGTGTGGAGAGATCTGCAACACAGCAGAAAATTTCTCCTGCTGAGCCTTCCCACTATGTGTCTTGATATTTGCTTTTATAAGCAAAGCTGACAAGTGGCACAGAAGCAGAACTGTCTGTGGGCAGGCCTCTCAGGTGCTGTGGTTCTGAAAGAGGCTTGAATGTTCAGCTGTAAAAAGGGATTAAAAAAAAAACAACTGGGGCTGCGGGCTAGCTTAGTTATGTGGGTTGTGATGTGTGGGTTTTGTCAAGATGATAATTTAAAGTGAAGTAAAATGGATACTTGTGTGTTCCAGCAGATTATAGATGCCATGTAACTTAATTATGTCAAAACTGTATTATAATTCCTCCCCCTGACCTGCATCCTCCACATAGGAATAAACATTCATATGCCATTATTTTTGCACAGTTTCCTGGCAAGGCTTAAAGAGCTGACATTGTGCCTGCACATCATGCTTAAGCAGTAAGTGTGGAGGGAATCCATGTGGATGAGGTTAAAGGCTTCAGAGTCTGTGGTACATTTATTTGTTTTTATTTGTGATTTTCAAATCAGCTTTGTAGAGGAAATTTTTCTTTCTGCTCCTGAGATCCTCCTGAGTGTCTGCTAGTGATGCTGATCAGTGGAAGAGGGAGGGAAGAGGCTGACTGGTCAGATAGATGTGACCAAAGGGGAAGCAAGGACCTGCAGACAGAGGCTATCTGTGGTGGGTGTTATTTTACTGTACAGTACATACTGACTCCCAGGCTCAGATTTACCTTACTGCCATTTGACTTTTTATTTTTCTCAGCTGTCGCTGTGAGTGGCAGTCTGTGTTACACTACACATTGCTGATGATCAGTACCTAACTTGTCCATGGTCTCCCTGTAAGTCCCTTTTCCCAGATCTGTTTGTAAAAGGGTTTGGGATTTAACACTTTTTTTACTCAATCTCTTGTCAGACCGCAGGAGAGCTGGTTTTCCCTTTCATTGGACCTTGGGCAGTAGAAGAACAGTGTGTGCTATTCTTAAAGGTTCTCCCGCTCTCACAGAATTGAATTAATGCTTTTCCAGGCCAATGTAGGGTTTTTAAACTTGTAATTCAAGGTTCCTAAGACTTGGAGGAGGTCTGTAAAGATTTGTAAGTCATATATAAGGTTATATATAAGGTTCCAGTTACTGCTTACACACAAGTGTTAAATTGATGTTCACTGCTTAAATACTAAGCACAGGATTTAGGAGGCTCTGTATATGCTTAACCTGGCTGTTGGAGAAAATCTTGCAACAAAGCTTGTGATGGAGAGCGTGTGTGTTGCTCCTTTGGTGGCAGGTGGGGTTGGTTGGTGCTGCTGTACACGCTGCCAGGTGTCATGGATCTGTAGTTGCTGAAGCTATAAAGGAACAAGAACTTGTATTTTTTGTTATATTCATGCCTTTGCCATATATAACTTTGCAGGTAAAAGGAGAATTCTCTGTCTTCTGCTGGTGCTCCTAAGAGAGTGGGCAGGGGTCATGCACCTCTAATTAAGTGTCCGCTTTAAGGAAATTTACATTGTTTTTGTGTATCCTTCAGTCTGCTTAAGGGTAATAAAGTTTGTGTGATATTTTTTGGCCTGACAATTTGGAAGGCCCCATACTCTGACCTAAAAATGGATGATGTGAATATGTACTTCAGTTTGATGTGTTTAATAGATATAAACCTGCTCAAGTAGCAAAGCCACCACAGGAAAAAAATAAAAAGAGAAAAGAAAATTAGGTATGAGAAACCACTTTTGAGGAACTGTTTTGGTGGGTTCTAGGATATGCTTCTGGGGATTTACTTCTAGCTTACCTCAAATCAGGATAGTTACAAATGATTTAGAAGACAATGTGGAAGCTTTGTCAGAAATTACCACAGATTTGCAAAAATGTATAGAATAAAACAATTTGCATAGGTAGCATAGCCATTACTTGGTAAGTTTGAATTCATTTGGACCATTTCTATTTTAATGTTGTTTGGTGCAAATTAAATTATCTACAACTGTGGATAGATAAAAGCAGAGTTTGAAGTTTCTGCTTTTGGTACTAATTGCTTTTGGTTGCCTTTGGGAGAGGTGCACAGTACCCTTTTAGGATTTGAAGTTCCTCAATGGCAGTGCATGTCCTGTCAAAATTTCCCCAGATGAGGAGAATTATTTTGGAGGAAGTCAGTAAAAGACACTTTTCTCCTTTGGAGATGGAGGCTCTGCTCAGTTGCTGCTGGTAAACATGTATGCAGCTTGCGGGGAGGAAATCCCAAAGTAGCATATTTCTTGTCTTGCTGATGAGGAGTGATTTTTGTTTGTTTTTAATAGTATTTTTTTTTAAAAAATACCCAAACTGCGAAGTTGTTGCTAGTTGAAAAAAAAAAAAATTACTCAAAGGATGCTTTTCCTCCTCTTGCATTGTGGTGAAACAGTGTCTTAGTAGCATAAATCTACTTCTTTTCCGTTTTCCATTTCCATTTATTGAAGCTTGCTGGAGGGTATGTGAATACATGCAAGCCTTTCCTTTTGTGCCTTTCTGGTTTTATTTTGTTTATGCAGTGATACCTAAATGTAATGAACATCCTCTTTCCTGATACTCAAAAACAGGAAAAATCACTCTTAATTCTGTCTCGGTATTTTGGTGATTGTGGAATCAGACAAAAAGAGATTAAAAAGAGAAGTCTTTATAACTTAAAATATTGTTTTGATAGTGCTTAAAAGCACTATCTGTCAAAAGCAGAGCAGTTTAGATCTGAAAATCTTTAAAATCCCAAAAGTGGTTTAGGATTTGGAGAAAACCAGTGATGCACCTAACCTTCTCCAGTTGAGCTGAAAATGCTCCTCCTGCTTTCTGCTAGCTTACCTTTTGTAATTTGGAAGAGGGAAGTATTAGTGTTAGTCCACACTTCCATGCTGTCTTTCCTGCACTGTAGCACATTGGCCACATTCTGTGCTGCTCTGCTTATCAGCAGCCTCTTGTTTATTTGTGAAGGACGTCACTGCCAGGCTTTCACGGTGACTAGTCCTGTTTATCCATGGAGCAGAAACAGGCTGCCAGCGTCAGCTTTAGAACTGCCCTGAGTGATGCTTTCGTGGAGTGGCTCCTTTTGGATATGAAGAGCTGAGGTAAATGTTTTTGAAGGCTCTCTGTTAAGACAGGAAATAATCACTGGAAATGGTAGGCTCATTAATCTCTCCTGGAGGCCTGCTGCACTCACAGGATGATAAGATTTCAGGTAAAGTAGACACGTGTACTTTGAAAACCCTTCAAGAATGCCTTGTTTCCATCAAGAAGGGTACATTTGTTTTAAGAAGGCTGAATGATCATTGCATTGTACTCTTCGCGGGTTTTCAAAAGTGTGGGATTTCAAGTATGCATTTTGAGCCCAAAGCATTTAAACTATTGAAAGAATTGATAACTTCTAAAAAATCATCTTAGAGTCATGTGCAGCAGGGAAAAGGTTGGAGTTTAATCTTCACTTTAAACTTCTGTTCCTCTATTTGTAATAGCTGTGATGTTTTGATTCAGGGGAGAGCATTGTTTTGTCCTTAAGGTCTTTTCCTTTCTTTTTCTTTCATTAATACTGGTACCTCTGTTTAGGGAACTGAAACGCTAAATTAAATGCTCTGTTGACTTCCCTGTGGAGATAACATGCCAGGAAAACAGATGGCCTGCCTATTTTTTGGTAGTAATTTTATCATTTACTTCAGTGAATATCATCTCTTTAGTTCACTACTATATGGCAGTTCAGATGCAAATGATACTCATCCATTAAAATACTAAGAGTATCTGTATCAGGAAGCATCCCTACCAAAATAAATACATGGAGCAAATCAAGTGAGATTGAAAATATGGGCAAAGATAATGGGAGAATATCTGGACTCAGTTATGTGTAGAACTTCAGGTAGCTCCATGTACTTTGAGTTGCCCTTCAGTATGTAAATGACAAAACTTACAAGTTGCATGCAATACTTACATGTGCCTTTGAGGGGGAACTATAAGGGTAAAAACAATTGTAAAGGGAGAAGTTGCCATAATGTATTAGACACTTGTTTAGAATAGGGATTTTAAACAATTTCTGAGAGATTTCCTTTTTGCTGTGTGTGCATTCACAAACCTATGTAGTTGTTTCTTAACAGCAACTCCTATGAAAATAGAATGCTGTTTTTACCTACATGATTTTGCTAGCATTTAATGTTTTGAAAACATAGCAGAATAGATCTTTGCTATTTATCCTTGAGCAGATAATTCAGAGCCAAGTAAAACCCAAGTACTTTGCTACTGAGTAATAGCTGCAGCCCAAAAAAGCATGGGTGTTCTTAAGCCAGAGGAAAAAAAACAGTGTATAAATGTGAATCAGTTGCATCCTGCAGATATTAAACATGATTTCCACACAATAGGGTTTTATATCTGCTTTATCTGCTGCTCCTTTTTTTAGACCCTGGTGATTAGCTGAAGAGGATGGAATGTAGAATGCACAAACATTACACTGGCTATTACTAAGTCTTATTCAGCTGACTGTCATCTTCACATTACTTTACTTTTTAACAGTACTGTGCAGTTTTGATGTGGCATTATAGCATTTTTTTCTTAGTCATCTGACCATTTTGAGTGAACTTTGGTCAGTTGCCTGGAGGGGATATTGTATGATACACTGTTCACATCAGGCGCAAGAAGTTTGGGATTGCAAATAAGATGTGTGGAAATGTGTCATGCTGGGCTGGGGGGGAGAGAGCCCAGTCCCTCCTGGCTCCAGGCAGTCAAGGCTGTGTTCAGGGAGGTATTTAGGCCATCAGCTCCATGTGTTATCATGTGCCCTGGCTGTAGGTAATTTCCTTAATGCCATCTGATAAACATACTTCCTGTAGTAGAAGTCTTGGGCTGTGTCTTCCAACAAACTATAAAAAGAGAGCTGGAGAGGTTGGGTTTTGCTATGCATTTGAGTAAGGATTTTTTTTTTCTCAACTCTATTGTGTAAACCCTTGAGTTATCATTGCAGAATGTTTCGAAATCGTCATTCTGTTTCAAATACAAACTTGCCAGTATCTGTACTGATGAGTGTAGTTGAGTCATGAATGACAGATGCTTTGATCAGACAGGTCACAGAAGCAGTGGGACTATTTTCATGTCATAAAATACTGTCTCTGATTTGCTTTATTCTTAGATTCAAAAGGAAAAGAAACTGCAGCAATGAAAGCTGACCTACTAAGGGCTCGTAACGTGAAGAGGTATATTAATCAGCTGACAGTGGCAAAGAAGCAATGTGAGAAGAGAATAAGGCTCCTGGGAGGCCCTGCTTATGATCAGCAGGAAGATGGCATTTCTGATGAAAGTGATGGCCCTCCAAGTCAGAAGGTATAAATTGCATTGTCTGAAGGTCTTTCTAAGCGTGTTATCACTGGATCATAATCCCTCCCTTCCCCCACGAGTCAAGTACAAATTAATTGCTGGTGGTTTATTTACCTTGGAAAAGATTACTGAAGTACCTGAAAAAACACATTGATTGCTCAGCTTGGAATATTGCAATGTGAAACTTCATAAAGGATTGAGTGGCTTGTAAGCACGTGTGACTTTTCAGACATACCACCTGTAGAGAGTTAATAAGGACAATGGTAGCAGCTTTTGTGGAAGTAGCAACTTGCTTTCAAATAAGACTGCCAACATATGTGCAATACATCTTTGGCCCTCATTATATTTACTTCAGGAAATATGTGTGGGTTTTGAAAATAATGAATTATTCGAAAGTAAACACGGAATGCAATTGACAAAACTCAGGGCAGTTGTTGCAGAAAAACTCTGGTAAAGCTACTGTGACTGAATGCTGGTTTTTCAGTATCACTGTAGTCTGGAATTAAAAGTAACTATTGTTGCGTTGGCCAGCGTCTATAAAAATAAAATGACTTCTTAGTCTTGAAAAGCCTTAAAAACTTGAGTGACTTCTTTTGTAATCTACTCTGTTCCCTTTGGGCAGAGCACCGTAGCTGATGTATTCAAATGTGAAATGATTTTATGTTTTTCATGTAGGTAGGAGATAGCTTATCTCTTCATGCAGGGATATTTAATTTTCATTATGTCCTTATAATAATTGTAACTTAGTAGCATGTTAGAAAAAGTAGAATAATGAAGAAATAGTTCCTACTTTTTGTATTTTGTTTTTCTTGAGTGACTCCCTACTCCTCCCTTGTCCTTAAAGTATGATTTCACACGATGTGTTATAGATTGTGCCAAGACAGTCGTGATCTCTTTCCCGAAGCTGGGTGTAGCAAGTGGTGCCAAAGAAAAAAGAGATGGGAGCATGTGGCAGCACTGCATGAGCCAGTGATGCCACTTTTGATGCCTGCTGAGACGTTCTGAACTTTTCCGGTTAGATACATGGGGACTCAAGATTGCTGAAGAATGGAGTCCAGCAGTGAAGATGCACCTGATAGGGCCAGGGATTGGTCAGGAATATAATAAAATATTATAATTAAAATCAAAGGAATTCCTGAAGTTGATGTTGCATGTTTCATAAACCAATGTGGTTTTTTAGTGGGAGTTGCTGACCTGGGGTTATATCCTGTGTGTAGTACATCAATGGCAGCTCAATATTGAGTCAATGGTACTATTAATAGCAATAATGACTTCTTGCACAGACATTTGTTGTGGTGATGGTGTAAATAGTGGGATCTGAGGCAGTTTTGCTTCTAAGCTTTTGATGTTTCTATGATGAAGCCCTGAAACTCCTGTAAAGTCATGTCAGTGTAGAAATTAGGAGAACTGTTTCTCCCTTCTCTTGTCCCTAATTCTTCCTTGCCAGGAAAGAAGCTGTGGGAGGCTGCTTGAAACATGGCAGCCATGCTGTCCCCTTTTGAGCACTGAAAAATGCCCAAGGCTTAGTTGAGGAAGCAGTCTTTCTTCACTGTTGCTTCTTCCCACCCTCTTCTAGCACTGTGGTAGCTGCAGTCTGGGTTCTTATTTCAAGGCAGCAGGTGTTATTTTGGGTATTGGCCCCTCCTATTTCGGCAGTATTGACTGAACACTTGGGTGCTTTTCTAAGCAAAAGACAAAGACACTGTTTGGGATTTAGTAGATAAGGTACCTTGGTGGGTTGTAGCTGGTGGTCCTTAGGCTCCTTAGAGTATGGTTGTGCCAGCTTTTCTGTTAAGGTAGCATCTAAATTGCAGAACTAGCTTTTGTAGAAGAAACTGTATGTTTGCCTGCCTTTTTTCAACTTGCATGAAATAGGTCAGAAATGATCATTTATTGATGGTGTTTTGAATTAATATTTTATGTAAGTAGTGCCAAAACTTGAATGCATTATTAATTTGGGGAATTTTTGGTACTAGTTGAACAAAAAATTGACTAGTGAATTAAACTTTATTTTGATTTCACTTGTGCATCCTATAGAAAGCTTTTCTTTGACTGCAGTAGTAGGGGAGTAATGGCATTGCTGGTAAAAAGTCTTTTATGTGTGTTCTAATTATGGGGTTATATATGGAGATGGATTATTTGGAGCTGTCAGTGTTCTGTTTGATTATGCAGTCTTGTGATTTTTATTAATTTGATTTTGTACATGTTTCACTCACCTAATTTTCCTGAATCCAGGTTCTCTAGGGAAATCCTAAATATATGAATTATAATCAAATGCTTATAAGCAAACAAACAAACCTCAGCTACTCTCTGAATCTGAATTCTGTCATTACCTCTGAGCCTGATTTAACCTATGCTTATGGTGTTAGATTTGCTTTCGGAGAAAACGCAGTTTGAGTAAGTGTAATATATAAAGCATCTCTTTATAGTCAGTGCTGTGTTAATCCTTTTTCTTAGAAACTGTGCCTGCATGGTACTGTAGTAATTAGTTGAATTCTTGTTGTCTGTGTTTATTCAGTGAATGATTTTTTTTCGCTGTGTTGTGCTGAGCACAACAGCCACACCACCTTGTCTGTGAGATTTGACATATGGAATCACAGCATCTTCTTAGTGGAACTGTTCTATGGATCGTGGGTTTTGAGAGGGGTTCTGGGGATCTGACCCTTAACTACCTGTGAAATAGCAAGGAAACTAACTGAGTGTATTTTGAGGTGGAACAAGCTCATGTCCATAATCCAGCTGATAAGGACTAAGATGAAACTCCTGCTGAAAATCTTGCTTCCACTGCATCTGCAGAAAGGTGTTGATTTAACTGGTGACGTACCAGATTTTCACAGTGATTTCTGAGCTTCAGATTGTAAGATCATGTTTTGTCAGGATATATATACCATGGCACAAAATTTGGGAATATTAAGAAAACAAGCTCCAATTGTTGTCACCCGATGGCCTGGTGATGGGTATTTTTATGACAGAAGTATGTTTGTGAATGTGTGAGGTGTGAGTCTCAAGGCAGGGACTTTTACATTAGTGTATGTGCAATAAAATAGGTACCTTATGTAGTTAGTATATACTTCCTGATACTTAAATAATCATTGCATTTAGTTCACATTGCTGTATGTGGCAGAGATAGTCTTCTGATGACTTGCCTTTTTTTAAACTATAACAAGATAAATACAGGCTTTAATTTTAGTCAATATATGGAAAAAACATTAGTTAAGGGTTTTTTAAAATGCAACTTGGAGAAAGGTATTTATCAGTATTGCTTTTTACATTCCACTTATTCCTGGCCTCTAAAAATGGAAAAAAAAAAAAAAGGAAAAAATCCAAAGTAGCAACCAGAAGTTCTGCAGTCTGAATGTATGCTGTTATCCCAGCAGAAAACTTCCTCTAGTGACCCAAATGCTGTTCATCCCAACCATCTGAAGTGCTATTACCAGCTTTATTTGGCTATTCATTATAAGTCAATGTGGTTGTAGTGAATGGGAATCTGGTGTGTTGCAGAGAAATACAATAAAGTGCATCTAGTCTGTGCCTGGTGCCTGTGCAGACCTAAATTAACTAGTTGTTCTATATTCCTGTCCAGAGAGAGGCTGTGACTATTTTTAGGGATTTAACAGGACCAAGTCACTGCTCTGTAGGGCCAGGGACAGGTCTTTTCTGTGGGCACATACTAGGGATGCTGGTTAAAGCATCCCACTTACGGAAAAAAAACCCCATAAAACCAGAAACAACTAACCCTTTCCTAGTCTTCGGCAGAACCTGTGACCAGCTGTGTATAAATTACATTCCTGTTGAAGCAGGGAATTGATGTGGCAACACTAAAGCGTCTGTTTTTTTCCAAACCTGGAAGCTGCTCTTGAGTTAACAGGATTTGAAGGGTTGTTGTGGAGGCTGATAATTCTAAGATTATATCTGCTAACTGGATTTTAGATTTGAGGGTATACACATGCCCTAATGCCTGCGTATGTGCCAACATAGCTTAGAGTTTTGTGCTCTAATAAATGGTGATACTGAATCATAAAATGATCTTTTGCTGAGGATTAAAAATTACTGCAGAACTTCTTCTTTAAATCATAAAAGGAAGATCCACAGAAGAGCTGGGTGCCAAAAAGGCTGTTGTTGTTTTACCCGAGGCAGCAGCCAAGCCCCATGCAGCCACTCTCTCAGTCCCCCACCAGCAGGACCGGGGAGAGAATCAGAAATTCAGGGGGTGAGATAAAGGCAGTTTAGCAGGGAAAGCAAAAGCCACAAACACACAAAATAAAGCAAAACAAGGAATGATTTCACTGCTTCCCATGGGCAGGCAGGTGTTCAGCCATCCCCAGGAGAGCAGGGCCCCATCACACATAACAGTGACTTGGGAGGACAAAGCCATCACTCCAAATGTCCCCCAGTTCACATACTGAGCATGATGTCACACGGTGTGGAATATCCCTTTGGTCAGTTGGGGCCACCTGTCCTGGCTGTGTCTCCTCCCAGTTTCCCATACAACCCCAGTCTGCTCTCCAGTGTGGCAGTACCAAAAGCAAAAGAGACCTTGGCTCTGTGGAAACTCTGCTTAGCAATAGCAAAAGCATCTCTATGTTATCAGCCTTGTGTTTAGTGCAAATCTAAAGCATAGCCCCTGCCAGCCTCTTAAGAAAGTTAATTCTACCCCAGCCAAAACCAGCACATATGCATTTTAGGGTTTTTCATCTCAAAACTAAAACCGTCTTGTGTCTATGTTGTATTGCATCTGTAACATAATGTTTTTAATATAGCACTGCTAACATATTTAATAATTCCAGGATAGTCCAGAGTTATAGAAAAAATCAAGAAAACATTTGAGAGGTCTCATTTCTGCCAGAGAGTGAGCTTTTCTGCCCATTAATTTAAGTGTTTTAGTTTGCCAGATATCTATTAGGAGATTGTGTAGCACTGTTGCTAGGCACCACTGCTTTGATGACCATGGGGCGCTGGTGCAGTGGGCCCTTTGTTAGATGGGAGACGTGGTTGCACTGGCCTTGCTCCCTGCAACAGCATTTACCCCGAGTTATTGCTGAGAGGGGTTTATTTGTTAGTTACCCTGTTTGCTGGCAGCTGGAGTGGGTATAGCCTGGATAATAGAGGCATAGAGACCAAGGTGACCTCTCACTCAAAAAGTGACAGCACATGCCCCATTTTGTGATTTACTAACTCTGCTATTATTTACAGAACTGACAGTCCCTGAGATGGGAAAATGTCTGTTCAAGGGGCTGGAAGACCCTCTTAAACTTGAATGTGAAATCACTGTCCTTGGTAAAATGATTGAATAGAAAATACGATGATGCACAGTAATGAGGCTAAATCACAGACTGGCCTTTAAATTGCCATGTCTGTGATGTTCTTTTTGACAGCCTGATCACCATTTCTGTATCAAGCTTAGCTTGAACAAGGTACTCTCTGTTTTTCAGTGAGGTTTATAGAGTGAGCTTTTAAAGGCAGATGCTTATCTATCTAAATAGTTTTAAAGCTATGAGCAAAATCATGTCCAGAAGATACTGGTATAGTAAAGGATAAAGAGAAGAATGACACGTGATTGTCACAAGGGAACTTAAAAGATGCAAATGAGCATTACATATAAGACAAATATAATTTACTTAAACACTTCTCAAAATTTGGGGGAGCTGTTTCAGACAAAACACAGATGACTGCAGTTGTTAAAAAAGCACATTTAGCTTGGTTTGTTAAGGCACTGATTTTGTGGCAGTAGTTGTGTATGTGCCCGTGTAAATGTTTCCTTACGTGTAGCTTGAGACAAGGAAACTGTTGTAGAGTTTCACAAGTACTAGATTTAGGAAAATGAGTGGTTTTCCCTGAGAGGGAGCAATTTTGGTGCTGCCTAGGTTTGTATTATTATTAGGTATCAGAAAACCCATATTAGAGAAATTATTAAGGCTCAATCTCAGAATTCACATCTTGCTCCATACCAAATAAACTTTGCTATAAAATGCAAAGTCATAGAAAGACTAATTAGTGCCAGGGCTTCTTTTCTATTCAGAGAAAAAGGTGAGAGATGGTTGGTGCCTATGAGAAACAAAGAAATTAAGACTACTCTGGGTAGTGTGTTTGTGTTCCTGGTGGTGTAAGTGATGGCAATGAATAAGTTACATGAAAACTGGTTCAGCTGCAAGACTGGAGGGTTGGAGAGAAAAGGTTGCTTGGTTTTAATGAGGTATTAGGAAAATTGGTCCTGTTTTTCAGAAAAAGATGAGGTTATTAATTTTGTTCATTATGGGAAATTTTGATCATTTTGTCAGGGAAGTGTTTTGTTTTCAGATGTTTGTTTCAAAGAAAAGGCCTGGATTCACAAAAATAATAGAGGATAAGGAAGTGATAATGGCTTCTTAATGCAACTTCTTAATGGCTGCAGCATCAGCATAGGTTCAGGAAGTCTGTGTTTCATTTCCTTTACTGCCTGATGTACACCCTCCTCACTAAGGAAAAGTCCTGAGCATTATATCACAGAACATACTCACTCCTGACTGTGTTTCTGATAGATGTGTTTCAATAACAGTGGGAACTTCTCACCAAACACCATAGCAGCTGAGGTATTCCATCTTTCTCTTTGTCTCTGGGAGTAATTGAGATCTGTCTCGAGGCTCTGTGGCCTGTGGTATGGAAAGTGCTGGTGTTCAAAATAAGAAAGAACAGATTATTTAGCTTTCAGCTTGGCTCCTCTGCTTTGCAGGAGCACTGGAAGTTAAATTTTTGACAATAGCATTTCATGAATGACTTGAAATGTCATCTTAGTCCTTTGAAAGGTATCCTGATCAGAAGGATGTGGAGGTATTTACTGTCTGATAGAAGCATAGATGAATATATCTTCTCAGTACTTAAAACTTCTTTTTTTAATGAAGCAAAACTATTACTGTAGGAGACTCATGTAGCTGAACGTAGGACATGTTTGCGGAATGCATAGTGAAAAGATTTTCCCTATAAGGAAAGGAGTTAGAATTGGGCATTTCCCCAGTTTTTATTCTTAGTTCTCCCTTCTTCAGATTCTTCAGTTTGAAGAAATTTTGGCCAACCCTTCATACCGAGAGCACTTCCGGATCTACATGGAGAGGATGGACAAGATGGCTTTGATCGGCCTTTGGGAATCTGTGGAGAATCTGAAGAATGCTAACAAGGTGGAAGAAGTTGCAAGCCTTATATGGCTTTGTACATTGTTTGTTGTGATCTTGATGTTAGGAAACGTCTTTATGTTTTTAAAATATCAATAGCATAGGATGGGTTCTAAGCAATTTGTTTGTTTGTTTTTTTTAACTGCTTCATGTCAATATTTGAGGAAAATATTGCAATTAAAATTTGTGGGCTGTTGTGGTGATGATTTTTTGTTGCTTGGTGTAACAACATCTGTTAAAAGGAATAGTTGATGTGCAAAAGTAGTAGGATTTCCTCCTCCACCAGAGAAAAAACATGCAGTAAAACATGCAGGCTTTAGTTGTATCAGTTCACATGAAACCTAGAAGTGCATTCCAAATGGATAGTCTGTACATGAGCTTCTCATCTTGCCAATTACAGGTAGCCCATTCAATTCAAAACAATGACATTGTGTGTATATATGTTCTTAAAATCTTTTTGGAAGAGAGGTGTTGTTTTAAAAGACCTCTCCCTTAACCTGTAGCAGCTAAGTTTCTCCAGGAATGCCACACTGCTGATAGAGGGAAGAAACAATGCAATATTGTAATTTTGGCTAAAATAAAGTAGGAAGTAGAGCCCTGAAACAAGGATAGGGACTATCACTTAAAATTGCAACAAGTACCCTGAAGCAATTGTGCAGAGGAAGAATTTGTAGAGGACAAATTTGCTGTTTGTAACCAGTGTGGTGGGTTTTTGGGGGGAAGCAATTAAACCTTCAGGATTCACACTAGCATGAAATACAGATTTCATTATTGATTATCAGTTAACTTTTTGTTCACTTAAATTTTATTGCTCTTATTCCAGTCAAATGGAAAACGCTGTAAATAGTCAAATCTCTGTCAAATTCTGTAAACAGACAAATTGTAGAGTATGAGTAGTGAATCATTAAAACAATCTGAAGAAATGACTACAAACCAACTCAAGCTGGAGAGTTGATAAAAGTGGTTTGTCAGGCACTGTGTAGAGAGTTCTGTAAATCACTTTTGATTTGCAAACTGCTCATGATTGGAAAAGGTACTATAAATCATTTTATGACCTCTCAGCTGTGATTTTTCTCATCCTGTTCAAAACAGTATGTATGTACATATGGATATATCTGCCACTACAGGGGCAGCTTACAAAAAGGTAGTGTCCTGCAGTCATGTGGCTGTCAGATGAGGCAGATAAGAACATTATGCCATACTGAGGATCAGATAAACCCTTTTTAATTCGGTCCAGTTTAGGGAGATGGTAATTTAGGGAGCTGATCATGGGCTGTGCTGTATTACTTTCTCTCTTTCCTGTTCATTAATGCAAAGTTCCATCCTGTGCACTTTGCTCAGTAAAACACACAGTACTCTACCCAGTACAGGCCAAAGTCTCTTCAGTTGTAATTTTTCTCTCTTCTTGTTTCATTTTTTTTTTTCTTTTCCTTTGCAAATTAATTATAATCATGTATAAAGTGAGTTGATTCTATTCAGCAGAAGACAGGAGAGCTGATACAGCTGAGCTTTACCATCTGAATTTAAAATGGTGACCACACTGTTGCTTGAGCACTTTTCCTCCTTTTAATGCCAGCTTTTGGAACATAGGCTTAAAGAGTGGGTGTGGAAGCTCTGGCAATTTTAGGGCACAGCTGTTTCTTCACTTAACAAATATCCATACTTAACTTGTAAAACTGATTGCTTAGCAGAGGTGCACAGGCAGGCAGCATGCTTGATCTCAATAAGAGGTTTACAGATGTCTTCTCATACATTTGGAAAGGAAATTAGCTTGATTATCCTTCAAATTGTGCACCTGGGTTCTGAGTCATCTTGATATTTTCAATATATTTTCATTATTTTTTTCTCCCTCCCTCTCCCTTGCTTCATAGGCTGAAATACCTCAGCTGGTGAGTGAAATTTACCAGAATTTTTTTGTGGAAAGTCGAGAAATACCTGTGGAAAAATCTCTTTATAAGGAAATACAACAAAGTCTTGTGGGAAATAAAGGCATTGAAGTATTCTACAGAATTCAGGCAGATGTTTATGAAACTCTAAAGGACAGATACTACCCTTCATTCATTGTCAGTGATTTATATGAGAGATCAGTCAAGAAGGAGGAAGAAAGAAGTTCTGCTCAGCTAACTCCTGAGGACAAAGATGAAGTGGTGAGTGACACAGACAATTTCTTTCTGTTATTTAAAGTGATCTGAGAGACTGTCCTGAGAAAAGCTTGTAGTAAGTAGCATCTTCTGTCCTTGAGCTTTGGACTATGCTTCTTTTTTTTTCCTTTTTTTTTTTTTTTTCCCTTTTATTTATAAATGTCATCACTCTTGTAATTTCATCTGGTAAAACTTACTTGTTTACATGCTCTTGGAAATAAAATGATACAAAATGACAGGCTTCTTAAATTTTGATTTAGTAGATATTTCAGATTCCTAAGCCTTCTGTATTTCACATCTTTCATTATGCTCCTTAGAAGCACAGAATGCAAAGCATGCTTCATATAAGTTCAGCTGCTCTGCTTTTGAGTGAAAAAATTCACACTGAAACATCAGTAGATTTCTGCCCAGGCATTGTCCCTGTCTCCCATGCATTTCCTAGGTACTAAAAAGGTATTAAAAGTTGCACAAAAGAGAAGAAAAAGCAATGTGAAATATAATCTTAGTGGTTTTTATTGATTGATTGAATAAATTAATAGTTGGATGATAAATCTAGCACAAGAACTCTACTAAAACAGAGCATTCAAAATGTCATAAGCAATAAACCAATGGCAACTCTTCTTGGGGCAGGTTTTTTCCTTTGGCTGTCTAAATCAGTCATGTCAGGGGAACTTGTGTTATGTTTATCCAAGAACATTTTGACAAGAGCACGTCTCAGACTATTGAGTGCCTCTTTCAGTCAGGCTGCTGCTTCAGATCAGCATGGATGTCTTCATTTTATATATGAACTTGCTCAATGAAATGTAACAGTTTGTCTAAAACCAGATCTAAATAAGCAAAAAAGCAGAATCCAGAAGTGCTGATCTACATTCTGCTATTTAGAAACAGTTTTTCCAGAACCTAAGGCTTTTGTGTTTACTGCTTAAATGACTTTAATTTCTGTAGGTGAGTGGTTCTAGTCTTTGTAGTTTGTAGATCAGCAAATCTGCGGAGTTCAATAGTTACAAGTAAATTACTTGCAATATGTGCTTTTAGAGCTTGATGAATCTTCTCAGTGTTTGTTTTCCCCTGTGTTCTTTTCCTTGATAAAATATTCAAGGTGAGTTTTCTAGTTTTCTCAGTGCTAACTCAGCTCTGTGTTGACGGTGGTAGGTACTTCAAAGACTTTTTGTTCTTGTGCTTGCAGTCATTGAGACTTGGCACAAGGGACTGCTCTTAACAGTTTTCTCCAGAACTTCCTGAAGCATTAAATGTTGTGCTTTCTAATTTCTTCATATGCTTTGTTCAAAGGCTAACACAGATAATGATTTCTCTAAGAAAACTGACACAACACTTTAGGGCTAGCTGTACTATGTCTGATAACATCTGCTGCAGCTGCCAAAAGGTTAGATTTTTGGTATCAGCATCATCTACCCTTCCTCTGAGTCCTTGGATATGTGTGGGCCAGATATGAAGTCTGCATCAGCCATGAAATCCTAAAGACTAACACATTGCCAAGTCTGCTTACAACATTCAAAGTAGTTTGTTTTGGGTTTTATTTTTTTTTCATTTTTAACAACAAATTAAGTATGAAGTTGTATAAACTGCTTGAGTATCTCTTGAATACAGCAGTTCTAATGGTGCTGTGCCATACTTCAGGGTCCTTGAGGCATAAACAAATTATAAGAGTCTTTCTAAAGCTTCCCGTGTTCTTTCAAATTTTGGTGAAAATGCAGTACTGGCTAATAAGTTTGTATTTTTTTTCCCTCCCCATATATCAGAAATAACAGCTTAGAAATTGGATGTTTCTGGAGGGATACATATTGTTAGCAAATAGACTGGTTTGGTTTTTGGGTCTGTGTCCTCACTTCCTGGGGCACTGTGGGCATCACCTGTGTTAATTTTCTATAAATTTCACTGCTATAGCTGAATAGATAAAAAGCCATCTCATGCACTCATGGAGATGAGGACAAAAGGATGAGCCCTGATTAAATGTGAGAAAATCAAGTCACAAGGTAGGAAACTGGAAAGGGCCAGACTGCTGCTTCTGCTGCAAGAGGAACAAGCCATTTCTTCTTCCCAGTCTGTTACCATTTTCTCTTTCTGGGACAAACCTCCAAGTATTTCTACTTGGACAAACGTCACAGGTAGAAATACAGAAGCAGGCAGTGCTTGCATCCAGCACTTTGATGAGAGGATCTGGTGATTGCGTTGGTGCTGCATGTGTCAGATCACTAAAATAAGACTGACATCTGTGTTCTGTGTCATGAAGCCATTATCAGTTTGACAATCAGGGGAAGACAGCACAATCTATTGTGATCTCAGCTTTGAGTGTACTGGTTGTTTATTCGTTAAATTTGATATTTTGAATACAGGTTACTTGATCTTGTAACTCTAGCATTTTTGTGATAAACCTAGTGATTCAGCAGTGGTTTTTGCTTTAAGTGTCTGAAATGTTAATGACAGAGAAATCATGTAGCCTACCTCTGGGAGCACAGTCTTACCGATTTGTAATTAATTGCAGTTCTTTGATTGCTAGCACTGAACTTCATATGAAAAGTCTTCTAACTCTTCTGTGTTGAAAATAGCATTTTTGTTTCCTTCTTTACCTCCCAACAGGTGCAAGGTTTGGGGTTTTATATGATTCTTTACATTCGCATTTTAAATAACACGCAGTATTGTTAATTATTATTATTTATGTTATTGCAGTGCCAGAAGACAGCATTCTGAGCTGATTCTGTATGCATGCTTGGAGGCAAGTTTCTGACCCTAGGAGTTTATAGTCCATGCAGAATAGACAGAAGAAAGGACAGGGCATAGAGCTAATGGCTTTTACTCAGCCACATAGCTGACAAATGCAGAGCTGGAAAAGGGCATGGATTTCTTAGCCTAGAACTCCAGACTTCTGTATTATGTTTGAGGATCATGCTAAGGAGATTAGCTATTGTTGCTACTGTTATCTCTTCTCAGACTTTTTTTTAATAAGATATAAGATACTATGGAATTTACAGTAGGATTGTCTCCTCTAAAAGTCACACAATTTACAAGAGTCTGAGAGTTCCTTCTGTTAGCTTTTTCTTCATGATATAAGGGTACAGTTTACTTAGTTGGAATATCTTTAATAACATGGAAGCCCTGTTCATGAGAATAGACTCAGCTTCCCAAAGATAAATTCAGATATACTCAGTCACAAACAGACCTCAAAGATTTCTGAACATGGGAGCAGTAAAAGCTGAGTGCTGTTTGCTAGATCTCAAGGTTTCTGTGTCTATTTGGGGAAATACAGTAAGAAAGGGGGAGGCTGAGCTGTATGTCAGAAGATGTTAAGGAGAATGTCACTGAAAGGTGTGAAGTTTTCTATTTTTTGCATGCCTGTAGTACACAAGATGGAAAAAGCTACTGGTTTGTCTGAATGAATATATGAAAATTATTTATGAATTTAGGGTAAGGCATATGTGCTTTTAACACATTTTTATTAACACTTCTAAAAACAACAGTAAGATCTGTGTGGAAAGCTAAAGGACCTGGTTTAAATTGTTCTGCAGGATGACAAATCTGTTTTGTGAAGGTTTGTGGGAGGCAGAACTGTTTGTTAGAAATATGGGGCTTTTTTTTGGTTTTGTTCCCCGCTGCCCCATCCTCATTATCTTTCAGCTCAGCACTAAGTATTTGCTTTTCTATCTGGCTTTGAATATTGATCCTGACTACTAAGCTGTTTTTGCTTTTAAAACAAACTAACTCTACCTCTCCTTTACGCTGAAGTCTTAGCTTGAAGGTAATTTTTACACAGTTGCCAAAGAACTGTAGTAGAAATGGTAAAGAGGCTTAGTCTGTTGTGGTTTTTGGTTTTGGTTTGTTTTTTTTACAACAGACTGACATTTCATGTTGGATCTGATGGTTGGAATATCTGTTATACTTACATTTTCATCCATATCAAGAAGTGTTCTTATACATAAAAAACTTAGGGAGCAAACAATCACCCACCTCCTTCCCCATCCCTGGCAGTGTTCAAGGCCAGGCTGGATGGGGCTCTGACCAGTCTGAACTAGCGGAAAGTGTCCATGCCAATGACAGTGACATTGGAACTGTGTGATCTTTAAGGTCCCTTCCAGCCAAAACCTTTCTATCATTCTATGAGTAACTCTTTTTTTCTCATATTAATGTAGCAATTACCCCCATCATCTCTTCCTAGAGCCAAGGTTGTGAAGAAGCTACTGAGGAATGCAGCTCAAGAATTAATGAACAGGCCAGTTATGCCGTAAATAAACTTCGCCAGCTAAATGACAAGCTTGAGTATAAGAAACAGGCTCTGAATTCCATTTGTAATTCACCAAAACCCGACAAAAAGGTATGTACCTTTAGTGTCTTCGGTTCTTTTTTTTTTTTTTTTTGGATATGTATATGTTTGTGTAATATCCAGTTGTCATATTTTGGATGGGCCAGATGGTTATTTCAGTTAACTTGTTAAACAGAAGGTGAGATCAGAACATAGTTTTGTCTCTTTTATTTCCATATCTAAAAGCTATTGGAACTAAAATTGTGAATGCGATATATATTGCTTTGTCGACCATGGAATAGCGAGCACTCTGCCGTGGCCTTGCTGCTTTGTCGGTGTCCCTCCCTTGACGCCGTGCCGAGCCGAGCCGAGCCGAGCCGAGCCGAGCCGAGCCGAGCCGAGCCGTGCCGTGCCGAGCCGAGCCGTGCCGTGCCGTGCCGAGCCGAGCCGAGCCGAGCCGTGCCGAGCCGTGCCGAGCCGTGCCGAGCCGTGCCGTGTCGTGCCGTGGCCGGGCAGGAGCGCGCTGGGCAGCTGCGGCGCCCTCTGCTGGCCCCCGGGGCACGGCACAGCGCGCTGAGGGCAGCGCCAGCTCCGGCGGATTTCCTCCAGCTAAGGGATGGATGAAAAACCCCGAACCTTTAGGAGTGACTGATTCCTTTATAAGGAGCTAGGGGGAAAGCACGCTGCCATCAAAGGAAACGTTCTGAGGGATATGAAACTCTAAATCTCTGGACTAGGGCAAACAAAAGAATACCCTTTTCTCTTTGGAAAGTGAAACAGGTAAGCAATCTGAGAAATATACTCGGGAAAAGCAAGTGACTTGCACATGGCTTGGGCCAATTTATTTGTGTTGCTAATCCAGGCCTGTTGTTCAGATGCTGTTGGCCTTGTCTTGTCAGGTGTAATGGGATTTGGCTGCAGATGGTAGATGGTGGGTAAGATAAAAAAGTAGCCAAGGGGTTTTCCTAAAATCTTGCTGCTAGGGATGACAAAAATGTGCCTGAAATGTACTATGCCATTGCTCAGAACCTGGCTTCTTTATACATTTTTCCTTCACTCAGGGTGAGTGCTAAGTTGCTTGTCTGAATAGGAGTTGACACCCCACTCATTCTGTGTGCTGCCCCAGCTCTGTTACCTCCAGGAGAAAGATGGGGACACTTGAGTTTGAGGCCACCCTGGCTGGCTTCATTCCCTGTGTCCCTTCCACGCTTTCCTTCTGCCAGAGGGTACTGCAGACAACTGAAAATGTTTGCAGCTCTTCCAGGGTGTCCACCTTCCAACCCAAGCCCTTCTATGATATATAACTAAACCTTTATATAGTGTTCCATTCACATGAATGTTCTATGTTCCCTTTGCATTCTTGAAACCGTAATAGCTATATTCTTTCTATATTTAGGCTCTTGGGGGGGCAGGGATTGTACCCCTGCTGAAGTAGTGGGCTTTTCCCTGTTTGTTTTTTTTTTTTTTTAAATATTCTTTTGTCTTGGAAAATAGATACATCTCTGAAACAGAACAGTAAAATGGATCTAGTATTATTGTAAAGTCTCAGTATTCGGTTTGTAAATGTAACAGCTGTTTACTTATGATAAAATCTTACCAATTGTTCTGTATTTATTGAATATTCCTGGATGCCACTGGAGTCTATGTAAGGTGATTGTACAGAAGACTCAGCATTGATAGCAAATAAAGTAAAATATGAAATTATTCTAAAGGTGAGGAATTTGCTAGAAAATTGTTATATAGGTGTCACATAGATAATATTTTACATCTGACATGAGACAAAAATTCTGAACAAGATAGAATTCCTGTAGCTCTGTAGAACGTACCACTTGTTAAGTGATAGAACTGATAAATTTGGCTAAGTGGTATATTTAAAAATGAAAAAGTGTCACCTGCTTTTGATGTGTTTCTAATGACACATTTTATGCATATTTCCACCTTCTCTTGTCATACTGTCTCCTGGCAGAATGTTTGGCTACTTTTTGTGCTTTCCACAATAACAAATCCTTGCCTTCTCAAAACTAAAATTAAATAAGTGATAACTTTCTGAGTGATTTCTAACATAGCTAAATTCCTAGAAATGAAATCTATTCCCAGGTTCTGCAGTCACATGATATGTACCTGAAAATGATAAAGATGTCTTCAGTAAGGTACATTTCTTTAGTGGCAATTTCAAATTTTTATAAAACATACCATGTGTAATATAAAATCCTATCTCAAGTGTCTTTTATGCTGGTAGTGTGATAGTAGTTGTACTTCTAACTTGTTTTTTATTTTAGTGTGAGTGTTGACCTTTAAGATTGCTGTGCACACTAGAAGTTTATGAGGCATCATCAATTCCCTCACTTGTGATTTTTTTTTTTTTAATCTACATTGTTCTCCCTCTGCTTTTGTACCTTTTCTTCTTTTGGAACAGTGTCCCTAAAGGCATAAAGCTTGTGTGCTGCACAAGCTTTTCCCTACCAATTGTAACGTATAAACTTTTCCCTGCAGATTGTTTCTAAGCTGAAGGATGAAATTACTCTGATGGAGAGAGAGCACAGTGACCTTCAGCTGCACATTGCAAGAACAGACTGGTGGTGCGAGAATCTTGGCATGTGGAAAGCCTTCATTGTCTCAGGAGAGGTGGGGGATTTTTTTCTGGCTTTTTATCTTCTGGGTTTATTCAAACTTGCATGAAAAGCAGAAGAAAAATGTGTAGATACTTTCCTTATACCTGTTTATACTTAAAATTTATTTGTGGGGGAAAGAACCGTAACCTCTTCTGAACTCCTCTTCTGTTTCCCCAGTGGCTACTATGATGCATACACAGAGTTTCTATTCCTCAGACACTGTTGTAATGGAGTTACAAAAATTACCTGCATAAATAAACAAGTCTGGCACTGGGTAAAGTAATTTGCTATCTTAGGGGCACTGTTTTTCATGAGAACTGTCTCCTTCTGTATTATCATGCTATTGCACTTGGGTGCAGTTGTGTCTCTTCCATGTCTCAAAGATGCTTATACTTTTTTGTGTTTTGTATTATTGTATTTAATGGCTGTACAGTTTCAAGGGACTTGAATGCCCCAAAAGAAAGTGCTTTCTATCTGTAAATTGAAGAAGTTGAGTGTTTTTTTATTTTTTTTCTTTTTTTTTGTTCTACTGTTCCATTTGGGCATAGGCAGACAGTTGTAGAATGCTGTAAAATTGGAATGAAAACAAAAAGTATTACCATCTTCTGTCTCTCTATGAACATTTACCGTGAAAAGAACTCAGTGAATGCTTGTTATGTAGTAAGTGTAGGCTGACATACATAAGTAATCTTCTTGACAGTGTCACTGTGAAGAACTAAAGATTAATTGGGTCTCTACTGACTTGCCTTTGTATGCCATTAAGAAAATGTTCCTCAAATGAATATAAATAATTTTCTTGAGGTAACTCTTTGTTGGAGGAAAAAAGTATGTGCTGTAGAGTTTATTTGGTTGTATCTTAAGCTCTTGCAAGCCAGTGATACGTCTGTCAACAGTTAAAGTCACTGTAAAAGAAGAAATAAATTCAAGAGGTCAAAAATGTAACGTGCCAGTTTTAAAACCAAATTCTCCATGTGGAAACATCTGGATTTGGTTTTGTTAGAATGCTGTTTGCAGGTGACATTATTGAGAACTGAAAAGTTCTTAAGTTGTCTTCTGAAGAGTTATTTGTAGCTTTTGAAATGAGCCTGGTCTTAAAATCTGGTAAACTCTGGATGCAGAGGAACTGCAGAATGGCAGCTTTCTGCACATATGTAGCCATGTACAACTGTCCACCATCTCTCTCATTACCAGAGGAGAAGGTGGTTTGGCTAAATTAGAGGGAGGTTGGAAGAGGCTTTTAATTGTTTGCTGCCGTAGCTAAAACTTATCAGTAGTACTGGATTAAGTAATTAAATATAGGCTTGCATTAATTGTGCTGTTTGCAGCTCCGTGCTTCAAAGGGTAGGCTGGAGAAAACATGGGTGTTGTAGTTATCTATGTTAATTAATTGCTTGGGAACATTCTAGCTACAATGGATGATTCAGGGTGCATGAGTAGGTGACATAATCTTTCTATCTGCAAAATACATTGTTGCCAATCCCAGCATATAGCTCTGTGATTTTAGAGAGAGAAAACCTTGGCCGTATTGTTTAGCATTAAAGCTTAGTAAAAGTAAATTTTGCTATAGGTCTTGAGCTGAAAGTGTAATAGCCAGTCATTGACCTTTTAAACTGATGTACTAAATCAGTTAACAGAGAATGCACAAAAAATTAATTACTTAAGTCTTGGATAAAACCGTGTCCAAACTCTTGTTTGTAATCTCTTATCTTGAATCTTCCAGTCTTTTTAGTTTTGAGTCATTTAAATATACTAAGTCTATTTGTGTGAACTATATTTATTTTTAAAAAATCAGTATAAATAATATAATCTCTACATGTCTTTTGGTAGCTCATATGTCTGATAAAACTTACATTGGACACTCAGTGCTTTAGCTAACTGGTAGAGGTTGAAAAATACAGTAGGAACATGCAGAATGAGGAGGCCTATGATTACAGCCTGTGTAATTCTCTGAGTCTCTTCCCCATTACAGGTATATAACTTGAGCTAAATAACCAAACCTAATCTGCTTGCTTTAATGATTTTGGCCTTGTGTCATTTAATATTGTAACATACATTCTGTCTCCCTTGTCCAAAGAAAGACTGTTTCAGAGCTTAACATCTTTTAAAACATCTATTGCTTTCATAAGAAATTGAGTTTGTAGATCTGAATATGGTGAAAAAATTTGCATGTTTCTTGTTACCACACTGTACACCTGGACAAGAGGTGGCTGAAAGTCTGCTCAGTGGACAAGAACTTGGGGCTGCTGCTTGACAGCTGTCTGAACACGAGCCAGGAGTGTGCCCAGGTGGTCAAAGTTGCCAAATGCATCCTGGCCTGTATCAGAAACAGTGTGGCCAGCAGGAACAGGGAAGTGATTTTTCCCTCTGTACAGGCAGCACCTGAGAACAGGGCTAGAAAAAGGGTTAGGAAGGTTGGGAAAAAGCTGGATTAGAAGCGCCGTTTCACGGTGTGGCATGCAAGGTTTGTGTTCAGCAGAAGCTCTGGGCTTCAGCTCTGACCCTTGGAGCACCGTTTGGCTGGAAACAGTCGATATGCTGGTGGCTTGTCAGATGTGCAGCTCCTCTTGAGTGGGCTGTAGGCCTGTCAAGGGTAAATGTAACCTTGAATACATCAGGAGAGGAGTTTCCACTCAAGATGAGAAGTGTTACTGTCGCTTTGCAGGTGCTGGGCCACGGCCCTTGAGAAGGATGGATTTGAATGAGGAACTTCTCCCATGAGTTCTGAAAGCACTTTCGTTTGCTTAACTTAGCAAAAGGGAGAATCAGAGGAACAGGGCTCTCTAGTTTGAATTCATTCATGATAGCAGTTGTATGAGATGGTGCCTGCTAACAGCAGAGGACTAGATCTCCTGGTTTAGAAGACCTCCTAACATTCAATTTTTCTGTTTTCCAGTTGACTCATTAATTTGGAAAACCAAATTCACAAGCACCTAAATTGATAAAAATTTTGCATTCCTAAGAAGATCCTGAACATTTTCAGTATTTATATGAGGGTACTTGAAAAAAAGCTGTAATGTGTCTACATCTAGTAATTGGAATTTATGTGGTTCTGCACATAGACCCTAACTTGAAGCGGGAGTACTAAGTCCTCCCATTTTGAAAAAGTGCTTTCAGAGGGATGACTCTCTCCTGACAATTACAGTTCAGATGACCCTACACACACAAATCCCTGCCCTGGGAACAAATTTGGCATGGAGAATCGTAGGCATGACTCAAATCAGCAATTTCAGCACTGACCTCTCAGTATGGAAAAATGACAGCCAGGAGGTGTTTGTGAGTCACCTACAAACACAGACCCAATCTAGCTCAGGGTAGACAGGGCAGGGACTGTCCCAGATGATCCCAGTTCTGCACCATGTCTCTCTGACCTGCATCTTGGAGGCTGTTCAAGCATCTATTTCTGCAGTAGTCTGGCAGGAGATAGGCACTTCTCCAAATAACTGTGCTGACAGCCAGGCACATTTGCAGGCATTCAGGCTGGTGCTTTGTATTCTGTCTGAGTGCTGCTGCAGCTTTTTGACAGAGATTTGTGAAATCTGGGCCTCAGGCTTGGCTTCCCAGTGGTCCTTATGCAGCTTTATGAGGAATGCATCCCAGGGAATATTATCAGTGTGTACAGCTCTGAATAGCTTAAAAATATGAAGGTACATTTCAGCCACATGACTCTTACTGTGGTGATGTAGTTGCTTGTCAGATTATTCATCAATAGCATTGTGTTGTCAGATCTCTACAGGCTTCTTAGAAAAGGTGTCATAATTATATGAATTTTAAAATTTATTCTTATCCTAATTAGAATAGTTAAATATTCTTTTAAAAAAAGCTTTAGGGTTATAACTTTGCTCAAAAAGACTGGGAGTGGTATTTTTTAATTACTTTTTGTTATTTGCATAAAGACAAGCATTCTAGAGTGAAATATTTTATGCATTTCCCTTATTTGTCTTTCACAATCAATTTGGGTGTCTCCTCAAAATAAGTAAACAAAAATTTGCTACCAATAGGACATAAGGATGAAATTCTTATGTCAATTCTTATATCAAATTAAGAAACAGTGTGGTCACACTGCTGCCATTGTCTCAAGAAAAATTGTTTAGCTTTGCTGTAGTTTTCCCATTTGCACAATGTGGTTAATTGCTTCTCCTTCCTCTGGCTGAGGATTGTAGATGGCTTCATTAGTATTTTTGAAAAGTTGTGAGTCCCTCAGAAATAGTGCATGGATACCACAAACTGAGTGGAGAACAGCTCAAGTGAGCAGAGAAATCGCTCCGGAACAGCACTGGCTGTTGCAGGACCCAGCTGCAAGAGCTTCTGTGCCTGATGTGTGGGTGAGCCTCAGCAGAAGCACAGGGAAGGGAAGGTGGAAATAAAGGGACAACACTCAGGTAAATGCAGATAGGAGAGATGGAGTATTGATGAGCAGTACTACATGATAGGTACCTTAAATGCTTAAAAACACACTCAGCTGTTTGAAGAACACGTCAAGGAGATTTGACTGCTGGTGGACAGCTTTGCAAAACTGTATATAAGGTGTGATAGAGGTTAGCTGGAGGGCTGATCCAGGACTGGCACAGCATTTTGGGTGAAGGTTAGTTCATTAAGGGAATTGCTCCGTATGTAGCTCTCAAATCTCAAGAGAGGTGTGGGACTGATGACTGAGTTTGCAAGCCAGTCATCTGGCAGCTCAAATGTTCCACTGTTTACTTTCAACAGAGATTACCTTATCTGGTTTTTCTTCCCCCACAAGGTTTTAGAAGAGAATGGAGAACAAGTGCCCTGTTACTCTGTCATGGTGAGTTTACAAGAAGTTGGTGGAGCTGAAACCAAGAACTGGACTGTTCCCAGGAAGCTCAATGAGTTTCAGAGCCTACACCGCAAGCTCAGTGAGGTATGAATCCTTGCTATGGGAGGGAAAAAATACAAACTGCCAAAATCTGTCAGAATGATACAAATTTCATGCTGCCAGTTTTAATGCCAACCTGTTGGCTTTTAGCCCTTTAGAGCTAGATTTCTATCTGCGTATTTCTGGTCTCTGACAGATGCTTATAAAACTTGTTTCTAATTATTTTTTCCCCTTAATAATGTTTTAATGGACTAACCCTATTTCAAGATGGTATATGCTCTGCACTGTCACACAAGAGCCTGCTACAAGAATGAGGTTTAATGTCTGGATTCCAGGGAAGCATTAGAAATGACAGCATTTGGGGACAGAGAAGCTTGGGATTTTTTTTTTCACTGTGCTTTAACCTTTCTGTCTGATAAGGAATAGATAATGGTGCTGTAAAGGGAAAGGGTTTAGATGTGTCAGCCCATAGTGGGTGTTTTCTTGAGAGGGGTGTAGAAGGGAGATGAGAGCAAAAAGGAGTCTCTTCATTTCCATTCTGAACCACCTGTCTTTCTCTGCATACATCTTAATTAAGCTCTCCTTTCTCCTACACAGTGTTTTCCGTCATTAAAGAAAGTTCAGTTGCCTTCTCTCAGCAAGCTGCCCTTCAAATCCATAGACCAGAAATTCATGGAGAAATCCAAGAACCAGCTTAATAACTTTCTTCAGGTAAAAAAATAAAGACAAAACCCAACAGATATCTAAACAGGAGAATTGAGAATCTGGTGCCTCTCTATTGCCTAAAGAAAGAGCGTAGAAAAAACAGGTCAAATGCTTGACACTATAAATGTCAAAGTTGTCCAAAATGCCTGAAACTGAGATGAATTTGACTGATAGTAACCATTCCTCTAGTGGTAAGTTAATTTAAACTGATTAATTAAGGAATCATAAATAATGAATCCTTCAATTGCCACTTTCAACTAAAACTCTTCACAACAAATTACTTACAAATGAGAAATAATTATAAAACAAGAAAGTTGTAAGATTAAAAGCTTTGTCCTTACTAGTTCCAGTATTTTAGAAATAGCTTCTTAAAGTGAGATAGTGATTTTTGAGATAGGGATTTTTTTTCTCACACTACGTATCTCTGAGCTGTGTCTTAATCAGTTTTATCGGATGCCTCAACACATCTTATTCCTTAACAAGAAATATTTAATTGGTGTGTTGCTGTGTTGTGATGTGTCATTATTTCTGTTTCACAGAAATTACTCTCTGATGAAAGACTCTGCCAGAGTGAAGCAC
Organism: Phylloscopus collybita; assembly: GCA_027886175.1. Taxonomy (NCBI): domain Eukaryota; kingdom Metazoa; phylum Chordata; class Aves; order Passeriformes; family Phylloscopidae; genus Phylloscopus; species Phylloscopus collybita. Next base: position 30,371,995 of record JAJNNQ010000009.1, on the reverse strand, counting down.
TTTACGCCTTCTTGAGCCCCTCCCCAGAGCACCTCAAAGTTATTGATGTGCAAGGAAAGAAGTCATCTTTTTCACTCTCCTCATTTCTAGAACGACTTCCTGGTGATTTGTTTTCTCATCAGGAGGTAAGTGGTAGAAAACTAATCTTCCCAAATTTAATTACTTATCCTAAGCAAGCAGGGAGAGTCATTAATATTTGAATGGCAGGCAATATTTCCAAAGGTCATTTGTAATTTACTGTAAGTGAACAAAGAGTTAGAAGTAAGAGCTGCATATGAATTTAAAAGATGTTTATTAATAAAATAGGTTTCCTGCCTTTTGGTACATGCATAGGCAAATGTGTAAAATATCACAAACAAATAGTTGTTCATGTGGGATTATTTTTTAATAGCAAAATTTTCCACTTTTTGAGTTCTGAAAATGCATATTTCAGAGGGGTAAAAATAAGTCTCACTTGGGAATCTTCTCTTGGCAAGAACATCTGTGTATCTTTAATAATTTCAGGACAACTTCTGAAGGAGAGCTAGTTTTGACAAAAAACTGTTGGCAGATAGTACAGGCTTACTGAGGGAATTTATAAATGCAGGCAGGAGTCTATGTGGGCAAACTCATTGGAGAATTAGTTATTAAGCCATAAAATCCCACTGTTTATCAAAATGCAATGAATAATAGATTAGTGACTAAAATAGCTCATTGACTGAATTGACTATAATGCCATGGCACTCTATACTGTGTTGTTCATGTTCAGATAATGCAACATTCAAGAAGCTGTTTCTGTTCCCCCTTTTAGTTATATGTTATAAAAATTCATATGAAACAGTTAATTTCTTACATGGTGTAGTTCTGGAGTGGATGGGTCTCATGCAGGATAATTTGAGTTTGGGGCCATGTACAGTTCTAGCTTTTGAATAAGGAGAAAGGTCGTCTTGCATCTCAGAAATACAATAATATATATCTTTCAGAATTATACTGTGTTTGCATCTAGATGCTGAATGCGTATGCATCATTTCAGAGTAATAAATATAAAGAAAGTTTGAGCAAGTAGTTTTACACTTTGATAGAAGTACTGGAGTTGTAAAATCCAAAGTGCTTTCACTAACATGACTGTTCAGTAGAAGTAGCATAAAAGCATTGATGTGTGAAGCTATTTGTATTTTGCTATTTAATTGAAATTCTCCTCAAGACAAAGTCAGACTGCACAGATACTGTATTATGGGAGTGTGTAGGAAGAAACAGTTAGGAAATACAAGAGAAGGAAAGACAATTTTTAATACTACTGTGTGAGAGGAGAAAGAACAAATAAACAAAGCAGAAATTATGCAACTGTTACTGAAAAAAGAGCAAAAAATGCCCACAGAGTGTGGCAACAGAGGAGTTGGAATATAACTTCTAACTGAGTTTAAATTTAATACTATTTATTACTTGTGGAACTAGGAGCTTAATTTTGGCTAGAGTGTCTTATGCCAGGCACTGTGCAAATGCAGACAAAGACCATCCCATCCTGCTTCACATTTCTCTTCCCTCTCTTCTCCCTTCTTTTCCTCAAGCTTACACATAAGAGAAGGTAACAGAATAAAGATGGTGGGAACTGTTAGACCCTCTGAATGAGTATGTCAAACAACTGTCCTAATAATTAAAAAAAAATGGAGGGAGAGAGATAGTGAGTCAGTCTGGAATTAGCTCTGCTGTTTCCTGGACTCCCATGTCTTTCAGTAAGCACTTTGGATCAGCTCAGTCTTGCCCCATTGATAGCATCTTGGAGACTTTCCTAAAGCACTTCAACTGGAGTTAAATCTCTTAGTACAAGTCATAGATGAAGTCAGTTGTGTTGGACCACACATAAAGCTGGTATAATTGTGCTCTTTTTGTAACTGAGAAGTCCTGGTTTAGTTTGTATTTTGGACTTTGTAGTAGAGAATGCTCTCATTCACCTCTCTTTGCCTTTACATCTCATCTCACATTTTTCAAATATATGTCAGAGCAATAATATTACCTCTTGAGTGTTTTTTTTCAGGATTAGATACTGCAGCAATTTCTTGTATATATACAACTCGTTGGACAGGGTTAGCTCTAGAACGTATTTCTCTCTGGACCAAAACTAAATCAGAGCAAAAATGCAATTGATATAATCTTGAAAGAAGGGGCTTTTATTTTAGGTTTATAAATTTACTGGATAGAAAATGCGCTGTAGTGTAAGAGTATACAGTTCTTATTGCATTTTCTAAATGACAGGAGATCCACTGAATAGCAGAAAAATAAACCAATATTAGATGATCAGATGATGAGGATGAAAGGAAGAGATGATTAATATCTCTGAAAACCAGGCTGAAGAAGAAAATTTGCACATCGTTCTGACCATTCCTGATGCAGAGACTGGGGCATTGCACCAGCCTCAGTGGAGGTCAGGTCTGCCTCTCTTTAACTTTGCTCGAAGCATAGGCAGGCAGGGCAAGATCCAAGGAAAGCAAAGGGATGTGTTGGCTGTAATGATAGGTATTGTAGTCCTGATCCTGAATCAGTCTACATGACAGTGAGAAACAACCTGCTGTCTGCCCTTCACTCTTGAAGAGATGGTACTGCCAAAATTGAGGTGGTTCAACCCAGTCATCTTATGGGAGTCTACCTGAATAACTCTTCTCCCTTTGGTGCCCTGAGCTTGGGTATCCTCAGGCTCAGGTCACCAAGTATCACAATATTGTTTCTGCCTGGAACTAGTTTTCATTAATGGTGCTTGTCTCTGTAGTGGCCAGTTCCCTTTCCACTGCTGGGTTTGGTTCCCAGCTTACTTCATGGACAAGTGGTCAGTGCCTGATCCCACTGAGTGGTTTCAGCTGTGAAGGCACTGTTCTCTTGGGGAGCCAGCTACCTGCTTCTCCCTGTGCAATACCCAGATTTTCCCCCTTTCTTCCCAGCTGTTTGCATTGCAAACAGCTCCAGCTGGCTGACTCCCCATCCTGAATGGTTTTTTATGGGTGTTGTGTCAGAGGAGGCTTTGCAATCACAAACACTGTTGAGTGCCATCTCCTGCTTACAGCTCTCATCTGTTTCTTAGCAGTACACAACTCCCACATCATCTGCATTTTTTTTTTATTCAGCTGGTGTTGGTAAGGCAATATAGGCAGTAGATTCTGAAAATCTGGGCAGCATTGAAGTGCTTACTGGGGCAAGGCTGCAAGCAGAAGATACAGCAGTGATGATGATTCCAGCAGTGCCATGTCCTTACAATTTTAGTGCAGTGGGAAACTTCTAAACTCCCTAGTGAGATTCCTGTTTGCCAGATCCTGCCAGCAGCAGTTTTTGGCTCCAATGCTGTTTTTTGAGAGAACTGGCTGTGCTCCTTCCCCAGAGCATGGCAGTAACGAAATCCATTCTGGAAGAAGGCTGAGGAACGGCAGAACATCATACCCATGTTATCCTTCTCTTCCTAGGAAGAAACAGAAGAGGACAGTGACCTATCAGACTATGGAGAGGAGGTGGATGGGAAGAAGGACTCTCTTGCTGAACCGTGTTTCATGCTGATTGGAGAGATTTTTGAACTGCGAGGAAGTAAGACATAAACCTGCTCAATTGCTAATGGAACCTCTTGGTTCTGTAGGGCACTTCCTAATTCAGATTTTTTGGCTGTTTCAGTAAGTGGAAACATTCTTGCAATCTATAGGGCCAGTTTGGAACCAAGCTGTTCTTCAGTAGCTCATAACTTTGGAGCTTTCATTCAAAAGGGAAATTACAATATAAAATGGCAATAAAAAGGTAATTGGTTGGGGAGAACATTGGCACTTAATAATTTTAAATTTTTCATGAAAAAAAGGAAAAAAGGACAGTCATATGCTTTTTGTAAATAGGCAGTTTGTTAGATTATAGGAATTCTTGAGGAAGGAAAGGTGGCTTTATTACAGAACACGTCTCTGACAATGAAATATAATTTTAATATCCATTTTAAGTGAATTATACATGCATTTTAGTTCTACAATTTCTGTGATAAAAATTACGCTTGAATTGTGGTATATTTAAATACTGGATTTTTCCTTGCCTTTACATAACTGAATGATGGTAATAAAGAAAACTGTTTTTGTTTCTGTTTGAATGTGCAGCCACACACGATGCTCTGTATCATTATTTACAGGGTAACTATTGCAAAATGTGGTACCTACCAAAAATGGCAGATGTATCTTCCAAGTATAGACTTTATTGTGATGGTGAACATTATGCAAGAAAGATTTACCAGTAATTACTAGGAAGCACTCACTTTTGTTTCCTTCATTTGTAATAGAAAGCTGACTGCTTGATTTGAGTGAAAATGTTTTCAGATTTCTAATGGTGGTGCTGTCTGTACTTTATACTAATAGGTATAAAAAGGGTGTGAGGTTTTTGTTTATTTGTTTGTTTGTTTTTGTTGTTGTAGAAAAAGGGGGTTTGAGTATTGTATTGCTCAATAAACTTGAAATATTCTTACATGTAAAAATTTATAGTATAACCTAGAGTGCATGTTATATGTATGCTTATATAATGTGCAAGACTTAAAAACTATACAGCAAACAATACAAGGAACATAATCAAGAAAAATGAAACTTCTGTACAATTATTGGAGTCTTGGAAAGGGTTATAACATTGTGTTTACTATAGGGGTGGGTTGTTTGGGTTTGGTTTGATGGGAAGTGGGATTCTGTAATGTTATTAACTGCTTGGTCATTTTTTTATCATTTTTCATTGTTCTAGTGTTCAAATGGGTCAGAAAAACATTAATTGCACTAGTACAAGTCACTTTTGGAAGAACCATCAACAAGTAAGTAGCTGTTGCTTTAACTAAACCTTCATCATCATTCTATGAAAAAAAAGGCTGACAGCAGAACTGTTAAAAATAATCTGGACATCCTGTTGGATATGATAATCTGCATTTGTTTTCCACAGCTCAGTTTACAACTATGTTATGTTTATTAGAGAAAACACAGCTTTGTGAATTGTCTTTGTGTTGCCAGGTGAGGCCTGCCTGAGGCTATGAGCATGCCTGTCTGTAAACGCCTTCATCTGGAAAGCTGCATCCCTGGTCAGAAACAAATTTTAGAAGCATTCTACCAGCATAGCAAGCTGTTCTTTGTCCAGTCAGTGACTAAATTTGCACATGCCAGCATGGCTTTTAAAGCCTCTTATGTATATTATGTAGCAGTGAATTGGACTGGTCTCAGACAGTATCCACTCACTGAATTTTAAATTGATTGGTTCATTTGTTCATACCCTGCTGATAACTGGAAAATGCCTGAAGGAGGACAGAGAGGGAGAGAATGTGTGAGCATAGCTTGCATGCAAAGTTCCTATGTGGCTTTTTACATGCAGGTTGACTTTATACTTATTGATTTTAGGGGATTTGGCTGTATGGCAGCAGTACTGACTGAAGCCTGCTCTTTGCCTTAGACTCCTGGTGCTGAAAGCTATAGTGAGTGGTGCAGCCACAGAAGGAGGCTGCTATCTCCCTTTGAGAACCCTTCAGTAATGTGCTTTGTTATGTGTGAAGGAACTTACTGTGATTCTATCAAAACTGTCTATTTTTATCCTAGCAGGCACATTTCTGCAGGCAACTAGTTTGGAGTTTGCTACAACTAATTACCTGATTTTCCTGACTTTTCCTGGTGGAGTCTTTGTTGTGCCCATCCTTGAAATGTAGTTTCGATGTATATTTTAATGTAGTACTTGTGATCTGTAACGTGTTTTCATGGATTACATTGAAAAGCAGCCTCCTCCAGATCTAAATCAGGTATCTGGAGTGACCTAGATCCTAGAGCACCCAGAGCTGAATATCACCTGCTGTGATGCCAATGAAATCAACTCAGGTATATTGGCAAAATTACATGAAAAAGAACATCTCTTCCACTACTTTGAGGAGTAAAAAGAATAAATCTGGAGAAAACGTGAAAAGCTGGCTCTGATGGGCTCCCTTCTACACTTCTTTACAGGCAAATCCGTGACACTGTACACTGGATGTTCAGTGAACCAATGCTTGTTTACTACATTGGTGTGTTTCGAGATGCCTTTTGGCCAAATGGAAAGTTAGCTCCACCGCCAAGAGCCAAGAGCGATGAACAAAAGCAGGAGACAAAACAGAGAGCACAGCAAAAACTACTTGAAAACATTCCAGGTGAGATCACTTTGATTCTGCTTAATTACAGATTTAATAACTAGTAAGGAAACTAGTTAATCAAATTATTTTCCTGTAGAGTTCTAAATAATGGTTATTTGCACAAAAAAGAATGATTTTGGTCTTAGTCTGTGCCTGTCCTGCTTGTCTCGTAAAAGGCATGGATTCAGATATTATTGGTGGATGCAAAATCAAAATTGCTGTATTTCCATGCATAATATTCATCAAGGAACGTCAGTCAGTTCTCTCTCTGCTGGTTCTCTCTAAGCAAATAATGTGGCTCTACTACTTGGAATTAGTTGCCAAATAGGGAGAGTGGCACTACCACAATTACTTCTGCCTCTTACATTTCGAAGTTGGAGAGTGAGGGATCTACCCATGCTCTAACTGTTGTGTTTTGTCTTTTTCTGATAAGAGGTTTCAGGGCAGTGAATGTTAGAGTGACCTGCAGCCTGGGCAGAAGGATCCTAGATGGAGTGGTTTCTTCACTACTTTCCTTTGCCTACCCTTATCTCCCAAGCCTGGGTAGCTGCCTTTTCAGCCAGCATGTTTCTGAGGCACCATTCTGAGCATAACAGCATCCTGTCCCACTCACAGCACAGGAAACCCAGTTACATACTTTTGACTCTTTAGAGATCATGTAAACCCAAAGGCACCTAACTGAAAAGAATTAAAATCATTATTTTTAGCACTTGGAAGTGGCACTCAAACATGACTTGAATTCTTTCTCTCTGCTCAATCTGAAGAAAATGAGCTATTTTATGGCTTCACCTAGATACCTCATATACCCCAATGCATTAGGTAGTTTCATCAACTTACTGCAAAAAACGAGTAGGTATGCATGAAGAATATTTGTCATTTGATGTGTTAACAACCCTCCATTTACTGCCTGAGTTATATACTCATCTACTTACCTAAATAGCCTTCTATAGTTGGTTTGTGGTATTGTTTGATTTTCTGTTTGTTTCTGAGCTTGGAGCCTTATGTCAGGACATAGCCGAATGCACCTTAGATTAATGAGGGAGCACTGAATCACTGTTTATTCCCTAACTTAATCCAAAATGTAAATAATTGACTTAGAATTCTCTTAACTGCCTTCTTATGGGAAGTGTTTTCTGTGAAGATTGAGAGGCAATTCAACTGCTAAATTTGTTTTAAATGTTGTAGAAATTGTGTTTTTGTGGCTGAAGGTGTGTTTAAGTGAATGGTTTAATGATGTGTGAGATGAGACTTGACTCAGTGAGGTGAACTACTAAAAAGGCATTCAATGTATCATGTTAGAACACTTAAAATGTTCTGAGATGCACACACTATTATCTATTGGGTAACTTGAGAATAAGGGTATCTTTTCACGCTGTGTTTTTAAAAAGTTGGTCAGTAGGGACTGTGTGTATCTTGTAGCCAAGGGCCAATGAACTGCAGTGGCTTTGTTTCCCCTCCTATATGGGCCTTTATGGTTGAACTAGATAAGCTTGAAGGTCTCTACCAACCTTAATGATTGTGATTTTGGGTAGTGGAATGATGATTCTGTGATTCTGGCTGGAGGTTTTGCCTAGCATGAGTGAAGCAATGTAAACTGAAGTAATGTTTGTTGCAGATACTCTGCAGAATCTTGTTGGACAGCAAAATGCCCGTCATGGTGTAGTGAAAGTGTTCAATGCGTTGCAAGAGAGGAAGGCTAATAAGCATCTACTTTATGTGAGTAACCAGAAAAGTAGCTTTTTAACTTCACAATCTTGTTAGTTACCAAGCTCTACTCACTCAGTATTAAAACCTAGGGGATGTGTTTTTGCAGAGATTTATTTATTATTAAAATAAGTCAGATGTTCTAGGTTTGATCACTTGACTAAATTTGAATAACAAAAGACTGTTTAACAGCAGCATTGTTTTTGTCTAAAAGAGATCCTCTACCACATCCAATGTGCCTGACTTCATAAAGGTGTAAGCTAATTTCTTCGTACAGCTTAGAAAAATAAACATACATTGGAGAATCCTAGAGAAGGAGAGCCCCAGGACTGGCTCACAGTTAGGACATGACAGTGGAACTTCCAAAAGTTCCACTCCTCAGCTGCTGAGACTAGTTGGAATATGCAGCTGAATCTAAGTATAACACCTTCACAGTCAGTCTCTTGTGGAACATTCCAGACAGCAGCCTGTCACACAGTCCTGCCCTAGGACTGGAGAGAAGGTGCATGCACTGGTGCTTGCTTATGACGCTATGTCTTTGACAGAACAGCACCAGTTTATACTGGGTGGGATATCCCCATCTGAATAGAGCTGCCCTTAACACTTGTCTCCTTTCAGCCTTAAGACATTTCCCATGTTATCTGGATGGCATGTGCTAACTTATGGATGAAAGAAAAGCAGTTGCACAAATGATGAATGCAATCAAACTTCCGTGCTTCTGTTATTTGTGATTATCTAAATGACAGAAAGGGAGAAGAAATTCTCATTTGGTAGGCACCTGCATCATGTTAACTCTTCTGTTTTTCAGGTTTTGCTGGAACTGCTGCTAACTGAACTGTGTCCTGAGCTGAGAGCTCATTTAGAGCAGCTTAATGCCACTTAGGTTTGAATCTGCACAATTGGACCACTAGAGAAATGTCTATGTTCAAGAATAGACATGAAACTTATTTTCCTCTTTTCCATAGAGGGCTGAGGACTATGATTATTTTTAGCATTTTTTCTTTCCTCTTGAGTTTTTTGTGAAGTAAACTGACTTGAAAAGATCTGATGCTGTCGTAGGGTAGACAAAAAAATGCTGTATAGCTGCCAATTTTTATTTGAATTGTTCTATTTGACTACTCCTCTGTTTCAAATATAGATTGAAAAATAAATGTTCATATATACCGAAAGATACCAGAAGATATTTTAAACATTTATGGAAAGAAGTTTTGCTTATAGTGGTAAACTAATGAATGTTGTACAGTTCTAATCTCCTCACTGAGAATCTGAGCATTCCTTTTCTTTCTTGTGTATTGAAAAAGCCTTGTTGTGCAATACTACATGTAAAGCTATTGTGAAAATTTTATCAATTTTGGTTTTACCAAAGATTTCCTGTAGTTTGAAGCATTTGTAAGCAATAAATATCACAACTGGATTGCAGCACTTGATAATGAAGCTGTACTGACAACGGATCAATGAGTTTGACAGCACTGGTTTCATAAGGAATATCTACATTGCTTTGAAGTCTGTGTCAAAATTATGTATTGTAAACTGGTATGTCCTAACAGAATGCCTGTGTTAAATGTTAGTTCAGAGATTAGTGCTTATGAATTGCTTCTATGAATGATCAAGTAGACATTTAATTAAACCATTCTGATAACTTCCCTGATATTATTCAGGGCTGTTTTATTCAAATGCCCCAATTTCAAATAACCTTCAAATCCTTCCCTTATTTTATACAAGGAAAGAAAACTGTCTTCAGTGGTGGTTTTTTTTTTCCAAGGTTATGTAAAAAATATGTAAATATGATGTTAATACACATCTAAATAATTAAACATCATCAAAAATCCCTAGCTAACACTCATTACTGTCTTCTCAATTCGGTACAGTTGTGCTCTTAGAAAAACTACTTGCAGTAGTAGACTGGCTGTATTGTAAGGTACATACAGTCTGTATGATGTATTTAAATCAACATTTTTAGCCTTCCCTTCCAACAGTTTCAGAAGAGTTTTCAAGTTGTGGCACAGTCCTAAGAAGCAAGGCAAATTCTGCACTTAGAAAGCTTACTAAGTAAACAGGCATTTAGGAATGGGCAAGCTTACCATAGCAACTGGTAAATTTTCGTAGTGGTTAATCAGAGTATCTTTTGATAAAAGATCCAGCTTGATATTGCTCAGACATACATACATATATCCTCCTAGCCAAAAATTTCCAACTATTTCTAATACAGAGGCAGTGTGAATGCAATATGAAGGATTGAGGAAAACAGGCCTTGTCTTGAGGACCTACACTGAATATTTCCATACTAATGTTTGGGGCTTTTTTCCCACAGTTCTGTAAGTAGTATTTATTCGTTTTAGAAGTTGGTATGGTTGAATTGTAAAGCTTGGTGTTCTGCAGGACAGTTTCCAACTGAGTCTCTGCAATCCAAAAGTAAAATGTATAAAGACTCTTAAATAAATCTAGATGCTTTAGAAAACATATGGAAGAAAGTATAAGCACCACTAACAAGTTAAGCTTTAAAAATCGTCATGGTCTGTGAGAGGGGCTGTATGTGAAAATGAGACAAGTTAGGGTTCAAGCTTTTCAGAGTATTAAAATTTAAATTTATATATGCAAAAAGGAAAAAAAAAAATCTTTATTTTGTTTTGTTTTGATTCATATGCTATGTAGCATTATGACATGAAAAAAATACATCTGTCCCAGTGAAATGTCCTTAATAAACCTTTAAGTCTTCAATACAATTTTTTAAAAAATTTGTCTTGGCTTCATCTGAGTTAGAAGAGAGTGTGAAATTTTTACTTTCTCTTTATTTTAGATAAAATGAATCAGTGAATTGGTTTAAATAATAATTTATAGAAAGCTGAAAAGCAAGCAGTAAGTGATGAACAGTCTGTAATTGCTGGAGATTAATGATGCTTTACTGTAGGAAATATATTTATATAGCAGGCACAGTTAAAAGGAACATTAAATTCTCCCAAGGTTAGCTGCCAATTCAAGGTGAGAAGCAACAGCAGGATCCAGATGGCATGCCTTTAAAAACAAAGAATATCAGAGTTCTGGTTTATAGCTACAATAAAATGTTATGTTATCAATATAACATTAGTAAGTCTTTAAGTGTCAAAAAATCTGAGCCAATCAACTTGCTAAAGTATTGAAGAGTTAACATATTTGGCTTTGAATCCTTTTCCTGATGCTACATAATAAAAAAAAAAAAATCGTATTTAAAAGTAGCATACCTGGACTTAAGAGTGTTAGTCTTGGGTTTAATTTTCTTTTAATTCTGTGTATTGGCATGGCATATGCAGCACCACAGCCAGAAAAATAAATCTGCTTACAGACTGGATGAGTTTCACTCACATACACCATCTATTTCATGACTCTTAGGGATGCCCATATTCTCTTTCTCATCTCTTAAAAAACTGACTTGGTCTAAGAATAGTAGGCCAAAACCAGAGCTGAGCAGTCAATTAAAACAAATATGACTTTAAGTAAGTGTAATTGTACAGTTAACAATTTTCCAGGTACAAAAAAAACCACCAAACCTTGACACCCCCACAACTCTTCTGAAGTTACTGTTTCAGCGAGCTCCCTTGTTTATTTCATATTGCTTCTCTTTTGCCATTGATTTGGAGACATGTAAGACCAGTCACAGGAACTCTCTCTTTATATAAAGAGACATGAGTGACATTCCTAGATCAGTCTCAGGTGTACAGTAAGTGAATAATGAGTGAAAGTCATAGTCTTCTTGCAGTTGTGGCAGTTTTATACTTTTGAAGACATTGGGAAGGGCTACACCCCTACAAAGCCGTGCAGCAATTTAATCTTGATGAACCTCTTCAATGCCTTAATTAGGAACAGCGGTATTCAGATCACCTGTTCTGCTAAGCCTTTTCTATCAGTGACTTCTCTGAGTAAAGAGCCACAAAAATAGTTTGGTAATTTATCATTTACATAACTCTTCATTCATTTAGATTGCACCAAGGTGGACACTTGCAAAGTATTCTACTTGCAGAAACAAATGGTCACTGCATGCACAGAAACCATAAAGTCTCTGAAGCACAGAGGCCAACTTGTTACATTCCCTTCTGCTGGTATAATTACCTTGCCTTGATGCCTGTAGGCATCACTGATAATACTCAATAGATTAATCTTCTAGAGGCCATTATTAGTATTTTTCTTCAAGCTTATTTTTCATCAATCATACTCCAAATTTAGAACTTTGAAAAAAATGCAACTGATAATTTTCCCCTGTGTGTATTCAACATAAAAAGCAGTAGATCCTCAGCTATCACAGAAAATGTAAATATAAAAATAAGCATGAGAACCACTTACGGACAATTTAATAAAGACTGTAATTGTTACAGAATCTAAAGTATATGGAAAACTTATGATTTTTCAGTTGTGAGAGAATGACAGAAAGCAAATTAATTTGGGATAAAATTATTCAAATAGTTTAGCTAATTTATCTTGCAAGTTACCAAGCTCTTTGCTGTGGTGATTACCGTAGATTTGTTGTTGTTGTTGGTTATATTGCTTGCTTAAGCAAGTGGGCAGATAGCATCCTTTCAAGGCTATTTTTAGTTAGTTTTCACTACACTTCTAACACTCCACATTTTCCTGCAAAGAATTTTTTTTTTAGCATAGTGTTGGAGTCCTTAATAAAATAGCAAGTTTAGACTGGACTCGGATCCAAGGTTATCACTCCATTTCATGAGATACAAACTAGTCTGTAAGACTTTATCAGCTTACTTTAGAATAGTACTTCTCAGAAGCGTGCTGGTCTTCCTCTGTGCCTCGGCCAAGCTGGAGGCATCTAGCCAAGTAGAAAGCAGCCATAGCAGCCCCCTTAGCTACATATGTTGGATGACAATCAGTTATCTTGGCTAGCATGTTGATGTCATCATTTTCTGTAGCCCTGTTGTGGAATTTAGAACATTATGTTAGATAATGCTAGTTCAAGCAATAATTAAAGCTGACCATATATGACTCTGACAATGCCTCCTGTTTATATTATTATCCAAAATAAGCTGAAATTTACATGTATTCAGCATCTTATGAGGACTCTTCTATTTTGCATTTAATTTTAATTTAGTCTTATTGATATATTGTGATATTAAATAGCAAACAAGTATACAAGTTTTGAAGTCACTTTCATTATAGTTATACTAGTTATAATATATATATTTTACGTGAATTGTTCACATTAAATTATTTAATGGAAATTATATGTGGAAGAAAGGCAAAGTTCTTATTTCATGTAGTATTTCATGTAGCTCTTACTTCATCTTACTTCGCTACATGAGCAACCTCATGTAGTGGAAAATGTTCCTGCCCACAGCACGGGGGCTGGAATTGGATGATCTTTAAAGAGCCAACCCAAACCATTCTGTGATTCTGTGATTGTATGTTTCTAAAATTTCCAGTTCTTACAAAGATACTGGCAAATCATAGTAATCTGAAAATCTTGGATATACTGAGAGCCCCTGGTTATAAAACTCTTTTAGGAAAACCACTTATCACTGTCTCAGCTCAAGTATTTCCTTTCTCCTGCATGCTTGCTGCCATCTTAGTTTCAGCATGTTTTTACTAAGAACCATTTTAAGAATCAGAGGGACAATGTGAATGTTGTTTTGACTATAATTATCTAGTATAATCACTGTAATATTAGAAAATGCTATACCTAAGAGGGAATTGATTTTTGTCTGTTGTCTTAAAACAGACACCCCCAAGCTCCATATCCTTTCCAGGTAGCAAACAGTAATTATATGCTTCTTTACACATTATTTTAGCTGTGTCAAAGTCGCAGAGTCGCAGACTTGACAGAAGAAGAAGTGCAAGTAATTTCATTTTATAGGTACTTCTATAAATCAGTGTTTATAAAATATTGTTCTCAATGACCCTCTGCACGTCAGTGCCTGCTAGATCACTTGGATGTGTTGAGAATGATGTTCTTCCACCTAATTTGGTCCCATTAACAAATATAGTAATACAACCATTCTTATTTAGCAAGAACATTCAAATAAAATAAGGGTAACATATTACCTCTTGTTTTTCCTGATACATAACATTTTCCCCTTCCTTTCCAAAAGATAATCTACAGAATGCTGATGCAAATAATGATATTCAGTCAAGTCAGGAAAAAAAGCTGACTTCAGAAACATACCACAGCAATTGGTAGGTACAACTGTGTGGGATAGCTAAATTATTTGAAGTGTCAGTAGGTAATGTAGACTCCAAATATTAGGCAAGGTTATACTGTACACAGTCACATAATTTTTTATGCTTGTATATGATGTAACAAATGTAGTTGCTATGAACATAGGACAAACTTTAGCAGAAAAGGTATTGGTGCTTGATACTACTGGCTGAACTGCTGAGATTTTTGTCTCAATTACATGAACTGTTTCAAGTATGGCTGATTTCAGAAATGGTCACCTCTGATAGTACTGTGGGATTTCATTGTTATTTTCTGCAATCACAACTGCAGCTGATGATGTGCACTCTTTATTTGTCTGGACAATCTGCCATGCACATTGATTGGAGGGGGTTCATTCCAAGTGAGACAGGCCAGACCAGACCGAACAGCTATCGCTCTATTGACAGTGCAAAAGAAAGAAAAGCAGCAGTTCAGAGAGAAGCAATCCTTCTCAGCATGGAATAGAGCCAACAGCATCCATAGCTGAACTACTGAATTATCAGAGCTCCTGCTACACAGTGACACAGAGTGCACCAAGTGCAGCTTCTGTAAGATGGTAAGCTGTGACATGTTTACTGCTGTGCAGCAGCAGCTATGTAGACATACTCCAAAAAGCACAAATGTTATCGTGTGCCACTTGTGCAAGCAGTCAATCTAGCTGCATCTTATTTCCAGCAAATCAATAATCTGATTAACAGATTGAGCTTTTAACAATATACTGGTAAACTCTGGAGGTTTGTCACAGAAATGTGCTGTTTATCAGCCACAGAACATTGTGCTCTTGTCCTGCTTGACTAGTTCAAGAAACAGAAGTGGACCTGAAGTGGTTGCACTGGTGCCATATTCCAACCAACTGGGGAATAAGCCAGGCCAACCAGAGCAGCAACCAATGTTCCTTAGCTGCTTCCCAGGATGAGGACCAGAAGAAAACCACCTCAAGTGGATGTATACAGTGCACACAGCCTGGGGACCAAACAGGAGGAATAAGCTCTGCACCCACTCAAAGTCACACAATCATAGGAATAACTGAAGCGTGGTGGAACAACTCAAATGACAGGAGGATCAGGATGGATGGATGGATGGATGGATGGATGGATGGATGGATGGGCTATTTTGTAAAGAAAGAAAAAGAGGAGGAGTCAAGCTCTGAGTTAAGGAGAACCTTGAATGTGGAGAAGTTAACTATGGCGATTCTGGAAGCCTTACTGAATGCCTCTCAGCCAGGATCAGAGGGAGGGATCATCTCAAGAGGGATCTTACACTAAGCATCTGTTACTGACCTCTGAACCAAGACAGTAAGACCAACAAGACAATATTTGGGTCGCTTAAGTGTCACTTAAGGTCACTTAAGCTTTGGGTAACAGAATCTGGATCTTACAGGTGACTTGAATTACCCAGGCATTAGATGCAAGAAGAATACAGCAACTCCCAGGACAGTCATGAATCTCCTGGAACAGAGCAGTGGAGTACTGCTGCCTCAGCCAAATGTCAGATGTGCCAATCAGGAATGAGGGACTGCTTGACTTGCTACTCCAAATCAAGAAAATCTGCTTTGTAGGATCTCAGTGAGTGATAGCCTTGGGTGCAGTGATCACAATATTGAGGATCTGGGATCCTGCTGAGCACTCTGAGGGTTAGTACTAATACAAAGGTTTTAGATTTCAGAATAGGAAACTTAAGCTCACAGCACAGTTGGGAGGATCTCCATAGGAAGCTTTCATGGAGAATAAAGGAGCTAGTGAGTGCTGGGAATTTTTTTAAGAATGCTTTCCTGGAAGCACAATGAACTGTTTGTTCATCCCCTTTAAAGGGAAGGAAAGTAAGTGGAGCAAGAGACCCCCTTGGCTTAACTCTAAGTTTCTGAGCCTGCTCAAAACCAAGGGAGAAGCATACCAAAGATGGAAAAGGACATAAAGGGAAGTGGTGGATTCACTGGCCTTATACACTTTTAAGATTCAGCTGGACAGGGTGCTGGGCCATTAGTGTCTAGACTTAGCTTCTGCCAAGAAAGGTTGGAGATCCCTTCCAACCTGGGGGTTCTTTGACACTATGACACTAGGGGTTAAAGGGGATGGTGAATGCAGGAGCCTAGAGGAGATAGTGGACAAGGAAGGCAGGACTGCGTGTGGACATCTGCTTTGGATTCCAGTTCAAGGCTGTTTCGCTTTATACTGAGTGACTGAGAACCTTACAGTATTAACTTTGTCATTGGCTATTCTGTTGTTAAACACGTTTTGCAATTCATTATCTCAAACATTTTCTTGAGTTCAAAAGACAAGATCATCACTTATTGATCATTTAAATCTATTTTATGTGGCCTTGCATGAAGAACCCTAATGAAAAATAAAACAAAAATTACCTTTTGGCTAGCGCAGCAGCTTTTGAGTAAAATTTTCTAGTGTAGTAATATTCCACAAGATGGCCTTGAGCATAGAGGTTTCCACGTTCTGCTGCTTTTCTCAAATGCTCCAAAGCAGCTTCAGTGTTTCGGCGTGTACCTTGTCCATAGAGATACATAATACCAAGTGCTCCCTGTGATTCCAGATTCCCATTGTTACATGCTTCTGAATGCCAGAAAAAGGCCTAAAAAAGAGGCACAAAGTTGGAGTATATATTTACTTAGCTGATTTTGTTGTATATTGTTTCCTTAAAAGCTTTTACACCAACCATCCCAGAAGAAGTGCTTATACATAAAAGAAAGACTAATCCTTGTAAGGCTTTTAAACCTGCTTCATTTACTGTCAAAGCTTTCAATCAGTGTTACCTGCTTGAATTATGAAGGTTACCAAAGCTGACAAAACTTTAATCCATTCTATCATTCTTTCTGATACTCTCACTAAAAAAAATCTTAGCTAGCAGTGTCAGGTGAGTCAAAATGAGGATTTCAGTCCATCTGTTCACACAGGCTTAAATGGATGATAATGTCTAACTATTCAAAATACAGCTTTCAGAGTCAAATATACCACTGTACTATTTATCTGAAATTAAAAATTAGCCATGATTAATTTTTATTCCAAAAGGTACAAGTGGGCTTTACCTTCTTCAGATCTTTTAGAATTGGCATAGAATAAAATATTCCTAAAGTATTCTGGGCCTTTATACTTGCTTTTGGATTTCCATTGTCTGCAGCAGTAAGCCACAACCTAAGAAAATGGGGACAACAAGGTTTAAGAAACAGAGAATCTTAAAATTTTTCAGGAAAATCATGGACTGCCCTTACCTTTCAGCCTCTTCAGTTGAATGTTTAACACCACATCCTTCATAATATGCTCTGCCAAGATTGTACGCAGCTGCAAACTTCAAGTGTTTTGCTTCTGGAGAATCAGAGTTGAGTATTTTATTCATGTATTCCACTCCCCTTTCCTAAAATTGAGCCATTTAAGTTATTATGTTCAGACATAATACTTATGTGAAGAGTATGAAATACACTAACTGAGAATACACTAACTTCTGCAGGACAGGTAATTTTTCCCCCTTGGAAGAAAGGCTGAGGCATACTGGCAGGACAGCTTGGAAAACAGTGTCATACCAAAGCAGAACCGATCTCTGGTTACTAGACAGCGCCTCAGTTTTTGACCCCAGCATAGTGTAAAACATTTCCTTGTAAATGTTCATCTGATAATATATTACTCTTCTTCACTGACAATTTTTTTCCCAAAAATATTATCGTGCTTACGTAAATGATTGTCACATCCTACACTGGTAACGTTCTCAATTTCAGAATTCTGAGAACTTTTTAATATTGCATAATGTATCATACAACAACCTTAACAAAGTGATACATAGTACACTTTCAAGTGTACTGCATTTAAAATACCTTGGACTCATAAAGGACAGAAACTGATAGTGTTAAATAAGCAGATGAAACTGAAGGGCCTCAGAAGTACTTTAGAAATAAGATTTACACTGTTAGGATTTAGCATGGACACCCCGTTTAAATACACTAGAAACGGTCCTTTATAAAAGGTTTTGCTTTTATTCAGCTTTCATATTGTAATACACAAGAAAGAAAGAAACTTTGTAAGAATGTTTATTTGCAAGTAAAAAAACGTGGTAATTATGTAGGCACAGAGAAAAAATAATCCACCTCTAAAATCCAATCAGAATGTTTTCAGTTCTGCTGACAATGCTGTAAGCACCAGACAGGAGTCCCATTTGTTAATATACTCTGGTTCTTTTTTTTTTGCTTTCTGCCTTATAATCTACCCTTTTATTCCTACTGCTTGTATTCTTTCCTCATGCCACTCTTTAAGATCATCTTCACCAACAAATTGACTCTCCTTATTGTAGCACATCATTCCTTTGTCTTTCTTTTTTGTGATATAATTCTTCAGTTTGAATTCTTCAAATTCTTGCAATGTAATTTTTCACGTGTCTAATTTAAAAATATTACTGGCAACCATTGGCAGACGCACAGTCATCTCTGGCATCTGTGCTAAAAGAACAGAAAGTACCTTTAAAAAAATCTTTGTGCCAGAGATCTTACACTTTGAAATATAATTGTTTGATTTCCATTTTGACTCACTTTATTTTCATCTACATAAATTGCTTACTAAAAAGTAAAATAATTTAAAACTATTTTTTACATAGCTTCCACATAAAGTCCAACCAAGCCATTGAAAGTTAATTTAAAAATAGAAATTACTGTTTTGTAATTCCTGTTTTATTATAGCCATTTTTGAGAACTTCCTCAATGCAGAGCAGCCCTTGCTCTTTAATGATGCTCTGTAAACATCTGCACTTTATGAAATTAACTCTAAATGAAAAGGCTGTTAATTTTAAACTAAATAATCATGCATATAAAAAAGCTCCTAGTAATTATCAGCTAATATTAGGAGAAAAATAAAAAGTGTGCAGCTAAATTACTCACAGGATCTTTTTTAGTGCCAAGTCCATCATAATACATTACACCAAGCTGATACGTTGCTTGAAAATCTGTATCCTTGATTTTTTCAAATTCCTGTAATGCGTCTTCATACAAGCCCTGGGAAAGAGAAAACAAACAATAATTCTATGATATATACACCCTACCAAATTTTCAACCTGGAGTATTTCTCTCATGAATGAAGAACAAAAAATTGCAACCACAGAAGTGGCAGAAAACAGAGTAAGTTAACCACAAGAAAGTTGGTTACCCAACCATATGAAAGCTGGGTAACCAAAAGCCATTCTGGCAAACTTTCTCCCCTCCCACAAACTGCCATCTTTTAGGTTTGAGGAGATAAAAGTCTAATTCAGAGTCCCTGCCCCATCTGACATCCTTTAGCTTAGGTCAGCTGTTCTTACATCTCTGAAGTTTAAAAGTCTGTTTTTACATCTCTACTAAGGGTTGGTTTCACAAAGACTAATAAACCAGATGTCTGAAGACTCTAATGGACTCAGATGTCTGCAACACATTCTTATGGAGGTATCACCTGCAACAACAGAGATACTTTCACTCCTAAGAATGAATCTCAGGGAGTACTTGCTTCTGTATTGTCTGAGAAGAAACCATACTTAAAAATACAGTTAAACAACTGTAAAACAACAGTTAACTAAGCCCGGTGTTCTAACTGAAATACTTTTACACATAAACACTAAGTAAAAACAATAGTGAAATTATAATGT
The DNA here is from genome assembly GCA_027886175.1 of Phylloscopus collybita. Lineage (NCBI taxonomy): Eukaryota > Metazoa > Chordata > Aves > Passeriformes > Phylloscopidae > Phylloscopus > Phylloscopus collybita. Next base: position 30,352,394 of record JAJNNQ010000009.1, on the reverse strand, counting down.
TCTTTATATTTTTACTTCAAATTTTCTGTGTGTTTTGATAAAAAAAAAAAAAAAAAAAAAAAAAGACTGCAAAAGCTTAGAACTAAGCAACAGTTCAATAGTCAGTCAAATGTCCTCACAATGACCAATCGTCCCCTATTAACACTGTCCAAGCTATTACCTTAAACTACTAACTGTCTTGGGAGCTTATCCATTATGCCTGTGGGTGCTTTGAATTTTTAAAGAACTCTGGAAAAAAAAAAGCCAGTTTCTTTTTACAACTAGCTGTCATGAATATCAGAAACAGGATGCACATTTAATCGCACCTTTCCTGAGAATTTAGTGCTATATGAAGGAGACATGGGGCTGTGATCAGAAAGTGGGTTTTTTTCTAACATTTAAAAGTACAGTGCTATGAGCATGTGCACTTGTAGGCACTACAGACATAAATTTTAAAAATCTGAAAATTAAATCCTGCTCAAAGAATAAATCTAGGAATGTACAGCAATATCTCTCATGGACATCCAAGCCAGCTTGTCAAGAAACAGACAGGATTCTGTTCATTCAGCTCCATGGAGTTAGTCTAAGGTAATTCATTAATGAAAACATTAAGGACAGGGCCCAGAAAGCCTGAGTGAGTTAATTCTGTTCCTGCTGCAAACCCTGAGACTGATTTACGCTGTATCACTGCTGCACTCTGAACAGTACTGAATCCATGCATGTCACATTGGAAAATACCTGACTCGGTGTTTGTACTACATTCTGTCTTCCTGAACTAAGTTCTAATTTTCACAGGAAGCCAAGGTTTAAGCTCACCTGCCAGCCAGTCTTACTCTGTTCCCTGAGCATTTACTTTCAAAGACCTGGATATCAATTTTAGCTGAAATGGGCAGGGACAGAGATCTTGAAGATAATACATTTCAACAAGTTCCAGTTCCTAGGTGGGGAGCAAAGATTGAAAGCTGCATCTTGGTCAGGGCTCACTCTCACTTTACTGAAAATAAAGTGTGTTGTATTTGGGCAGTCAGCTGCCAAAAAACCCAACCCGGCTTGGAAGTTAGCTATAAGGATAGGCTGCTGCTTACTTATCTGGTCCTTAGGAGACCTGTGAGGGAACTGGAAGACCTCTCTAGATGCTTGGGGAAAGTGTAGGAAAAGCTTATTTAGGGGGAACACCTGGTGATTTAATGGGATAAAAACAGACATAGGGCACCTCTTGTAGGTTTTTTTAAGGCGTCTCTTTTTTCGCTGAAAAGGTGTTGAAAATTGTCTGCTTTATAGTATTTATTTAAAAAAGGGAAAGTACAACCTCCTCATAGTATAGCTGTCCATCCAGAAAAGGTGTCGGAGGATCTCCACCTGTCTCTCTCGTCACCGACTCTTTCGCTTTTGCCAACAGTGAATCACGGGAGCGGTTCTCTGCTTAAAAACAGATGCACGTTTGGGTTTGTCCCCTAAGAGGTGGAAACTGCGTAAACACAGTAAAGGGCTGAATCTGGCCGGTCCTTTTTTTAAAATGTTCTTCAAAAGATTAAGATGAAAGAGAAGGCTCTGTTATAAAACGGAAAAGTCGAGTGAAGACAGCCCGAAGGAAACGCTCAGTGAATACAGCCTGACGCTTGTGTGCGTGAAGTCGGCCATGGAAGAGCTTAAACCCGCACCCGAACCAAAGCGGAGCCGCGGGCCGGAGCCGGGCTGGCTGGGAGCGGTACCTGGCACGGCAGGCTCCTGCGGCAGCCGCTCGCAGCGCAGCGCCATCCAGCACCGCCGGCCGAGCTCCCCCAGCAGCTCCGCGCCCGAAGGCGCCTCGGGCCGAGCCTGCCGGGCTGTGCGGGCCCGGGCCCGGCTCGCCCGGGGGCGGCCACAAGGGAGCGCGGCCGCCGCCCTCGCTGCCGCCGAGCTCCCGGCGCCGCCGGCCCGGGATCGACCCCCGCTGCTGTGCCGGGGCCCGCCGCAGCCCTGCCCGGCCTGTGCCGGCACCCGGCCCTCCATGGCTGGGCCTGAGGCCCCACCGCCGTTGGCAAGGCAGCAGGAAGACTGGGAATGTAGGGAAGGCATTTTCCGCTCGGGCTTTGCTCCGCCTCCGGCCGTTGTCCGAACTGTCACCAAGCGACAGGACAGGCTGGGCACCCACCGGATCTTCCCTGCTGCCGCCGGTCCGGTGCGAAATGAAGAGCGAAAGCCCAAAATGCTCTGCAGAACACGAATATAGGCAAAAGGAGCAGAAACTCTGAGTGCAATTTAGAGCAAAAGGCACCAGGCCATGACACTTCAGTCTTAACAGGCTTCACCGCTTCCAGTGATCAGAAACTGGTTGTTGTAATATAAGTTTGTTTTGCCCGTATAGATATAAAAAAGACTTAAAAGAATAATTGAGGGAAAATGCTGTTCGAGGTTTCTTCTGGAATGTAAAGCACTGCTTCCACTTCCGTTGATTGCTTCTGGCTGTCTCTCTTACAAAAAGGGAATAATATCAAAATGTGTGAGAGTGCTTTCAAAATAATCTTTAGCTGTGTTCCCAGTTTTTCCAGATGGGTTATCATCCTTCCATTTTTGGCAGTGTGATCTGTTTCTATAGCAACAGGGACAGAGGCAACAATCAAAACGGGAGAGTGATGCCTGCTGATTTGTGTGGTTAAAACTGTGGGCTCAACGTGATGTTTTCCAGCAGTCCCAAGTGACTTTAAGTACCAATAAACTCCTAAAATTAATCCTGATTCATTTAGTGTAGATGATACAACCAAAGAAATCTACAGGAAAACAAACTTTTTTTTTTTTAAAAGCATCAGTTAATTACTTGATTTAACAGGCAGAGTGAAGAACAGTCTGTGAAAGCAGCAGTACCCTGCAGCAAATTAACAGTGGGCTGCATGGCTGCTTTTGATGCAGAAGGGTGTGAGATTCAGCAGCACACCTTAGATTGACTACTTACACATTTATTAGAACCATTTTTCCAATTTAATTTTGTTGATACCTATGCAAGATGTGTGATCTGAGACACAAAGCACAGAGGAATTTTTCCCAAGTTATGTTCCAGAACAGCTGTAGAAGGAAGCCTTGTCCTTAACTGGCTCTTGGGGCTGCCCCATACAAAATAGATGGGAATTGTTGCTTCTGTGTTTATACAGTATGGTTACTCAAAAGCAGAAGAGTTTTGCAGGCACTAATGAGGTGTGCAAAATGTGACCCGAAGCTCAAGAACTAATTAGTAGCAGGAATTTGAAGAGAGTTTTGCCTGGCCAGATGCAGATGCACGTGTAGGTGGCTAGGCTGGAAAGATGAGATTCCTCGGGTACAGCTTGAAACCTCTGAATTGCTGAGGTAATGTAGGGAGGGAAGATCTTGAAAACAAACACAAACAAACAAACAACCTCCCCAAAACACAACCTCTTGGGCAATGCAAAATATTTAGTCTTAAGCTAATTCTGGATATGTGTGTTTTCAAGAGTCTTTAAAGTTGCATAAACAATGACTGTGGATTTCTTGGCGTCTGTGCAGAGGTATTTCATCCCTAACAAAGCATAGTTAGAAGTGTAGGAATTTTATTTATTTGTTAACTAATTTGCTTGGCTAGCTGTTCAGGGGAAACCCCAATACAACATTTTGTAATTACACAAGTGTACTTCTTTCCATATAAAAGAGAAGTGAAAACTGCCACTTACTGAAATAAGTCTGCTGAATAGATCACTGCCTGTCTACCTGGATTTCTGCACCTTTAAACATTGCACTGTATATGCTCATATTCCACTAAAAAAAATTTATATTAGCTTTCCTGAAGGAGAAGCAGAAGGTAATTTCATCATGTTTGTGAATTCATTTCAGAACTATGTATGCCTTAAAGGAACACTGTTAGGCTTCTTCTTGCTTATCTCTGTTTATTAAAACCAAGCCATTATTATTTGTTTTTTAAATAACTTTCAGTTATTTTTTAAGTGATGGTGGTGATCATGAGGGACTTCCATAACAAACATGTAGGTATTTGACACAGAAGGAAATACCATAATGCTAGGGGAACAGAATTGTGCAACTTGGACACTCACCCTCTCTAGGATCTCCAAGCTCATGTAAGTGACAATCGAAGCTCTGCTTTTGCAAATGTGTTTTGAGCAGAGATTTAACAGGTGGCTGTGCCCAGATCCTCCATTGCCAATTCTAGTTCCGTGCAGACTGGTGATGAACGTGATGTGATGTCTGTGCTGAAGGGGAGAGCTGCGTTTCACAGCATGGCACGTCTGGCCAGTCTCACTGGCCTACTGGCAGAGCTTGGGCAGGACAATGGTACGGATTTCTTTTAACTGACTTGTGGTGGGTGGTGGTTTTTTTTTTTGTTTGTTTTTTTTTTGTTGTTGTTGTTGTTTTGTTTTGGTTTTTTTTGTTTTTTGTTTGTTTTGTTTTGTTTTGTTTTGGGGGGGGGTCGGAAATTAATTCTCTATTGTCTTCTTTCCTAGATCCAAGTCTGCCTTGGTCTAGCCTTCCCAAACCGGCGTGAAGTTCCGCTGGCAGAACCACTGTGGAGGCTGCGCCTGGCAGCACAACCAAGCGAAGACCAGGCCGCGCTCAGGGCTCGGTGGCCCCCGGCTGACGGCGGCACCGGGGCTTCCAGCGACGCCCGCTCCCGGCCGGTGCAGCGGCCGGTGCCGGGCTGCCCGGGGCTCCGGAGGGCGCTGCCGCGGCTTCCGAGTGTGTGCGGGACGTGCCGGGCGGCCCCGCGCCACATGGCCGCCCCCGCCGCCAGCCCCGCGCCCCGGCCCCGGCCCCGGCCCGGCCGCGGCCCCGCGGTGCCTCCGGGGCGGCCAATGGGCGGCGGCTGCCGCTGCCTACGTGCGGCGGGCGGCCGGCGGGGCGGGGCTGCGGGCCCGGCGCTCGCAGCCGGCCAGGGAGGTGGGCACGGACGGACCCGCGCCTCGGTCCCCCAGCCCCGACAGCCCCGAGCCCCGACAGCCCCGGCGCCCAGCAAAGGGAAGCGATGCTGATGCTGGACTGCAATTCAGAGGTGAGATTTGGGAGGATCTGTCTGTGGAGCCTTTTGTCTTACCGGGAGCCCAGCTGCGGAAGTGAATGAGGTGTAGTTTGCCTGGAGCTGCTGCTGTTAATGTTAGGGCACTGCCGCTGCTGTCGATCGGTATTTCTGGTTAAGAGATTAAAAGCCAAAAAGTCTTTCTTGCACTGCTCTTAAAAAAAAAAATAAATAAAAGGCAGTCTCAAGGAACATGAAGGTCCAATGATTTGCAAGGGGAATGTTTTTTGCTGTGATGCAGTGTTTGAGGCTTGCCTTGGCTTACACTGGCAGTAACATTTCTTTTATTCTTTTGATCCCTCGATTCAGTCTGCTAGTTTCAGCAACCTGTTTGAGACAGGAACCGGAGTGAACGCACCTGCAGATGCCTCTGGTCAGTCTCCAGCTCACTTGGCTGCTTGTGGTGGTGAAGCTTTTTTTCTACTTTGGCAACTGCAGACAGGAGCAAATTTGAACCAGCAGGTAAACACTACATTTTATTCCTTCCACTTCTAATCTGGCGTGTCAGTAAATCCACTTAATATGATTTACACACTTTTTATCTAACAGAGTAACTTTTAGCATGAACCAGAAATCCTGTCTATATTGCATTAGCAACTTCACTTGCAATGTATAATTTTTCACACTTACGGTGCTGCATGCAGATACCCAAACAACTTAATTCTTTTACACTTCTGAGTATTTATTTTTCCTCCAAAAGTTTGTGCCAGTAAATGCACAATCTTCCAGTAAATGCCAGGATTCTTACTCGAGTTGCTTAGTTTAATTCCTTTCACCTCTTGAATTGGTAGCAAGCTACTGGTCACAGCAATCCCCAAATGGTGTAAGATGTGCTGTTAATCCGTGTAGAATGTTCTGTGTAAGTTACCTTCTAGAGGGCAAAGATAAAACAATGAATACTGCAGGAGACAGCACTTCTACTTTGTGATGAATACATTATGCATTTAATGGTAGTTACCAAGTGCACTTTACTAGCTATATTCCTTTAATCTCTCTCTCAGCTCACAACAGACTGGTATACATAAACAATCATTTTGGAGAACAAGACAGCTTTATCCTACTCCTCTTCTTGCAAATGACTGTTATTTATAAATTGTGTTTTTAGGATTGCCTTGGAGAAGCCCCGATACATAAAGCAGCAAAAGTTGGGAGTTTGGAATGTCTTGCTCTCCTTGTTGCTGGTGATGCTAAAATTGAGTAAGTTGAGTGACGTTTAGTAACTTCAGTAAGAGCGTCAAAGGATGTGCATTTCACAGAGTACATTTAACTTGCTCAGAACACGCGTGCTAAGCCTGCAAATATAGCCTGACTATGCCAGAGGAGTATTAAAAATTGACATAAAGACCAAAGGAGCACAGACCACATGCTCACATGCTGTTGTTTAGCTATATACCTCTGTGATAACTGCTGAGAGACTATTCCTGATTTTAATCTCACCCTCTTCTTGCCTTTCTGATATGCTAAGCCAGTAATAGTCAGATGACAAATTCATTTAAAAATAATTATTCCTTTTTGCATTTAATACCAGCCCCCTGTATGAGCCCTATGCTATCCTTGACAAACCTTCTTGGTACTGATTCTCGATACTTATTTTTATACAGCTGTGTAAATTACCACTTATTCAGTGCTCGCTCATTTTTCCACTTTAATTGGGTACTGTTAATGCTGTATTTTCAGCTTATGCAACAACAGTGGACAGACAGCAGCAGACCTTGCACTGGATTATGGCTTTCTGGAATGTGCCAAGTTCCTCAGGACAATTCAGCACACTCAGACAATGAAACTTAGAGGACAGTCTGAACACTTGCTAAGTGACAGACATGGCTTGTGGAGAGGGGGTCCAACTGCACAGAAACAAGAAAGTGAAACCAGCAGATCCATAAACAGGAAGAGGAGAAGATCAGATGGTGTGTAATAGTGTTGGTTTAATACAATTCGGAATATTTTAAAAAAATGTTTTCAGCATCCAAGTAAAACAAATGGTGTGTTAGAGCTGTTAGATTTAGAAGCCTACTAGTAAGGATGAACTTGCATAGGTACTTAAGGTTAGGGTCTTCTTGGAAATGGACAGTACATGTGGAACGCCACTTAAGAGGCTACTTTAACACAGAAAAAATAAAAATCATAGGTACTCTTACTGATGAAGTAGCTACAGACTTATTTTGTTTGTTTCTATGACAGATCATGTCTCCTAGCTGCCAGAAGAAACAGCTTGTAATCCCAACATGAAATAAGGGGTATACAAAGTCTGAGCAATCAGATGTGTGTACTGGGACATTGTCTCCTTCTGAGAAGGAGGAAAGCTTGTTTATAGTTACTTCTTACAGAAGAATGTTGTGAGGTTCCCCCCCGCAGAATACTTGTATTCATTCAGCTATAAATAAATGAACATGGAAAAATTGATTCTTTTGCTTTTTTTTTCTGTGTAAATATGAGAGCAAAATTAATAAAATTCAGTAAATATAGCCATTCTTTTCCCACTCCTAAAATGTGTAATCAAGAATACCAGAAAGGCCCTTAAAGAGATTCATAATGGACAAGACAGCTGGCTAAGTGGAACGTGAAAGGCAGAAGACAGTTTAACCTTTTGTCATGAAAGAATTCCATAAAACAAAAGGATTTGGCATTTAATCTATAAAGATTATAGCAGAAGAGAAAATACTATATAAACCTAGAGTTGTGCTACAGAAAAGTACAGAGTATTTGCTGCCTAATAAATGCATTTGTAAGGAATACCATTCAAAGCACATAACTCTTAATTCTAGAGGTTTCATTTAAAAAAAATAGTTTCTTAATTTAAGTTATTCAACCAACATTTCTATTTCAATAGAGTTTTGATTGACTTGAAGCATTATTTTGATAAATAACAGGATAGTTTTATCTAGATCAGCTACTATTCTGTCTCAGCGTGTTCAGCGTAAGAGTGAATTCAAATCGCTTTTGGTCGTTGAGGTAGGCATAGATTATAATAGGCGTCCTTGTTCCAAAACTCTGGGCCCTTCCATCCACACCAGCCCTGTCCAAGGAAAAGCAAGACAGCTTTTAAATCTACTTCAAATTCTGTTTTTCTTGTCTACTACTATTGAGTCTATTCTTATTTTACTAATCATACTAATCTAAGCTGTATGCATTGTTTTCAAATGTCTATAGAATGCAATGACCATTTTCAGAAAGTTCTCTACATGCCTGGAAACACATTAATGGAAAACATACTACAAAGACTCTTCCCCCTTCTCCCTCTCTATCTTAGTTCTTAGAAAGTATCATCTCCTCCCCATCCCCACCACCTTCTGCTGCTCCTGAGAGGCTAATGTTATTCTGAAAGTCCATCATTCTCAGAGTTTCCCTTTCTTATCCTGAGTCCTTGCCTTCTTTGGTAATAGTTGATATTTCAGCCCCAAACAGAGCTCCTGATACCAGAAATTGTGCTGTTCAACCTGATTCGGCAGAAGGAAGCAGTCTAACAAAAGCTCTTAAGTTTGCAGAGTACCACATAATTACTGGAGGTGTTTTTGAAGAAAAGAGCTACATACAGACCACTTCAGTTCCTCCCTTGACACTTTGGATGAGGAAAGTGGGTTCTGCATTTATTTTATCCTCCTGGACCACTGAACCATTCCTAACAGCTAGTAGCTGTAACAGCCTTTGGTCCTACATGTTCTTTGGAAATTGTTTCTTCCTGTGTTCATTTCAAGCTTTGATCATTATAGGCCAACAAAATGTTTCTTAAACAGCTCTTTTTTTGGTTGTTGTTGGTTTTCGTGGGTTTTGTTTGTTTTGGTTTGGTTGAGTTTTGGTGGGTTTTTGTTTGTTTGTTTGTTTGTTTGTTTTTTGGCCTACACAAGGGTATTAAAGATTAGAAATAAAAGTTGCTACTTGCAACTTAATATGAAAAACAGAAAAGACACTGATTACCTAGCACTTAGAGGGTGATACAGCCACTCTAAGAGTTTACATTTCTGACACCATATTAACTGGCTTGTAACGTGCTGCGTCATTCCTTTTAGTGGCTTTAAATGGGGAAATGACATTACATACCCTTGAGTGCTTTGGAGATTTTCCACATTTTCAAAACAATTCAGTATCTACTCTCTGAATGTTGTTCAAGACCTGATCTGAGAATGATTGGTGTTGGATTTTTAAAATAACTTTTAAAATTTAAAGGAAATTCTTTGATTCATTTAGAGCATCTTGCAGCCTGAACGGAATTTTCTGTTTTATTCAAAATTCAAACCACATTTACCGTATATACTCCTGGGTAAAAGGGGAGATGGGTGAATTAATATAAAGAGCATTGCTTTAGAGTATAACTTGATGTAGTTGCTGATCTGATATATCTCCAAAGACACTAAGTTTCAGAAACTGACAATACTTAGCATATTGTAGTATGCAGGCTAGTTGGGGTCAGTGCTTCTTCCATAAGGAATTCAGAAGCCATAGAATGACCAATTTGTATTAGGCTGGACATTATTTGTTTAATGCCAAAATACATGTATATACATAAATGTGTGAGTATATATGTGCATCAAGCCTCACCTTTTCCAAAATAACATGCAGATCTTCTCCTCCTGTGTAATGTGGGTCTAGAATCAAGTATTTTATGTGTCCTGTAGACTCATTCCAAGCCACTCCTAATATTGTGTGAGCCAAAACACCTCCACCTAAAATAGGAGAAACACAGATTGCTGAATTTTTTATCATTGGTATTGACTTAATATGCAAGGTTTAAATAAAAGTACATCAACACCTTCTATTAACAGATTAGCTTGTATCAAGATGATTCTGAAAGTATCTGACATAGGTTTCTTCCATTATTAAACAATGTATCTTTACTACATCTAAGAAAGGTTAGTTGTAATTACTAAAATAAGTAGAGAATGTATTTTCCCAAATTGTTCCAAGTCAGCAAGGCAGGTTAAATCCTCAACACTTCCACCAGATGAAGTCAAGAATATTTCAAACATCCCTTCTGCACTTTTTCTTTAAAGAAACCTAACTGTAGGAAAGAAATCTGAAAAAAATCCTGGTAGTAAAAGGACTAAAATTAGAAGAGAAATCACAACTCCTGGATGAGGTTTATCTGCTGTTTTCTACTAAGTTACATCAATGAATATGATTTCCCTTTCCCAGCCTGCAAACAGGAAAAAGGGATAATTTGATGGTCAACTCTTGCATGTTTCTTTCAGATAACATGCAATACTTTATGTCCCCGTAATATTGTAGTAATAACTCCACACAGCATGTAGGGATTGCAAAATCCCTGAAAGAATACAAGCCAAACCAATCCCCAAACCCCAAACCCCAAGATGCCCATCTCCAGCCCTCCAATGACGAAAGAAATTAAACCAACCTACAAGAGAGCATTACAGGGAAGGAGAGGTTACAGACTAAAACATTTTTCAATATAGGATTCTACATTCTTGAAATTCCAACAAAAAGGCTGCTGAAAGCCCAAGAATATTTAATAGAAACACAGAATAGTTTGGGTTGTAAGGGACTTTAAAGTATCATCTAGTTGCAACCCCCCTGCCATGGGCAGGTCACCTCCCACTAGACTGGGTGCTCAAAGCTCCATTGAAGCTGACCTTGAGCCTTGGGCCATCCCCCTGGCCTTGGGGCATCCACAGCTTCTATGGGCAGCCTGTTCTGGTGTCTCACCACCCTCACAGGGAAACATTTCTTCCTAATATCTAATCTAAACCATCATCATACCAAAGTCTGGAGTTTTGGCACCTCTGTTTTGAGAAAGTTACATTCTATTATGGAATGACAAATACAGACTGCAAAATTGCTTAAATTAATGTTATTAAACTTGAAAATAATAATTTCAATATTACTAATTTCCTAAAACACGGCATGGAAAAAGCAGTTCAATTACTGTCACAGTATTTTTACAAATGGCACTTCTTATCATACCAATATTTCAGATTATTAAAACTGGTCTGAATGCAAATTTGGATAACTTCTTGCCTTCTCTTCCAAGCCAGATAAACAGTACTCTTCTCTGAGGGGAAGCTTTGGGGAACTGTATGAACTTCTGCTCCCTGTAGTGCTCAAGTTCTGACTTAATAGCAATTTATAAAAACACCCTTTAGACTGACTTTTGTTACCATGTTTAATATTGAGTTTGAAACCAGACTAAACTGTATCTTTTTTGAGGCTACCTTGGGAAAACTGTAATTTTTAATTCATCTACAGTTTTGATTAACTCTTGTACAGTAAATTAAATGGGTTCTAATTGAAATGAACTTCAGCGCAGGGAGGCCGTGCACTTTCATTAGCATTCTTCAACACTCAAGCACTTACCAATCATAATTGGAGTTCCCTCAGTCTTGAAATGATTAGCAAGCTCTCTTCCCTGCAATGCTAGTTCAGAACCCTGGCTAGATAAGAAAAACAACAACAGATTTGTCATTCTCACTAGGCTTACTTCTCTAATTATCCATTATACTCATTCACTGCATAAATAACTGACTAGAAGAAAGTTACTTGGATTATTCCTGTGTAAACTTCCTGAGAAAATCTGAAAAATATTTTCTAACGCAAGGTTTATTTGCTAGGCAAGGGAATTAATACAGGCATTTTTAGTATCTTGTCTTTATATTTCTTTATATTGTGGCTAATCTTTTTAAAACCCAGTGAAAGTCTGTGTGCCTACTTCCCAAGTAGTGAGAATGGATTAAATGCAGACAGAATATGAAACTGGAAAACGGTGCATTTATTATGTACCGGTGTTGCTGGTGCAGCTGTGAAGTCTTATTTCCATAAAGAATTAGTGATGCTAGCTGGAAATAAGCCCAAGACAAAAATGATATCCAGTGCCACTGACCAGCTGAAAAAACTGCATGATTGTTTTTTCTTCCCAGCATGGTAGTAATGTTGGTTTTTCATAACACTGAGAAAAACTGGTGCTCTCTTGTAGCAGGGCTACGAGCAATTCTACCCAGTTCAGAAAGGAGTGTATTCTATATTCTCACATGCAGGAATAAAAATCTTCCTACTGGCAGGGCCTGTCATAGCTGCTATAAATAATAGGTGGATCATCTCCAAGTACAAGCTCTGGAACTAAAAAAGATTGAAATGTTGAAGACCTGAACTGTTATCCTAACATTAATGATCCCCATCATCATGCTCTTTTAGAATATCTACAGTGTGAATTTACTCTAAAGAAACATAACACATGAGAAGTATTTTAATTTCTATTTTCATACACACTGTTAGTGTATCTTCTTAAATTCACGATTTTATTTACTAAATGTTCAGGGTTTTATTAGTCTGCACAGTGCTGGCTTAGTGCTGCCTAAATGATAAAAAATACAGTAATTTTTCTTCTGATAAATGCTAAAGACTATTCTTTTTGTCCCAAATATCTTTGTTGTGAAGGGTCCTTCATTGTGTATGAGAGCATCAGATTGTCAGAATGGAAACAAATTCCTTGCTTTATTTCTCACACAAATGCATAAAGCGGAACATTATTTTCCAGACTTCTCAACAATTTGCCTCAATCCTAAACTCACAAGTTAGGTCTGTGGCTGCAGTAATAATTTATTTGTCAATGTACGTTCAGTTCTCTGTGGCCATCAGACTGTGTGCCTGCATCAAAAATTGTGGCACAAAGGAATAGGCTGAATTCCATATCAGTTTGCATATCATGAAGCAATTTATAGATTAAGCACACCCAGTGGGAGTGACATTTCTTGTGGAAGCATTAGACTATAGCTTTATGAAACCAGGCAATTTGCATATTATTAAGCAATTTATAGCAACTGGAACCTGGAACCCCAAACTCCCAGGAAATTTAACACCACTTTTATCTGTAAGTACTTAGCAAACTAAAGGTAGGAATAGAGGGTTAATGAGCAAGGAACTAAAAGATTTATTATCTCTTTAATTATATCTCTTCTCCTATGCACTGTAATCGTGATTTGCATTTTCAGGCATTCAATACTTTTAGCAATTACCAAGCTACTAAACAGGTAGTGATTCTTACCTGACAAATAATATTTTGGATGTTATTCCAAAAAGCTGATTCAAAACAAGCTGTACCTCAATCGAACCAATCCATTGCCGTGACCCAACAAATGCTGCAGGCTTGTCTCCAGCATCAACCAGTGCCTTTGAAACATCAATGAGGAAGAAACCCAAATAACAAAAACATGTATTATCTAATTCCACCACTTTTTGTGAACAAATCTGGTTTGTATATAATAAATTTATATATGGGCATGTGTTTTGAACCTAGCTGGTCAAAAGCAGAGCAACAAATGCTGAATTCATTCACTGTGGTTCTGTTCTGGAAATGTCCCTTTGAGCAGTGATGCAGAACTGTGTCCATGAGCAGAGACTACAACCCCAGGTCCACAGACAGACTTCAGGCTGGGAGGGCGACCACTGAGCTCTTTAATAATGGAGTGTGTCATTTGTACACTGCAGAAGCCACTTCCAAGCCTCAAAGGCTGCGATTTCTATTCAAAGCACTCAGGAAAGGATCCATAAAATTGTGCTCTGAGGAAGAGGCTACTGATCTATGTCAAAAGTTATGGTTTATTTTAAACTCTTCTTCATTCTGAGGCTTTCATGTTACATTCAGTACTTAAGAAGGGCCTTTTCTGCTCAGGACACAAAGCCCAAAGGTCTTCTGCCCGCTACTACCCTCTTTTAGATGCCTAAAAATACTGCAGGAGTGCACAGATTTCAATAGCATTCAGGTGTGGATTGAGAAATGTTCAGGAAATGTGGTTTTACCTTTAGTGATAACATTCCTGCTACATATGATGTATGTTTTTTCATGGAATGAATTAAACTTTACTAAAAATTTTCAGTAAATAAATGTAATATGAAGAATTATATTTAAAAGACCTATATTGTATTCCTTGATAGGCATACCTAAATATGGGTATTAGCTACAAGCCTACAGTTCTACTTCAGTGCTGTTAACAGAAAAGAACATATTCAGGTATGCATGTAAATTTGAAATAGAGAAAGAAGTGAAGGAGAGTTCAAAAATCAGGAAGAGTGCACTACTGTCAAAGGCAAAGTTGCAGAAGTTTTAAGTCAGTTCCTGCGTAGCATCTGGGAACTAATCCAGCTATCACTGAATATGACAGCCAGTTTTAAAACTGATTTTAGCATGACACATTGGGTTCTTTGTTCTTTTCATTCGACAAAAACACTGAAAATAACACATCACAGCTTCTAATAGAACATTAATCCAAGGAAACATTTAAAAGATTATTTTAATGCATTGTATTCGTACAGATGTCACCCAACACAGATAATTCAGGACCACCAGTCCAATTTAAGGGACAAAAGATACTTTCTCAAATATATGAATTTGATATTTAGAAAATAATCTACACAAACCTTCCTAGGCAAATATGCATAATCTCCTTAAAAGTTCTGTACCTGTTGAATCTCCTTGTGTGTTGGTATAGGTCTGTCCATGTAGCCTTGGTGCTTGAACCACGAGCAGATTGTCTGCAAAGACCGATAGGCACAGCCCCAGCCACTGTCATCGAAGCGGTCCTGCATGTAGTGGTGGTAACTGTACACACCTTGTACTAAACAAACCTGCACAGAGGGGAGAACACACGCGCACCTGGTCACACTTGCATCAGTTTTCAGAGAACTCATACCACCTGTCACTTGCACTGTAAAGTTTTCAGCTAGGGACTGCAAATCTTTGCAAGATTCAAAGGGTCTTTATTCATAAAGATATGTTTATCTTTATGCCTCATAAACTTCTCTCTGGATAGTTTTAGTTTCTTGTCATGGTTCTGAGAAACTTTTTAGAATACAGCAGGCTAAAAACACCGACATTATTTTCCCAAGAAAATCCAATTTCCTTGGGACATACACAATAAATTAAAGCAATGCCATTTTGTGCAGAGGAGTCCTTTTGCTTAAAAGGTCAAGCCAATTATTTCACTTTCTCAACAGCACATTGACTATCTAAATTACTTCTTTCAAAAAAAAAAATCTCAAAATAAAAAGGTATTTTCTGCAAAATGTTTCAATTTAAACTTACCATACCAGACTCCATACCAGGTGAACTAAGATGTAAATGTGGATTTCTGAGATATCCATCTTTATATGGTTCATCTGGAAAATGATAAGCATTTGCTCTCTTGAAATATGGTCTGTCACAAGGCAGATTGTATAACCCATGCAATTCCTACATGCAAGTTCAAATAAAAACAAGAAACACAATTCAAATTTTGGATTAAAAGAAAGACCACATTATAATCAGCAATGAAGATATATTTTTAACAGCATAGTTTAGCAAATTATTAAAACAGACTTAGTTAAACATTCAGCAGGTATGTTTACTACTAGATCTCACATCTCCAGGGAAGTTCATGCAGGCTTACCTCCCATCTAAAGGGCCCACTACTTTATGCAGTCCTGTTACATAACACCTGCTGCTGGGGCCCCACTGAAAATACCATGAGTAACAGGTTTGTTATGAAAGCATCAAAAAAAACATCATCATAGAAAAGGATTACAGTTTTATCTACACAGTAATGTAGATACACACACCAAATTATAATCTTAACTGATAGTGGAGCATAAAAATACCATGTACTGAGACAAAGATATTGGGCTTATGGTTCAAGCCAATTCAGTCAATTTTAAAATCTCTTAAGCTCTGTTTGCCACACATTTGAAGAGATATATTGTCTTATTTCACACAGTTGAAGAGTGAAAGGCATGATGAGATCATCTAGGATAATGTGTGTAACACAGGTAATACATTTTAGGCAGATGATCCAGCACTGAACCCAGCTACAGGAGCTGCAGTAACACTTCCCATCAGTGGGTTACAGTGAACAGCAGACAGAGAGCAGGAAACACAGGCAGTGCCACCAGTGCCTGAGGCCTCTGCAAACACAAGGCTAGACTGAGATCCAGTAATGCTTCACACAGAAAAACTCCCTACTGCTTCTGCACCTCTAAGCTGCAGAATATTCTTTCCCTGCTCTCAGAACATGAAATTGTGTGACCTAGACTGGTATCAGTCTCAATCTGAAAGGACTGCCACATCTCAGTATTCTTCTACCTCATCCATATTCTTTTTTCTAGTTGAGCCAACCCAAAGGCAAAAACAAGCCAAAAACTAGCTAAGCCTGGTCAGCTGTGAGCTACAAAAACCAGCCCCCTCCAAACAGAAAAACACTCCATAACATCACAAAACCCCAAGCAGGAAACCAAAACAAAACCCCCAATACTAACCCTTTCAGGACTTGTGTTAAAACCTGAATGTAGCAACACACCAAAAGTAAACTGATGTTCTACCACAGAAGAACAAAAAAAAAAGGATAAATTCAAAGAATGCTGTACTGGAAGTAGAATTTAGAGAAAATATTTATCAACCCAATTTTAGGTACTTTTAAAGTTTCTGTTGTTCCCTTACAAAAAATGAGATCTGGCACATTCTATAAAAAAAACTTCTAATATATCAAGTTTCCACGTTCAGTATACTGTTTTGGTTATAATAAAAATAAATCTAAAAAACAGCAGTATCTGCTAGTATTTATTCTACACTGACCAAATGGAAAGCCTTACCACTGCTTCAATTACAGTAATTAAAAATAAAAGATCAGGTTCTGTTACGGTTCGTTGGCGTTACCTTTCTGTAACTTTCCAGCTGATCATCTGAAATACCCGTAGGATATGAGACTGTTACAAGGTGATTTTTTCCTGGTAACATGAAATGAAATTGTTCTGGTACCACAATTGACGTTCCTTTCACATATTTCATGATACATCTTTCCATGTCAGTTAATTGCCCATGAATTGCTTTCACTAGGAGATTTTGTACACTGCAAAGTACAAGGGAGAATATTTCCAAAGTAGAGCAGTGATTGTGAATCATTTTTTCTCACAGCTGTGAGTTATACAATACCTAAATGCATGTCTGACCTGGTCAGATGACTGCACTACTTCAATGCTTCTGCTCCCACAGGGAAAGGCAGAGCCCAGCTGTGCCTTACTCAAAGCTTGCATGCACACAGAAACGAGTGATTCAGTCCTTCCAAATGCAGCTACCCTCTCTCGTATCAGAAACACAATCAGTACAAGCATTTGCCAAAATAAAATTTAAATATATGACTAAATGGTTTTTTCCTGCATTTTATCCACCCCATTTAGTGCCATTCAGCATCAAATCCTATGGAAAAAATGTAAGGAAAAAATACATAGGCAGACTTAAATATTTTCCATCTGTACCTACCCAGCTGCAGCCCCAAATGAAGAGCTGAAATTACAAAGACTCATCAAATACACCCCAACTCTAACTTTTATATACCTCACATACAAAAATTTCTGGAACATTTTCCTGACTTTTTCAACTCCTTGCTAAGCAATGGTTATGTGTTATCAAATCTGTCGGACATTGATAAACTGAATTTTTATAGACAGCAAAAGGATGTCTCAAGATTATTGAAGTTAACAGCTGTCTACATGAGTTTTAGGATTTTTCAGTTAAAATTACATCACAAAAATATAATATACTTTTTATTAAACTGATGAATGATATAGTTTTACTTCATTGTTTCAAGAAAATGCAGAAATTAAGCTGAAAATATGTAAGTTCAGGATAACACTTACTTTCCCCATGGTTCTTCTGGAGAAACAGATACAACAACATCAACTGGTAATGTCATATTTATGTAGTGGTGTTCCTTCTTTTCCCTTTCAATGACTGGAGCCAAAGCAGCTAATGAAGATGTCATTTCCAACATGAGGTCTACATTGATTATCTGCTGCTGCAGAGAATAAAGACACCAATATTACATCTCCAACTAGACGTGAACCAAGAAGGCAAAAGTAAGATTGCAGGTATGCGGTATCAAACTCAGTAATGAAATACTTGGGTTAAAAATAAGCTGGTAATATTAAAGACAAAATTCTATGTACTGATCTACCATAGGTGGATTTCAGCATTCATGTTGAATCTCAATGATGTTAAAAGCATTCTTTAAAGTCATGTCAATGCCTATCTGTGTACAGAAAAGCCTAGGGAGGGCAAGCCTGAAAACGTTTAAATGATTATTTGTCTTATATATTAGGAACATACCGTATCCTGTAACTTTTTATCCTTTTTTTTGCCAAGCTTTCGTTTGGTCTCATCATCTTGATCAAATCTGAATTATCAACAGAAAGAGAAATTTCTATAATATGGAATTAATCTGTTAACCATCCCTCCCCAGTTTTTAAATATACTTACTGTATAAATCGTCTTATCTCCTTACATGCAGACTCATCAGTCAGCTCTGGAACTGTGGTCATACCATTGTTAGGCCACACATAGACTGAACTGTGGCAAATTCTGAGTACAAGAACTTCTGAGGACAGTTTGTTTTCAAGATCACTGAAAACATATCCTAATGCCTTTTTTGTTGATGCCTCTGAAACACAGTAAGGATATAATTAGCCTAGAAAATTCCCTCATCATTTTTTATAGTTGCTGGGCATACATTTAATAAAATTGTTTTGACTTGGAATAAAAATGGAAGTGCTGTTATGGTCAGAAAAATGACTGGGTAAACAAAATTGAGATAAGATTTCACTTAGCAGGTCTCAAACATTTACACTCACCTCCCTGAACAAAAGCATACTGTTTCTCTTAGATGCTGTTAAACTTACAGTAGAATAATCTACTCTGCTGTCACTTACCACAATAAATCTTAATCCACAGCGGCAAACAAACTTCTGTGTACAGACAAACTGGTACGTATATTTAAACTTTCGAAAAAATCCAGACAATATTCAATCTGAGTCATCCACATATTTCTGACCTCAGATCATTGTTCAGAAATACAAACCAAACTAAATCTTTGGAAAAGTAGGGCCTACATTCCAGCTGAGGACTAAATTTTGGCCAACGTAAACCTGTATGCCACAGTCTTGTTTGCCTGAAACCTTATTACTGTTATGTTCAGTTGTCGTTCAGAGCTTGTAAGGTGTTTTACCCACACCATACAACCTGAGCCAATAATGGATATTACACTATTGGATATGACAGAGCAACTTTGGCACATTAGCTACTTTTCTTTTCCTTACTGTGAAGTTTAAAAAACATTACTTTGAATACAGTAAGTTTAAAAAGCCTAACAAGCTATCAAAGACTATGCCATATCTCTCTGATGTATTAAGTTAAATTTGGTCACCATTAGGTAACTTTTGTACCAGAAATCTGTAAAAACTACATTAGAAAAGTCAAAGGAAAATTGCTCCACAAGAAAAAGCTCACTGCTCCTCAAAAGGAACAGTGTGCCATATTTACCCACTAACAGATGTGAATACCATGCACTTGGACAATTCAAACACCACTCTGCTTCACCGTGGTTTCAATTCACTACACCATAGACAAAGACAAATAAATAACCTTTCTCTGAGGATGCAACTCTCAAAATGCTGCTTTGGATTAGGTCAATCTATTCAACCCTTCTGCTCCACATCATGAACTCATGTAAGACCAAGTTCCTTATCAAGGTTCACTAGATGGAATTCAGTGTTTCTGCTAGGAACACATCCTTTTGAAATGCAGAATGAACGAGAGCTGAGCTAAAAACAGCCTCCTTCCCCATCCTGCCCTATGACAGCTCAATGGCCACTAACAGCCCTGAGCAGGCCTTCTGAGGAGAATGTCACTTTACTGTAATACTGGGGGACTACAGGAGACCCTTAATGCCTTATGGACTAGTCCCTTGCTATCACATGGAATTGCAGTAGCCAATCCTGCCTAAATTTAGTGGAGTGACTCTTCAGCTTGTTCCCTTTCTCTATTTCTCTGGAAAGATTGGACCACAGTCTCAAAACTGTATTATTAATACAGTCCCATTATAACAAAATTCATTGCCTTAAAGTTATTCTCTGTTTGCTCAGGATTTCAGGGTCAACTTTGGCTTCAAGCTGAAAAGTGATGCCAATAACATATCCATAACTCAGAAGTACATGCAAATGAAATTAGTTAAAAATATCAATGTAAAATTTATTTCAAATGAAAACAGAAGACATAGGATGGAAAAAGAGTGTCAGAAAATTTATGGAGATAAAGAACAATTTTTACAGGTTTGTGAAGAAGCACTTAACATCTGGTAAAATGCCAAGAAAATAAAGATTATAAGTTTCTTAATAAAAGTTCATATAAGTACTAAGAAATCTATTAGTCTTATAGACACACCATCAGTAGTTGCAAGCTGAAATGCAAGATCCAAGCCTCCTCTTATTCTGAAGAGAATATCCATAGCTTCTAGAATTACCTAAGGAGAAAAAAGAAGCAACGAAAATGAACAACCATTTCAATATGCCTTTTCTCAAGCCACAACTGACTGCTGTTATACCACAGTGTGCAAGCACACCAGCAATTACTGCAGCTGCTCAGGTTACAGAAGGCCAGTGAATAAACAGGGAAGTGTGATGCAGCAGTGTACAGTCACTGCAACCAGTGCCTCAATTACACCTTGAAACACACTTCCTACCTTGACAAAAAAACCAAAACAAAACAAAACAAAACAAAACCAAACAGCCATAGTTCTATACTTCTACCATATAGAAATACTTTAGGAAAAATGTCATTGTTTTTTGTTTCAATCCAAATGTCATGTTTCCCATAATATACATTCACATACATACATACATACATACATATATATATATATATATATATATATATATATATATATATATTCTTCCAGCTCAAGTAAAGCAAGGACAGAACTGAGCAGAATTATAATTAGTACACATCTGTAAGTACACATTCATTAGTTAGGAAATCACAGTTTCAGGGAAATGAGAAAAAACAAAGGGGGGGTGTGACCTACACACCCTCTAGAACTAAGGCTGAGTTTCACATTTGACAGGAGAGCTGCTTATGCCATCAAAGAGACCAGCCAGCTGCTCTTCCCTCTTCGAGTGTCCCTGCTCTGTGTCCTTGTAACTGCTCACTGCAGACATTTTAACACGAACTTCACCAGAGAGCTCATGCAGATGGAAAAACACCCTTCTATTTAGAGAGGCCTTTTCCAGACAGATCAATCCCCAATCAGGTTCAATGTACCAGACAAAAACAGCTGTGGCAGTACAGAGAGGAACAAAAGGTGACAGATGAGTGTGGGTATTGCTCAGTGTAAGAGTCCATAGAATGAATGCTTAACAGCTCTAACTGCTCGAAAAAACCACCAAGCACCTGTAAAAATAATTATACTAGGACCCTTTGGAAAGACTTACTGCACAGCTGTTTGCTTACAAAGTATGAGACACTTCTAGCTGCAATGCCATTGCTACTCATGAAATGAACCCAAAACATTGGACTAATTTTCTTTTCATTAAAAGCATTCTAAGGAGAAATACGCAAAATATGTATGACTATTAAAATATAATCATCTACTGCAGTTTATCTGCTGGTGAAGGATTTTCATGTTTCAGTGATTCTGGAGTGCCAAGGAACAGTTTGGTTGCTGAAGCATAATCCTGAAGTATTTTAGATTACACAGTTATCTGCATTAATAGGGTCTTGGAGTGTGGGACCCACAAAAGTGCCAGCCAGAATGTGAAAAAATGTTTGCCAGGGTTGATGTAAAAGATGTTTTTTAGTTGAACTATTACTATGCAAGAATAACGCTTATGAATAAGAAGAGCAGCTCTGCAAAAGGAGCCACTTTTGATAGTGGGTCATCATGGACATCACAGAATCACAGCATAGGTGGAGCTGGAAAGGACCACAGTGGGTCACAGAATCACAGAATCTCTGAGTTGGAAGGGAACCACAAGGACAATGAGTGCAACACTTAAGTGAATGGACCATAATGGGGATCAAACCCACAACCTTGGTCTTAGGGTGATGTGGTCCAACCTCCTTGCTCAAGCAGGGTTATTATAGAACACATTGCATTGGATTGTGTCCAGACAGTTCTGAATATCTCCACGGAGGGAGACTGCACAGTCTCTCTGGACAATCTGTTCCAGTGCTGTCACTGCTCAGTAAAGAAGCTCTTTCTCATGCTCAGGTGAAATTTCCTGGGCA
The DNA here is from genome assembly GCA_027886175.1 of Phylloscopus collybita. Lineage (NCBI taxonomy): Eukaryota > Metazoa > Chordata > Aves > Passeriformes > Phylloscopidae > Phylloscopus > Phylloscopus collybita. The sequence continues at coordinate 30,330,369 of JAJNNQ010000009.1, read as the reverse complement.
TCAGGTTCTGCCCGTCACCTCTTGTCCTACTGCTGGGCACCACCGAGAAGAGCCTCGCTCCATTTTGATGATCTCTACAAACAAATCCCTGACTAAAGCCAGGCAAGTCCCCCAAGGACTGAGTTCCCCCAGGGCGATGGAGAATGGCGGGGGTATAGGAAGGCGTCAGTGCGGGAGGCGCCACTGCCCCCCCGGGTCCTACAGAAAGGGGATCGAGGGGCCTCCCCCCGAGGTACCGCTGGGGCTGGAGGCCCAAAGGCGACGGCCGAGCACCCAGCCGGCAGCGGGGACACCAGCCCGCCCCGCCCGGCCCCGCCGCTACCTCTGCCCGGGCAGGGGCGCTCCTCTCCCCGCTGAGGAAGGACACCCACCCACCCACCTACCTACCTAGTCTTCCACCCATCCATCCATCCATCCATTCCCCGGGCACGGGGAGAGGGGGGCCGGGCAGGGGAGGGGCGGCCTCACCACGTCCGTCAGCGCCGCCGCGGGGGCCGGGCCCGGCCGCATCCTGGCGGCGCAGGCGCGCTGCCGGCGGGCCGGCGCGGGGAGCGGCCCGTGCTGCCGGCCGGCGGGCCCCGCCTCCCCCGGCCGCGGCCCGGGCCCGAGTGCTTCCCCTTCGGCCCGGCAGGAGAGGCCGGGCTGTGGCGGGGTGTTCCCCGGAATCACCCGCTTTCCTTTCCTTGCCAGCGGCCGCCAGGCTGCGGGGAGTGCCTGGGGCTGAGCGTTCTCTCCTAGGCCGTGGCTGCGCTCAGCCCGCTGTGTCTGGGATCAGCGCCCTGCTGAATTTCCTCCTAATTTCCACAAATCCATTGGGAGACGCTCCAAAATCCCGCTGGCCCAGCCGCTGCCTCGCGTTACTGCCCCTTCCAGGCCAGGCTCGTCCACATCCGCCCTCGACTTCCTCAGGCCCATCGGCATGCTGAGGTCCAAAAGTCGTCCCCATTAATCCCTTCATAAATGCTCTGTGCGTTAAGATGTAGGGTTTAACTCCGGGTCTGTTTATTTCTAATAAATTATTTCTGTCCTCACAAATAATGCTAGCTAGCTTTAAACAGCTAACCCTTAAACTCGTTTCCAGGGGTCAGTTTTCGCCATCTTGGGTTTCTTTCTTGTCACCTGCCCTTTGGTTCCTTACCGATGTCAAGATGTCCCGACAGTCGAACAACAGCACTGAAGTTGCTTGGTGAAGTGATGGTGTGTTTCACACAGTGTGAACCAACACATGTTGCAAAACCCCTCCCCCAAAACAACCAAAAAATTGTGAGCTTTTTAAAGCTGTCTTCCACATGCTAAGCACAAGTAAAATATGGCTCACCCTTTTGTTGTACAGTGTGCCAGCATATTGCTTTGTGTAATAAAATGTATAAAATCTATTAGATGTGTTCCCAGTGCTGTGCTGCTGCAGCTTTTCTATTCTGCATCCACATGCCAGACAGGGCTAACGTGTGATATTCATCTCTCAGAGCTTTCTGTTGGAAATTGTGGTGGTTTCACCCGAGGCAGCAGCCAAGCCCCATGCAGCCACTCACTCAGTCCCCCACCAGCAGGACCGGGGAGAGGATCAGAAGGGTAAAAGGCAGAAAACTCATGGGTTGAGATAAAGGAAGTTTAACAGGGGAAAAAAAGCCACACACACACAAAAAGCAAAACAAGGAATGATTTCACTGCTTCCCATGGGCAGGCAGGTGTTCAGCCATCCCCAGGAGAGCAGGGCCCCATCACACGTAACAGTGACTTGGGAGGACAAAGCCATCACTCCAAATGTCCCCCAGTTTACATACTGAGCATGATGTCACATGGTGTGGAATATCCCTTTGGTCAGTTGGGGCCACCTGTCCTGGCTGTGTCACCTCCCAGTCTCCCATACAACCCCAGTCTGCTCTCCAGTGTGGCAGTACCAAAAGCAGAAAAGGCCTTGGCTCTGTAGATATTGTTCATCTACTGGTTTGGGGTGTTTTTTTGAGACATCTGGCACTATCCCACACAGGTTCTACCACTCAGAATTTGACCTTCATTTTTAATTTGGATATCTTAAGCAAGAATGCAATCATGACCAAACAGTTCCAGTTGAAAGCACAGTAATACTTTTGTGTTGTCAGAAGAATGGGACTGCATTATCCTAGATGCTATATAAAACCCCCATTGTTCCTTTTCTTGTGTAAGTTCATAAATCTTAAGAAAACTTGTAAGTTTGCTTGCACTGGTTTTATTTATCCTGTATATTTCCATCATATGTAGTGGAAAAATGGCAGCCAGAGGACATTTTTGGTCTAGGGTAAGAAAAAGATGAGAAGAAATAATTAAGCTGCCTGCAGTTGAGACAAATTCAGAGTCAAAGCTAAGCGCTCAGTGCAGAAAATGATAACAGAGAAAAGAAGGAGGTGGGATAGTTTCCACTGGGAAAAAAAAAAAAAAAGGAAAAAAAAGGAGGAAAAGGATGAAACAGATGTGAATAAATATCTGTGAAGGGCTTTAGAGGGCATAAGAAGTAAAGCCTGGAGCTTGTATGAGGAATACCAGAACACACTTCATTAGTTGATTAGTGTCATTATTTCTTAAAATCTAAATGCATAATATTGCATTCCACAGAGCATTTAATCTCAATACAGTTTTTTTCCAAGATGCTAAATTTATGCCATTCCCTTTGGACTAAACTTTAATTTCACTTTTAAATGGGTTTATGATGCATAAATATCTATTCAGTGACTCCAGATAACTAATACAGCAACACCCCTTAATCTGTCACTTTCCAGCTCTTCAGTTTGGGGCTCTGTCATCAGTCATTTAGTATTGTGCTCTGCTCACCACTATTTTCCTTCTATGTTCTTTACTCTTGACTTATTTGACTGACTTATTTGACTGACATTGATTCATCTGAGGAAGATGATGAGAGCAAGAAAAATGTAACTATTCCAAAAGAGAAAGCAAAAATGCTTACACACTTATTACAGTGATGGGTGGTTGGCCTCATAGATGAAGCTCCTGAGATCTTTCAGAAGGGAAATCTATTCAGACAACTTACCTGCTAGAAAGTCAGGCTTTGTCAGGCTGACAGTACTGGTGATCCCATGGTTCCCACTATATATGGGATCTTTCTTCACACTATAAATGCTTTTCCTGAACATTTAGGTTACATGTACTTCCTAAGCTACTGCACATTTTCCCTCTCTGCTATGGAAATTATTACAGGAAAAATTGCTTTATTTTTGATTAATCTGATCACAACTGCTCTTCTTAGGAATGCAGCCTCAGCAGACTGGGGTTAAGTTTACTTGGAGATTACAGAGCTAATCAGATCCCTCAATGTTTTTTAACTAAAATTTGCCACTCTTGCAATATTGGTGGACATAATGTTTTAGGCAAAGCCAATTCTGTATTCAATCCTGTATGTTAGAAAGCTTATTGACAATAATGCCCAAGCTCTGCTGTCTGTAACAATCCCTTCATCAGTACTGGGCTTGGAGTTTACCACTATAAACTGCAAGTGACATAGGAATTTCCTTATTTTTTGCCACAATGCAGCTCATTTAAAAAGAACAACTGATTTTCCATCATCCTCCTGGACCAAAAAGCAGACCTGTTACAAGCATAATAACAACTTTAAATGTGATAAAGTAAGCTGCTCTGATTTCTGGTTTTGTATATGCTGTCTATCAAAAGTGATTAGCACAGTTGTTTATTACTAGCTAAAATAATTGAATAAATGAAGAAATGAATTATTTAAAAAAGGGGAAGAAATGTATGCGATGCTACAAGACTTGGCTTTCAAAATTTATTCTTACCCTCTTCTGAAATTCAAATGATTAGGCTATATGGGTCACAGAGACCTTCAAAATCATGCTATACAGATGGCACTGAACAATTATTATATTTTATTCTTTTCTGACTTAACAAATGTAAAAAAACAAGGAATGTTCCTGTTCAAAAATGTTTCCCCCCTATGTTTATGGAATAAAACTGGCTCCCTCTGCAGGCACTAAATTAACATTCGTTAATTTAAGCCTTTGAAACTTTTGGACGATGGCACTCAAAATGAACTCTGAACAACAAACAGTGCAATGTAGAAGAGATTCGTTGTACACAGTGCATATACATAGGCAGATGTGCACATAATTTTTTTTTTCTTTTTTATCCTTCTAAGCTATTCAGCCTTGCTGTTCAGCCGGAGGAGGGACCTAATTGCTCCCTTCTCCTGCTCCGGATTGTCTGAGCGCTGCTGCCGGTGCTGGCACGGCACAGGCTCACCTACAGGAGCATTGGCGCTGGCAGGGTTCCTGCGGGAGCAGCCGGGGCTCCCGCAGGAGTGACTCTTGGAAAGAGGCGGAGCAAACCTCGCAAAACACAATCCTCGGGGGGACTTGGGGCACCACCGCCGCTCAGGGGCAGGCGGGACAGCCCTTCATTGCAGCACAGGCTCTCTCCTCCGCCTCCTTTTTGCTGCCCGCCGTGGGTCAGCAGGCCGGGAGCCCGGCCGCAGGGTGGCGGCGGAAGGCTGGGAAGGGAGGGCGCGGGAAGCGCTCGCCGCCCGGCCGCCCTCAGGGGTGGCGGCAGCCCCTTGGTGCGGCCCGCTTGGCCCTCGGAGCATATTGCGTAAGATGGCAGGATTTGTTGGTGAAAGAACAAGTTCAAACACAACCTTTTAATTGAACGTTCAAATTAAAAAATCTGTAATATAATGACTTAGACTCTGAAGAGCGCTTGCTGGGCCAAGAACTTCTCTGGCTACCAAGGCAGGCACAGGGAAGAAATTCTCAAGAGAAGGCTGGTGGCACAGTCCCGGGCTTTGGGAATGTAGTTGCTTGACTAGTTCTGTGGTGGGAGATGTTGAAGAAAATTGGGCTTTTTAATACACAGTCATGGGATTTACTCAGTCTTGATGCTAAAAGTCTACACGTGTTTATAGCATCGGAGGGTCATAGTTCTGCAGGCTGACAGAAACATTGATAGCTGTGCATTGGAGCATCATTTTGGATGGGTAGTTGCAGTTATGTAGGTAAGAGATCAAGGTGGGGTCATGACTCTCGGTCTGTAAGAATGGTAATACTCAAGGTTTTCAGGGTCTTCGAATAGTTCCAAGTGTTTTTGCAGAAGTACAAAGTTAATGAAACCACTTTACACCTGTTGAGGGACAGCTGAAGAGTTTAGTGTCTGGAATTAAGCCAGCAGTATTACACAACACCAACGAACATAAATCTTTTATTTAGCTACTTACCAACTGAGAAATAATTTATTTTTGTTTTTAATTTTTGTAGCATCACAAGGAGAAAAGCAAATTTTGGTTTATGTGTGCAATTCATAATTAATACAGCACAAAATCTGTCGCTAAAATCTGTCCCTTGCGTACAGTTTTGGAGAATTTTATGGATCCTGTTCTAAGATTAGTGACAAAGTTGTCTCTAGGCATGTTTCTTCAGTACTCTTCTGTTCACTAGAGTTAGAACCTTTTACTGGGAGTCACCGAGAGAGAAATTTGCCCTTAAAGTTTCAGGAATGGCTTTTAACAGTTACTGGTCTTGATCTTTGAGTCAGGTATTTCAGCTTGTCCTTAAGGTATGCTAGCAAATTAAGAAGGATTTTTTGTTGTTCTTATATTGGGCTGTTTCATCAAAATGTTTGTTAAGTTGTAAAAAAAACCAACACTGTACCATGAAAGGTCTGGGGGTCAGCAGAAATCATTTTTTCCAAGGAATGCAAGAGCAAAAAAATTAACTAGTTATGCAAGAAAAATTCACCATTTGAATTGAATAAATGTTGAATTAACTTATCAACTCCTGACACAAGCCATCCAAATTATGGAAATTTCTCTGAATATTTCATCTTCATTATTTATGAGGATACAACCATTAAGAACAGTGAGTTCTGCCACTATACATAGCAGGAATTGACATACACATCAAGTTAGCATTACCAGAAATATGTGTGTGAATTTCAGCCAAGGAGAGAGTTAATCCTGTGCCATACTATCAGTTTACACATATAAATGTGTAAACATTTATAAATGTTACACAACCCATGAATAAGGGTTCTAAATAGTGAAATTATAGACCTACCCTGAAAGAGAATGTTTACTTGGAAATTTCTTCATGGTATTGTGCTGCCTGTTTGTGCCGTTATGGAGCTTGTGTGCAGTGGAGACTGTTCTTAGCTTATCTGTTTTGTGATCTTCCTGGATTCATAAAAAATCTGTAAGACCAGGAGAGACAACAAGAAAGGCCTTCTGGAATTGTCAGCTCCTACTTGCTGTAAATAAACAAGATGAGCTCTTTGAAAATACAACAGCTTCCTAAATAGAGAAAAGTGTTTAGTCCCAAATTTGAGACAAACAGAGAATGGGTATGGAGGTCTTGACCTGAAAACATAATGGAAGTCTTGGCTTGAAAACAGTAGGATCATTGCAAAATTCAGATGTACATCTTTATCTGAAACAAGACCTGTACATTGTGTTGTTTAGAAATAAACTACATTGTGCACTTTATTTTCCATAAAAGCACATCCAGATATTGACCCCTGAGAGACCCTCTCTATTCCTCCAACAAGAAAACCAATGAAAAGTAATGACTATTCTTTTTGGATTTCTTATGCGAAATACAGGAAAATTGTCCAGTGCAGAAAGACATTCCAGGAAGTTAAACACTGCACAAAATCACAGAAAACAACAGTGGGACTGTTACTTAATTGTCTGAAAATTAAGAATTGGTTTAGCCAGTTTTAGGTTTTTTTCTGTTTGAGCAGCTAGTGATGACTTATGTATTTCTTTCCTTCTCTCATGAGCTTTTTTCCACAATATCATAGTTATCTGTTGTTAACATAAGGACTCATTTCATTTGCAGCTTCTTATGCTGCAAACATAGGAGCAACATGCAGAACATGCAGAACATATGAACAATAGCAGAACAACACGCTTCTTCTTAAAAACCACCCAAAAATATTCACAAAAGATGTGGAGAGAAAAGAAACTGGAAACCAAGGACAGGAGCAGATGAAACAGAGCAACACTGCATCAGGAAACGGCCAGAAATTTAGCAGTAAGTGAACAAAATTCAGGAAGTATTGACAAGTAAAATGAGGAAGGGCATAGTAAGGATTCTGAAACACATGATTTGTTTAGTGGCATGCAGATATCTGAGTAAAGGCAAGGTAATTAGTTATGAGATTATATTACTAATTTTGAGGAATATTATGGTGCTTGGGGGAAAAAACCCAACCCCCAAAAAGCCCACTTCCAAAAGGTATCAAAGTTATATAGCAGATTTAAACTATAAAGAAGTTTTGAAACATTCTTAACAATTTCCTGGGTGTTGAGCAAGCTTGGAAGAGATTATACACACCATAAATCAGACTCAGATTTTAATGGTGAACAAGAGAGTAAAAGGGGAGGAAAAGTTGAGAAGAATAAGCCTAAAGTTCACTTCAAAGATGCTATTCTGGAATTTCCTAGACTTCATAAATCTAGTTTATCAGTAATTTATTAAAAAAAAATCTCCTGGAATATGCAAATCAAAGGGGCAAATCAAAGTTAAAATTATAGGGGGGATATGATAAAATGGTAGCATTTGCATTGTAAGGAAGAGCTAGGCAAGCACTAAATGGAAGTCAAGAAAAAATTGCAGTGACCAGTTGGTATGTACAAGAGCAAAAAAATGTAACAAGGCCAGCTCACAGACACAGTGAAATCTGTGAAGAGATGATGTCCAGCACCTTGTGTGATGGAGTATTTTGAGAGTAACTTTTAGGAGCTCCCATTTGCTTTTGTCTCTTCTGACTTGGGGCATGCAGGCTCTTCAGAGTGCTTGCAGGGCCAGGACTTCTCTGGCTACCAATGCAGGAACAGGGAAGAAAACTCTCTGCAGAGCCCTGGGGGCACAGTTCCAGGCTTTGTGTACAAATGGTGGAGATTCCCTGTGTGCCCCAGAAGATGGTTTTAGCATCAGTTTCTGAATGGGACCATGTAGGTGCTATTGTGTTCATATGGTAACCAGAGTGGCTCACTCACCTCATCCCTATTGCTTGCCTTAAGTGCTGTGGACAGCTGACTGGATCACTTTTAAGCTGGGGATTGCTGTAGCAGGTTAGTATGGAACCTAAAGGTTAAAGGTTTTGGTGAAAAAGGAATTATGGAAAGAAAGTTGGCAATTGCTCATTTGCTTAGGAGAAAATAATTTTTGCTTTTTGGATGAGTGAATTGGATGTGGAGGTAAAACCTAATCTTAAAAAGATGACAAAATAAATAACTTTTTTTTTTTTTTTTTTTTTTTTTTTTTTTTTTTTTTTAATTAAGAGTATCTATTCTTGGCCTCTGGAAGAATATATAATCTGTGGAACAAATTCCAGTAAAGGAAGAAGATCAGTTTCAAAATGTATTTTTTTGCAGGTAAGTCTACAAGTTAAGGCTTCATCTTACTTCTTAAAAGGTAGTTATTTTAAAGTGGAAGAGGCATTCAAGGCATTCTCTGAAGATGAAGGTGAATTGTTCTTTCTCAAAAATATGAGGAGAACTGTCCTTCCTTCCTTCCTTCCTTCCTTCCTTCCTCCCTCCCTCCCTCCCTCCCTTCCTTCCTTCCTTCCTTCCTTGCTTTTTTTTCTTTAATTTTCTCTTTATGACGGTTCCAATAAGCAGGTATGATTAGAGGCTAATAGTTTTAATAAAATCAGAACTGGTGTATTCTTAAAAACTGCTGAATACTTTCTGAACCCTTAAAATACTGCTTAGGTACTGATTTTTTTTACAAAATGCTTCAACTTCATCTAATGTAAAGCTTTAAGAAAATGTCTGTCATTGCTCTTTCAACATGAAGTTTGGTATACTTCATGAAGATTCAAGAAGTGCCAAGGATGACTCCTATTTTCCTTAACTGATGTTTGACATTGATTGTCTATTCCCTAAACAAAGCTTTCACAGAAAAAAAATTCAGCAACAGTTATTTGCTTGCTGGTTTTAATAAAAAAAGGAAAAAGAAAGAAAGAAAAAAAGAGACATATTCAGAAGCAGTCCATTGTTCTCAAGTTATGAGATGCCAATCTGTCTTAAGAGTGCATGACTCAGGTCTTTATAGCCTCATGAATCTTCTTAAGGAAATATGAAGAGCTAATGAAATTTGTCTATGTCCCTCATTATGATAGAAATGTTAGAATCAGCTGCAGGCACAGCTGTCACTTGTTGATTATTGTGAGATGATCAGTAGACATGTTCCACCAACCTTTGAACAGGTGCAAGCTTGACAGGTTTATTGAAACTTGATAGGAGTGAATATACAAGTATGTGAGGCATTGGGATCTGACCGGGTGATCATAGAGACAAAATCCGTTAAATACTTGGAAATGTCAGTTTGATTCTCTAGCTTGAGAGGCAATGTATGAGTCAGAGCTGTTTATGTAAATTGACCTCTCCAGCAATGTCTGAAGTATCAAGAGCAGTCCTTCAAGAGATAAATTCAAAAGAGGATTCTGGCATCACCACTGTTGGCAAACTTGCCCACCTTCATATAGGAATCTGTCTGAGTGTAACTATTCATACTGTTTTGCTCTGCTAATTATTTTGTACCATGTACCCAACATCCTCTGTTATTGGTAAATTAAATATAAAATTAGACACAACATTTTTATCTGACCTTGGAATTTTGGGAAAAAAGAGATTGTCCTACTTTTCTGTATTATGTCTTGTATTGCGGTGAGAACATGAATTTGAGCCCTTTCAGCATTCAGGAGGAGGCTTTGTTTCCAGGAAATTTAACTGCCATAAAAAGCCTTTTGGCAAACAGCAGTGAGATCCAGTGCAACACTGTTCTGAATGCCTCAAAGGTTTTCCCTTTTTTTCCTTACATGCCATAGTAGACCATGATTGATTTGACAGCTTGTTATTTGCCCAGATGTTATCAGTGTAAAGCATATTTTACTCAGTCCTTACTTCTGCCTAGAGCAGGACAATAACTGCTGTGATTTTTGCTAACAGACATCAAAAGCCCCGTCTGTGTTGAGGTGTGCTTTTCAAAGCAAAATATCACGGGGTCATGAAAACTTCACACTTAATAAAGGAACTTACTTCGTTGGCATTTCTGTGGACTTGTAAGGAAAGCACTGTGTGTGAGTGCTTAATTTCTGAAGCATACAGTTTCATACTCTGTCAAGGGTGAGAGTAGCTCTGCATTCAGAAAGGCCAGTTAATAAGTAATGAAGAGCAAATACGTAGGGAAGGCCATTACCAGAGCCAGGTGGTGCATGTGCTCATAGAGAAGAATCTCAGGCCAGGTTAGATGAACGATGAGTCAGAGAAGTAATAAGTAAATAGTTTTAGAATTATGCTCTGGTATTAGGATTAAGGAATCTTCTGAAGTTCCTGAGATTGTGTATCTATACTTTAATTTATACTCAAGCAGAAGATTAAAGAACTAGTCCTGTTAATACAGTGCAGGATCCTTACCTGGGTTCTCTTTTTTCCAATTAATTTTTCCTTAGGGAAGAGAGAAATTGTTATGAGCCATCCAGTAATTGGATTAGCTGATAAAAGATCTTGCTGGTGTCTCAGTGTGTGACTAGTTTTCACACTTTGTGTGTTCTTTCTTTGTGCTGAGTGATTACCTGTGCATATTTCTCACTTCACAGTTCTTACAGCTTCTTTATTTCAACTTAAGTCCACTAACCTTGTGTGAAAAAATGTTTATAAGTCACATGTCATTTTCGCTTCCATACTGTAACTAACTTGTCTGCTTAGTCTGATATTTAAACCATGGGCTACAAATTATTTTTAATTTTCAATACAGTGGCTGATACAGTTGGACCATCTCTGCTTCTGACTGATCTTGTAATACACACTTTTCTTGTTGGATGAGGTAAGGTAGACAATGGAAGAATTTAATTCTGAAACAAGTAGAGTTTTAACTTCCTACATTCTACTTACGTGTAGTTTTGAACTGGCTTGCTGAAAGAGGTGCAAGAGATCTGGAGCAGTGAACACAAGCTCTCTGTAAACATAAACGTGATTTGGAATGTAGGGATATTCTTGCAGTGAAATTAAAATGAAATTGAGGATGTTTGCAACAGCAAAACAGCAGAAAGGAGTGCAATTCTTGGAAAATACTAGAAAGCCAGAATAAAAGTGTCTTAGTTAAGTGTCTCATATCTGGCAGTTTTATTCCACTCCCAACATTCTTAAATGTGCAAGATATGGAAGTAAAAGTGTTAGAATTCCAAACTGCACAAAGTAAAACATTGGTGAGAATTATTTGTGACACTGCCAATTATAATAGAGAAAATTCATTAAGAAACATGATTATTAAATGGCATTCATTTATTAATAATGCATTGAATGGCTTCTATACAAACAGAATAGTCAATATATGAAAAGGATATTTTATCTGTAATTAGAGTGAAAGACTGATTATCATTTATGCAATTGTAGATTCTCTTTGGGATTTACTCTTCCTCACAGAAAACTACATATTCCTGTGCTTTCTGTGCACAGCCTGTGAGCACCTCATATTTACCCTGCAAAGCTGGTGCTGGGAAACCAGATTCCTTTCTCATTGAAATGAACTGGATATTTCTGTGTTTTGTGCCAGGAGTGTCAAGTGTTGCTACTGACACCCTACAGGTTTTGCATGAAATCAGAACATTGCTCTTTGTTGTAATACAGAAACTTGGTTCTGGCCTGAATGTGTAGAGACAATTGGCTGCATGTATTAGCCATTGTTTTTCTCTCTCTCTCTTTTTTTTTTTTTTTTTTTTTTTTTTTTTTTTTTTTTTTTTTTTTTTTAATTTAGTTGAACATACTATTGCAGTCATATCTCCTTGGATGTCTGGTCTAATTAATATTTAACTTTTTATAAACACCTTTTTTTACAGGGTGATTAAAAACTTCTCAAATCAAGAATATACTATTTTCAAAAATACTTATACAGAGAATGAGTCATCTATATAAATCTGGTTTTGAACAGTAACATGAAAAGAAAAATTGTGAAAACCTTGCAAGAGATTTTTCCTCTCAGACTCCTGTTGGTATTTAGGGAATGCTTTGTTTTTGTGGTGAAAGTCATAATCTTTAGCTATTCTGCATTTTCTGTGGTTTGTGATTTGTCACTTTAACACAACTATAATTTTGTCTACCCTGTATAAAACTGTATTTGTTTAAAGGTTTATTTTGGACAACTGTCCTCTCCTGTGCCAAACAGAGCATTTTTTTCATAGTAATATAATATACATCTTTCAGAACTCTCCTAGAAGCTTTACTGGTATTTGGATCATGCTCTGGTGTGCAGAGAGGGAGGATTAGGTAGAATGCATGTAACTAAAAACACTCACTGCGAATGCTAAAACAAACGTGTGCTTTACCATATATAGAAACAAAATCCTTTGTGAACTCATTGTGTAGATAACATTTTTTATTCAGCATATGCTGTGGAGGCAAAGGTTTTAGTTGATGGCAATGACCATAAACTGAAGACTTGCATTTTATTTCAAAGCTTCATGTACTTAGAAAAAAAGAATAACCTGCTTGTGGAGATTTCTTGTTAACTGTTTCAAAGAAGCTATCTGAATAGCTTGCTTGGATGACAGGAGGAAAACAGACAAATAGAAATGGGTAAATCTGCAGAGTGTGGTTGCCTTCAGAGAGAAAATTTGCTGGATACATGCCAGCAAATATGTTTTGTTTCGCACCATTTAATTTATAACTGTATGAACCCACTAGGAAAATAATGGTCTTTGTGAAAAAGACCCCTAAAATGGACTTTAGGTCAAGTACATGTCTTTTACAAGCAAGTCAGATCTATACCCAGCTGCACAGTTATTCTCTTTGATATGATTTATAGAAATTTGAACCAGAAGTCTTGATCAAACAGCTCTGAGCTTTGTTACACCTAAAATCAGGTCCAATTTCTGAGACTGCATGAGCAGTCAGTAATTTAATTTCTGTTAAGAAGCCTTTCCCCTATGAAACTTGCAAGCAGTTCTTGAAGCTAGGTGTGTTGTAAAAGGCAGCGAGATGCAGTAGGAGCAGATCAGTTGGTATTGAGGCATTTACCTTAACACATGTTTCAGGCATGGTCTTCTTCAGCTCTAGTTTGATTCTATGGATTGGGTTCCCATTAGTGGTTGGTGTGCAGTGCTCCCACATCACAACTTCTGGTTGAATTTCATCAGAAATGGTTGAAAGAAACCATTTTGTGCACTCTGAAGCTGCATGATGTGAACCAAAATGACCAAAATGCAGTCAGTGTGAACAGTGGAGGATTAGCGTTCAATAGCCCACTTCTGATGTGAACAAAAGTGCGAGTCAGATTTTTTAGGTGATGAAATGTAGTTGAAAAAATGACGGAAGCTATTTAGTTGATGGAAACAACAGTTTCTTTTAGCTACTTTACAGTACCTTTTAAGATTTCAGATTTTTGGCAAAACTGTGTTACTTAAAAGACCAAAAGCATTTGTCTTGGAAGAATTGATTCAGAAGTAACATATAAATTAATCTATGTATTTTCAGAAGTAATTCTTGGCTTCCTCGCTTGGAGTATTGCAGTTTCTTAAAAGTTTTTAGCATCTTTCAGAACAGCCTTGCAGTTATGCAGCAGTATATGCAGCAGTAGCATAGCTAGGGAAAGCTTTTCACACTTGTTGATCAACATCTGAAGAGCTAAGATGAAAAGCATGTGAGGTCACATTTCCTATCTTTTTCTCCAGCTAAAAATAAATGCCATGCCTGACTTTGGCTTGTAATATATGTGAGAGTCTAGGCACAGCTGAGAGGCATAGTAGCATTAAGCCACTATCATGATTGACTGGCTACACTATTCTGAAGCCAGAAGATAAAGTGGGTAGATCTTTACGTGGACACCTTGTGTGCCAAGAACCAATGACACCCTACTGAGGTAAAGAATTCGATCTTGAGAGTGCAATAGAGAGAATTGGTGTATTTTCCTCTCACATTTAAAACTATAGTTCTCCCAGACTGAAGTAACTGTGGGATGAGATTTCCTATTTTTCTCCTCTGTCAGGATCAGAGATTTCAGGATCTGCATTAACTGAAATCATGGTTTACTTGATGTTATGTTATTGTATGGGTTTTCATATAGGTCAGTACCTGCAATTAGACTTACCTTCTGATTCTGTCAAAGCCACATCCAACTTCAAACCTCCCAAAACAGCATTACGTGATGATGCAATACCACTAAACTTACCCCAGAGTTTTAGCATCAGGTCACATTCTATGACTTACTAACACTTCTTGTGTCTGCATTTCAAAGAGTTTCCCCACGTTTACAACTGGTATGTTTGGTATGTTAAAGAGAGCGGTTTTGAGTCTTTAGTTTGGAAAGCACATGATCTCATTTTGCTTTAGAAAGCCCTGGATGTGTAATCAAATGCCTAATATAAAAATTGTCTTTCATTTTTGCCAAGGATTTGATTAATCCAAAGCTTACTGTTCTCTCCGACTGAAATCCAAACCTCTGTTATTGTCAAGCCACTTGTCACTCATACTTCCTACTTTTCCACACCAGATGAAAAGAAACACAGAATATTTATCATAAGTAGTAGATTTATTTTTACTTTTAGTTATTCCACAAAGACATAAACATTAAAGAAACATTTTAAAACACCAAAGACATTTTAAGTTTGTAAAAATAGACATTATGCACACTTTTATTTTCAAAAGGATTTTCAGGTTTATGGGCTTATCAATGGAAAAATATTAATATTACACTTTTCCTCCATGATACCTGAGGACCAGAATTATGTTTTGTGCCCAAAAAATAATTCAGGAACTAACCTTGAAAAGGGTGCAACACTTTTTTTTAATCTCCTTTTGATATGGAAATATAAGTAATAAATGCAGTGACACAAACATTTTTAAAACTTTTGAGTTCTGAAATAATACTTTATGACATTTTGAAAAGTCTTTGAATATGTGGACATTGCATTTAAATCTTTGGGACTCGTGAATTTTGAAAATAAGTTTTAAGTATGTAGAATTTATTTTGATTCCATATTCTACTTGCATTGTAGGCTTCTTACATTATAGAATGGGAAAAGTACATAAGATTGTTTGTCACTGTGTTGTTAATTTTTGCTAGTCTTGTGGATTTGGTATAATTTTTTGTAGATTTTTCTACTTTAGAGCAGGTTCAAAATACCCCATTAAAGAATTTATGACTTGTTTTGATATTTTCTAAAAGTGCTAAGTATGGTTTGCCTGTTAGGTGTGTTTGTGTGGCTGGCACCTACCAGAAAGCAATGTAGTCCTTGACAAGTTTCAGAAATTGATTATAAACCCATATTCTTTCAGCTTTTTGGTTTTTTATTCCTTAGGACTTCACCAGGCTTTTTAATAAAAGATTTTGTCTCTGCATATTTTAATTAACATTTATTTTTAATGTTGTCCAAGCTTTAATTTACCAGCAGTAAAGATATTGTGATAATATTTCACCATTGTTTCTATTATGGAAATTGAAAGATGGAGATACAAAAATCCAGTATCATTTTCTGCAGAAAAGTTTTAAAATTTGCTTTCATTCCCAATTCACAATGAATTCCTATTAGAGTGTGAGGTTCTTTTTCCAAAAAATCAATTTATATGTGTGCACGCCTCAGAAAAATTTTCTGCAAAGTGATGTGAAAGTCATATCATTTCAAAATCATTAAGACAATGTAGAACTTTTGCTTTGCTTCATACTAACCAGTCTTTATTATACTAACCATTTTATTGTGTGACTTGACATTGATTTTTTATCACAGTTGCTGAATCAGAAAATCAAGGCAATGTAACCCCAAATTCAGAGCAAAGTAAGCAAAACATGTTTGGGGTGTACATTAATGCTAGTTTAATAATAGCAGACATGAACAATTGCTTGTTTTGTACTAAACGTGTAAAATAGCTGCTTTTCTAATGATCTGTCAAGTTTCTACATTTGTAGTGGCCCAGCCTGTAAGACTTTGATGGTGTTGGTGTTTGCACAAATACTTAATTTATATTAAAAATAATGTCTTGCTTACAGCACTGATGTATATTAGATATGTATATGTACATAATGCTGTAGCATTCATGTAATACCTCAGCTGTTTCACTTCTTGTATTCCAAGAGAGCTGTTTTTGTTTATACTTCCTTGAGTTATACTGACAGTTTCCAAAACAATATTTTAGCAGAATTTTGCTGGTATAATATGCTATTGCTGGCTAATAAGGACTTCCGCCTCTCTCAGAATCCCACAGGGAAAAGTTTAAAAG
The DNA here is from genome assembly GCA_027886175.1 of Phylloscopus collybita. Classification (NCBI taxonomy): domain Eukaryota; kingdom Metazoa; phylum Chordata; class Aves; order Passeriformes; family Phylloscopidae; genus Phylloscopus; species Phylloscopus collybita. The sequence goes on along the minus strand of JAJNNQ010000009.1, from coordinate 30,314,156 downwards.
CTGCTACTTTGGGCTGAGGCAGAAGTCCTGGCACTGGTACTGCAGTTCTAAGCTGGTAAAGGCTTTCTGTGTGCATGCATCTATCGGTAAGTTAACCTGAGACTAGCATTTTGGGTAAACCGTGACTGTCTCGTACCCCTCCGGCGGTCTCATGCGGGCGCGTGCGTGAGCTTCGCAGTAGAGCTGGCCCTCCACGAAGAAGTAGCCTTTCTGTTTCAGGTTGAGATCGCAGTCGGAGCACACGAAGCATTCGGGATGCCGGTATTTGTCACGTGCCTTCACCACTGTCCCTCTGTATGGGAACAATGAAAAGAAAGAGCCCCAGTTAATTCGTATGAGTTTAAAATGAGAAAAGAAACTGCAGCAACCCGGTCTATTAGAAGGTGTCCCTGCCCATGGCAGGGGGGTTGGAACTAGACGATCTTTAATGTCCCTCCCAACTCAAACCATTCTACAATTCTATGATACAAAGTATGTTCTAGGTATTTATTTTAAGGCTTTACAGTTGTTCATCTTGTGGTTTTAGAAACTACTGTATAATTTAAGGTTGGATGCTGAGTTTGAGTAGGTGACAAAAAATGCTGTAGAGTTCACATAGTTCACTAGCACTAGAAAATGAAGAGTTTGAAGAAATGTGTTAGTTTGGTTACAAGACAGAAAGCACAGCCTAACCTGTCAGAAGGGTGACAAAATGACTTTCAAAACCACATTGCTTTTTCTTCATGTCTGTGTTTTCTCAATTCATCATTATCAGTGTTTGCTGAGGTTAGTGATGTCAGTCAGGTAAAAATCTGATAGTTTTAAAGTAGGTCTACAGAGCTTTTTGGATACTCCCACTGGGTTGGGAGAAGGATGCTTTGCATTAACAAGAAATTTTTGAGAATTCACAGCCTGACAGAGCCCAGCATGGATATAACTTCTGGTTTCATTACGTGTTTGTTAAGGGTTGTCTTGCAAAAGGTCCTGAAAAATCTCAATTAAAACCTCAATGGTACTTTTTCAAAACTTACATAATCTGTATTGAAACTTTTGAAGGTTATAATTTGACATTTAGAACAATATATTTTTATATCTCTGTACTCCAGAAGCATTATGAGAATGCACTTCTGTAGTTTGCAGTGGTGTCTGAGGATGGCATGTGCTTGAGCTGGGGATTTCTAAAACTAAAAAGAATCAACTTACAGAATCCCACTCCCACATTTGTCACAGAGGGGCACTTTCTGGACACCAGGCATGGCAGTAGGTGTCTTCGTTACGGGTGCTTTCACACTTCTTGTTCCCACAGGGCGCCCATCTGAGAAACAAAACAATCCTATTATGTACGGGCTAATATAAAATTATCTGATGCACTTTTCTGTACTTTCTGTACTGTACATACACTTCTGGATGTATTTACAGGCTTTCATTTACATGAACAAACAATGCAATCCCACTAGAAAAGTTTCGTAGGCCAGATTCCACCTCTTTGGAATCAGGAGAAATATTGTATAAGCTGTAGCCAAAAGCAAGGACAAAAAAGATTGCATATGCAGCGCTCTCTGCCTCATGGACATCACCTAATTCTCTGAGAGTAGGTCTTGGGTACAGCAGAGAGGGAGGAGGATTGGGCTTTAACATAGAAACATAACATAAACAAGACCTATTGTCAGAAAGCTTCTTATTTATGTAACTAACCGTACAACAAATTGGAAACATTAGTAAATGATATGAATACAAAATAATAGCAAAATACAAGAAAATGCAAAGTAAAATCCTACAATGATATATATGTAGACAATTAGATATCTTTATTCCTTCTCCAGTAAATATTGACATATAAACATTAAAATTTTAAATGCTACCTTTTAGATTAATATATTTCGCTCTTTATGCTTGCTGCAAATATAACAAACTTGCAGCCTTTAATTTATTTTCAAAACTTTTTCGTTTGAAGGAAATATGACTGTAAATTATATTTTCTTCTTCAGTTTTTTATTTAGAATGAAGAGAAAATAGGTTTTAAGGGGATTTCAGGAGTTGGTTTCAATTCGTCTTTTCCTGGATGTGGAAGAGTGTTTTCTTTCTTGGTGGCTTAAGCAGCTTGTCCCAAAAATTCTCACAGATAAAACTTCATTGTTCAGTTAAAATCAACTCTGAATATTAAAGATCTTAAAATCTGAGAAGAGATTCTGGAAAATGTGATCAGCACCTGCACTGTATTCACAGAGGAGACTCCTTGCTATACAAGCAAGGAGGGGAAATGGCAAGAGACTGGTGTGGTAGCTATAAGGTCCAGAATGATTTGGGCTTTCAGAAATTCTTTTATCTCTAATCTTTCTTATTTTCATCATGGATTTCCCCCCTCCCACCAACATTTTAAAATTATTTGAACAGGTAGAATATGTTGTTATTAACCACCTTCCTCGGAGACTAAATTCTGGAGCACCTTAAAGGAGCCAGACTGGCGCGGCTGACTGGGCTCCTCCTGGTTGGCATGCAGCATCTTGTACACGTCAGACTGACACACTGAGTTGGGAGATGGGTCACTGTATTGAAGGGAGGAAGAGCAGATAGAAACAGTTTATCAAACATAACTCTAAAGCAGTATCTCTACCAGGCATAGAGTATGATTCAGGAAAAAACAAAGACTATTGAGAAACTTTCTTCCAGATAGCATTGCTTTATATATCCTCTTTTGGATCTAAAAAGTGCTGAAAAGAATTAAATCAGCTGAATTGTTACAAAAGTAAATCTAGAAACTCGTTAATTATGTAATTATGTTGTTTCCATAATTACTGTTTTGGCTCTACTGGCATTTGAGAATAGGCCACTTAATCTCAAAATAGTTTCATTCCAGTAATCATCTGCTGTATTTCCAGGTGCTCTTTGCTATGGTGTCCAGCTGCCTTTAAGAACATTGTTAAAATCACAGCTCATGCCTTTACATAAGGTCAGCCAAGACCTAACCAGTCAAATCTTTTGGGAGAATATATCTTCTAAGCTAGCTCCATCATTAGGTAATATAGTGATTATTTGGCTAAGATAATTGTTATTTAATAAACTTACAGAGATTACAAAAAGGAGTGAAATAAGTATTGCAAAACAGGAAATATTGTAAGGTTAATACTGAAAAATGGAAGTTCTATTTCTTAATTTAATAAAAATAAAACAAGGTTTTCTTTTGCAATGGCAATGTTATGTTAAAAATATGAAGTAATTTATTATCCAAACAGCAGCTGATGGTTGAATCTCAAAAGACCTGTGAGACAAAGATTTTACTGAGAATATTTAATGGCATTTTAAACTCTGCTAAATATTTTAAATTGTTCATGATAAATGGCATCCTAAGTAGTCGAGAGGAGGAGTAGAGGACTATATGCACTGACAGGAATTAGCCTGAATATGTGGCACTTGTAAATTTCATACACTTACTGGGAGTGATCAGAAACATCCAAATTTACTTTGATGAAGTCTGTTATCTTACAGCTATACTCACAAATGTCCAGTTTAGATTTCCTCTTGCAACTGGCTTCCTACTGTCCACAAGGAGTTAGACTGGGTTTTGCTTTAAATGGTTTGATTTGTTTTCCAGCATCCAAGCTGGATCTGTTTTTCTAGCATCCAAGCTTCCAAATGGCCCAGTAAGAGCAGCAGCAGTTGGACAGTGACCCTTGTTGCTCATGTGAATTTTTTGTTCTTCATCAGTCAGTAGATTACTATGAGCCATCTTTAAGCTGGTGAAAAAACTACCAGTTTCCTGTCTTGTCAGAAACTTTTAATAGAAGTAGCATAGTTTTTACAATTCTTGGCAATGATTAATTAAACCTCTGAATTCTTTCTTCTTTACTAAAATATTTCTAAATATAAAGCAAGTGATAATGCATTTACATTATCAGAAGGCAAAAGCCCCAGACACAAATGTGTCGTCTTATATTTTTTAATGCGTACATAGTGAAAACCATCCCACAGTAAGAGACATTTCAAACCTGTGTAGAGAGAGTAGGTTCTCAAAGTGGCAATGTCACAGGGAGTGTGAAATCTGATTACTTTGAGCTTAATCCATTATTTCACAATAATGAAGCAGCAAATTTTTCTTTTCTTGTTCTCTCATTATTCTGTTTGAGCATAAATGTTCAAGCAATAGAGTAATGTCACTCTGGAAACACTTCATGAACCACAGTTTTCATCAGATAGCATGAACCTAAATACTCTTATATAAATATGGGGTTTTTTTTGTTAGTAGCAGCCAAAATCTGCAAGGTGCTGAAGAAGGCTTATTGGTGCCAGTGACTATTGCTTATTTAAAATATTAGTAATTAGCCTTAGTTTACACCATACATATTATGAATGATTAACTTATGTACTGTTGTAAAACAGGAAAGTAGGTTACCATTATGCAAAAGTGAAGATAAAGCAACCTAAATGGTGAATTGTCTCCTGAAAAAAATGAATAGTGCTTTAAAACTTTTTATTGTATAATCATAATTATTATCCATATACATAAGGTTCCTACCTGACTTTAGTCATCCACTGGATAAATTCATAAGTCAGACCTGGATTTGTAGGCCTGCAGTAAATTCTGCCTCTTTTTGTGCAAGAGCTACTTGTACTGAATGAATTGTCTGGAATGGGACTTAAGTATCTAGAGCACCATAACCATTTATAATATTTCCTAATCTTTGTAACCTGAATTTCAATAGTGGAAATAAATTTTATTTATTATTTAATGAATTATTAATAAGAGGAAATTATAAAATCATTATTAGAAAAATTTAATAGTATATAAAAAATTTTAAATTTTTGAGGGAATCAGAGTCTGGATTTGGGGTGGTCAGTCAGGTAACAGTCCAGGTAGTATCACAGTTTTTTTATTTATTAGCTGCAATTCTAAGATTATTACCTATGAAATATTTACTTGCACATTCTGAAGGACTCTTTTAATACTTTGGGTTAAAACCCAGAAATTACTAATATTTTAGTGAAAATATTTAATGGTTTCAAATTACTTGGTTTCTCTCTAACCCTTTCCCCCTTTTTCATAGAAACAGCATGATACTGTTTTTAGGTATATTTTAAATTTGTGTCTTCATAAATATTATAGATGCTGCTCTAATTACCTTATGACAGGTGTTTCCCCCAGAGCTGTAGAAACTTGGCCTTGCAGTGTTTCCATGATATTGTCATCTGAGTACAACTGCATAGGTGTGTTAAACTGGGCGTGTACGATCTTGACGCCGGGAAGCTCCATTTCCAGGGGCACGTTAGGGGCCATCTTAGACACTGCTTTCAGCTCGGTGGGGCAGATGGAGCTGACCGTGCTAAGTGAGGAGGGGGTGCTGCGCCCGCTGCCACAGTCCAGCCCTGAAGGAGTGCTGCATCCACTGGGAGAGCGGCCAGCGTGCAGGGCAGCGGGCAGTGTGCGTTGGGTTACAGAGAACGAAGACAGAAGGACAAGGTGGTGTTAACAGGGCTGAAAAGCATAAACAGAACAAGCTCCAAAAAGCAAAAGTACAGAAAGTAGAGAAAAGCAAAAGTATGTGTAGTCGCTGATGATAGTTTTGCCATAAGAAGTATCAAGGCCGGCTATAAAGCAGTTCTTAAAATTCTGGCATGCATTTTCTTTAAAGATAGTAAAAATCCTTTGATAGATGAAATAATTCAGTATATAACATTATTTTACAGTTTTAATTCTAGGTTTTACTGAGGAATAATTAAGCCTCCGTAACATTCTTTGTTCTGAGTAATTCTTATTATCTATAAAGAGGGTAGCAGACAAAGTTTATGTGAGTTGTCCGTGTCAGAGACAGAATAAACACCTGCAGCATTGGAAGAATCCTAGACACATCATTCCAGTTCTGTACCTCACAATCATCTCACTACACTGCTGAAAAACTACTCTGAAGTAGTGTAAAATAATGAATGTGACATTTCTTAGCTTTCCTTAAATTATGGAGTAAGATATTTATTGATCTTTTAAAACTAGTTTAAGAATTTTTTAAAAAAAATATTTGTTGATCATTGCAAAGAGGAAAAGTTACTAAAAACTTCCAGGCTTACTTTTGCTTTTCAAAATTACAGTGTTTCCATTAGAATGAAAGTGGTCCTTCACAAGAGCATATTCAGAGAATTAATTTTACTGCTTTTGAAGTAGACTTTACATATAATTTATATACAAGAATAAGATGCACACTTTTAAAAAATATTAGTGTTGCTTGACATTATTGAAGTAACTGTGCACCAATTCAAAATACCTGGAAAAAGATTAGCAAAAGAATGTGAACATTAGACCTAAAGTCTTTTTTCAGTATCACTATTTTGAACACTTCAATCTTGTCTGCATAGTACCTCAGAAGCTTTTTTTTTTTTTTTTTTTTTTTTTGTTATGGGATATTTCTTTGTTGTTGCTGTGTAACAGCACATAACCAAATCTTTCTACAGTCATTGGTTACCATTTGTGTGATATTCTGAGCTGTGGGACAATAAATGTGTGATCTCTGTCCTCCAGCATGGTACCACAGTTGTGGGTAGTTCTTTCCAAGCTGTGTAAACCTGGGACAATGCTCTGTTTCCAGATATCAGACTGTATCCAGTTTGATAGCACAGAATTCTGCCCAGTAGCTACTCTCAGGTGGAGTAGAAAACCCAAGACTCTCCTTTTGATTCAAAGCAGAATTTGTGCAAGACCACTTTCTCAAAGTTTTAAAGGGAAATATACATTTTTTCATCAAAGACGTGTCAAACAAAAGCAATCCTGAAATGCAAGTATAGTTCTGCATCATCACCAAGCATGAGCCAGCCAAAAAAATCACAAAGGGCAACATACATATTTGCAGTATTTTCTTTTAGAAGAAAAAATACCACCTTTAGATCCTGCGGTAGAGTTAGTTTTGTCAGTGCTAATAGTGTTAGTAAATGGAATGTAGCAGGAAAGGACTAGTAAAAGCACAACTCTTACTCTCGCTACATGAAGCCAAAATAATATTAAAAATAAATAACATACAGTTATATATTAAATACAATTTCCAGTTAGTTTCACCAGAGTAAAGTCCAAAATTCTGTCCAATGTCCACTCCGTTAGCTCAAACCCACAGTCCACAATCATGCCTTCTTGTAGTCAAAGTCCTATTTAGCTTCTCCTGTCTGTCCTAGAGGGATATTTAGAGCAGAGGTGGTGGTTTGTTTTTTGCTGTGTTTAGCAGTGGATTAAGTCAAATGGATGAAAAAGTAGTAGAAAAACTGTGACAACCAAGGTTTTGTAGATGTAACACCCTGTGTCAGAGATTCTGCAGTTTGCAAGTGCAGATGTCTCCAGTGCTAGAACTCCAGCCAGACCTTGCCCAACTGAAGTCTTTAAACTTGTTGCATTGTAGTCAGGGTAGTTTTTGCGGTTTATTTTCTTCATCTTACATGCTGGTAAATGGCCATTGACTTCAACATTTTCGTGGAAAATACTGTGTAATTTTCATTTCTGAATTGTGAGATTGGGCTTTTGATACTCATTTGACTCTTCATAAATCTAGTAGACACTTGTAAAATGGTACCTAGTGGTCCCAAAGCCAGCTTTGTGTGATATCTGGTGGTCCCACAAACTGCTACTGCTTTAAAGGGTAAAGGATCACATCACAATATACTTCACTCATCAGGCCCTTTTGAGCTTCCTTGTGTTTTTAGCCACAGAGTTTACATTGTTTTTTCCCATCTGTAATAATGAAAACAGTAATGAGGAATTTCATCACCAGTTAAGACACAGGTTTATTACGCTAAAATGATGGATGTAAATATATATAAGATTTTCTGCATTGGAACTTTATAAATCTGTGGTATCAGTCTTCCTACTTTTAGCTCAGCAGTAGATTGCCCTCTGGAAAGAGGTCTGCTGAAATGCAAATTTGAAATCTCTGAATGGCCTAGATTATAACTCTCTATCTTTAGCTATCTTTTATTTATATGTAGGCTTTAATTTATATGTAATATGTAATATATATGTACTATGTAGCTATCTTTTATTTAGCACGTTAACAAATTACACTGTGTTTGAACAGAAGTTCATAGTGCCAAAGATCTGTAAGTGTACGGTATCTGATGCTGCAGTGCAAACTGAATCATGGCTGCAGTTACTTCAGACTCTGATCAGTAAAACTGAGATGGAAGTGTAAATCTATTTCCTTTCGGAAAGAGAAATTTGAATTTCAAGCCTGAACTCTGAAAGTCAACCATTTAATTCTCTTTGTTTGTTTGCTTTTAATGTCAGCATCAGGCTGTCTGGTGCCATAAGTAAATTTCAAATGCTTCAGAATGCTTAATTAATGTCAATGGTGAGTATCTGTCTATGAAAAAAAATAACACCATGCATCAAATCCAGCACAGCACTCAAAAGTTATAATAACCTGCTTCGGCCTGAGATTATGAAAGGTTTGGGCCGAATATTATGCTTGTGTTCAAAGTAGTTGATATCCTGTAAAGAAAAAAGAGATAAAATAGCTTTCTTTGGCCTACAAAAGCTCATTCATTCATAATGCTTTCTAGTTTAAACGTAACTAAAAATGTTTACAAATTTTAACCGCAAAGTAACCGTGTTTAGTTTTGTTCATTCCTGGTGCTCAAGATGCAATCACTGTATTGTTCAGAAACATTCAGAGTAAAGTGCAGTTACAGGAGAGAAGGTTGGAGAGTAGTGTTGCAGCCCAACTTAGAGGGCAGATTTTAGCTACCTGCAGCATTGCTACTAGAAAGCTGAATGGATAATTCTTGGCGTCGGAAAAAAGTTTCCTTGATCACCTTTTTTTTTGGATAATGAATAGCCTCCTGATTCTGAGAAAAAAACAGCAAGAGCTGGACTTCTGAATTGAAAACAGAACAGATAATGATATACCACAAGTGACCATGTATCATAAGTAAGTACTAATACTCACTTTTGTGATGAGTTAGGAATGAGACCCCTCAGTTGTCCGTGAAGCGCGTCTTGAATATTGCCAGATGAATAGAGCCCAATTGGAGAATTATAGGAGGAGCTCACTACCTGTCTTTTGTCATCAATATTTGCTGCTGCAACAAAAGGCTGGGCCCTTCTGTTGTGAGCTGTACCAATAGGCTTGAATTCCTGTACATGATAGGCAGACAAAACACACAGAGCTACAATGCACACCAAAGCTAGCAATGAGTAAATCTGACAACACCAGTATTGTTAATAACTGCATTTTTGCTTTTGCAACTCTGTTACTTTTTAACTGGTGCAAGCATATTATATTTTCCATGAATTTTGTATATTTAACTTGAGCCAGACACATTAATTTCCCACCTCCAGGCAAGAAGAAGGCTTAGAAGCAATGGGAGGAATGAATATTATTGTGATCTTTTGTATTGGTCACTAGATTTGACACTGCTTACATTATTATTTAAAAACATTTCATGTATGCTTATCTTAATTTCTTTGCTTTAGTGCTAATCTCTAGCTTCTTCATTTTCATCCGATAGAGGGACTTTCAAAAGTATGATTTTATTGTGTCTTACCTCAAAACCAGATAATTTTAATGCTTCTTTTAACTGAAATAAAATCTTGAACATACATCTGATTGAGGATATTCTTCTGAATGTATTTAATTTTTAAAGCATATCTGTATATCAAAAATTGCATTGCTCTATAATTTAATGTGAAGTCATCAAGAATAAGTAAAACCCAGAAATGGGTAAATTTGAAATCATTCTGCCTATGTGCCTGTATTCTGCCATATTTTTTTTGTCATTGGCCAAGATAATTTCCTCAGTTTATGGAATTCAAAAGGACAAGGTTTGGAAATAAAATCTCTGATGATTTTTCAGATACCTTAAAATATCCTTCTGTACTGGTTGGCCAGGAATGATAAAGACTTCTGGACTGCAAGAAAAATCACTCATTTGTATTCTGCTTATTTATTACAGTGTCCTTTGAGGCCCTTCCAGCTCAGGTCCACTGCTAAGCCTCAGAAATAGAGACTTTGAAAAAAGGTAATGTCATCTGCCCAGGTTTTTTTTTTTACGCTTCTGGGTAAAGAACATTAATTGCTGCAGTCTGTCACCTTGTCCTGATGGCACGTGGTGCTCTTTGGAAACAGTGCTCTGAGAGCATTTGAACTTCCATCCATTTGGAATAAAAAGCTTTTGTTTCTAACAAATAGGTTTCTACAACCTGCATTGGTCTTTTCTTCAGAGACTTGAACTTGCAATGTTAAGATAGCACAGGTCATTAATACTTCAATTTTAGAAATCTTTTCCAGTTCTCCGGTTCGGCAGTTTCCGAAATATATTTAGGATCAGACTAAAGAAAAGTCATGGATATATAGAATATGCAACCAGAAAATGCAAACAGGAAAACGCAGTTTTATTAAATGAAAATGTTTAGCAGCATTGCACTTTAAGAGGCTACTGAAAGCAGTAATCAGGTAAATGAGCACAAAAGTTTTAAGATCAATTCCTTCTTTCTGTCTGATAGAATGGAGTTGCAGTTAACAAAATGTATTAGTAAATGGAAATAATCTAATAGTTTAGGATCATGGCTACTTCATGAAAGATATTAATGTCAAAGTATTTAAAATTGATTCAAATCCACGTATGATACAAAACAAACAAAACCAACTGAGAACATTGTAATTTCATCCCCATATTTCATTTCTCATAGAGAAATGAACAGAAGATGTGGCACCATAGCATCATGTTTACAATGTAACAGTTGTGAAACAAGTATTTGCAGTTAGTGAGACTTAAATTCTGCTTTCTTTATAACTTGTCTATTAATATGAAATGTCAGTGACAGAACATACAGCAGCAAAAACAGTCCAGCTCTTGTGTTTATTTGATATCATTGAATTGGTGAAAAGTCCTCTTTTAGTTCAAAAGCTAAATGAGAACTGGAAGTTGTTGAAATTTCAAATTAGGAATATTGGAGAATTACAGTACTTAATTTATTATTTTTTTTCCAACTAACTGATTTTTTTTTGCAGGGCTAGCTACATTTTTCCTTGACACAGGTATTGGGAATAGAAATAATGTAACACCAAAAGCACAAAAAGAAATGCATCTATCACAGCCTATATGATGGCATTCCTTGGTGCAATCGCTTTTACAGAACACAAATGTCTACATTTTGGAGGTATCATGTGACTAAGATCTTTATCTTTGAATGCTGTTATAAAAGGGGGTCCTCCAAACTAGCCCAGCACAATTATATTGTTTCAAAAGCTGATATAAATGGAAATAGACTATAAAGTTAATTCTTAGAACAATGACTTGTGTTTTTCTTAGATTTTTATACTTATCTACGTGCATAATATATCTCCCAGGAATGTATAATCTCCTTCATGGCCAAAAGTCTAGTCTGACTGAACAAAATGTTCAAAGGCAAAGACAGAAGTAAGAAAGAAAAGTTCAAAGAAAAAAACAATTCCAGAAATTGTGATAATGAATACAAAATTATTTTCAATGAGGTTAAAGGGATTGTAACAGAAAGCATTTACGAGTCATCAAATTCTTTTACATTGACAATACAGCATAAAGCATTAAAAATAATTTTATGATACAATTTGTCATTTAGATGATTTTTTTTCTCTTTCTACTTATATTTGTTGATAATCTTATGTTCTAAATTGCTTTTATTCACAATACAATGTGATTGTATTAGTAATTCTTCAAGTGGTGTACTATTTCCCATTATTTATCAATCACACTATAGGTTGCTCCAGAATATCAAAATCACAGTGGGAATGTGTAGCTTGCAAGAGTGATTCTCAGTCAGCCACTTATTGCTGTAAATTAGAATTGTTTCCTCAGTTTCCTCTTCCCAGATTTAAAAATAGTGTGAGCTTTCACTGTGCTCTGGCAATTTCCTGTGCCAGTCTCCAGATGGCTCTTGGGAGATTCTCAGGCTGATTCAGAAGTTTGCTACAGTGTGAAGGTTCCTTGTTCCACAGCCATATGTAGGCACAGTATTCAATTGTTTAACAGGTTTCACATAGCTGTCTCCATGCATCAGTAGGATAATTTTCATTCATTGAAGCTAAAGTAAGCATTCTTTGGCCAAATATTTGGCCACATTGCTGACGAATTTAAAATAGGGTTTTCATTCATTTATAACTATGTTTTATTAGCTTGCAAACTTGAATTAGGTACTTATTAAGAAGATTATGTAAGTTTTCGTTTGTTATTGTTATTTAGTTGGCTTATAATGTATTTTACATAACTGACTTCTCTTAACTTTCTTAGTGAATTTTAAAATGTCTATTTGATGAGAGTGAAAAAAAATCTGATACATTTATAAGATCTATGACCTTTTGAGTAATTTTGGTTATTATATAAATAGAACTCAGTGGTTGCCCATTTCTGCACACCAGTATATGTATAACTATCCAAAAGTAGATACTTTTGAAGTAACACATTACTGATTTTTCATTTTTCTCCATTCATCTTAGCTGCAGTGCCTGTATTTATTAGAATTCAGCAAACTCTTATAAGACTTGGACAGCACAGGTTGTAGTTGTGCAAAATTTGTCATCTGAGATTCAAGAAACTTTTTACTGTTTTCTCTACTGGTATACATGCTGCTGCATCTCTTGTTATGACTACATATGGTGTAAAATTTAATTTTAAATCCCAGAAATTGTAAAAAATAGGCTATATTTTTTATTCCGCAGGGAGTGATGGATACACAGATGGAAGAATTTAATCTAAAATGTAGAACATTCCAGCTATGGTTTTGTATATTTGTTTGCAAGCATTGCTACTTTTCTGGTGCCTATTATTTATTTAATATACTCAGTACTCCTGAACTTCCTAGGAAGAAAAAAGAAATATACTAAATGAAAAAGCTGGCTGTTAATCTAGGAGAAACAGTTTTTCTGATTGCCCAATGAAGGCTGCTTTTCAATAATCTGCCAAGTAGCACTTAGTGAAATCTTGTGATCTATTTTAAAAGGGACTGTCCTTATTAGGAATGCAGCTTTCATGCAGAGGAATTACTCATGTCATCCATGCCTGCATGGTTTTCTCGATAGCTGTTTTAGTGAATTTTTTCCAGTGCTAGTCTTTTAATGTGTATCCTAGCTCTTCCACAAGAATATGTATTTAAAATAGCTTTGTTTCTTCACTATAGTATCCCTGCTGCTGAAGAGGCTATATTATTTCTAATGGAGTTTTCTGTATCACTTAATGCAATTTTTAGACCAGAAAGAGGAGAGAGAAATGTAAGACTAAAATGCTTTAATCATTAGAGCATCTCCGTGCCAGCAGAATTGGTGGAAGTATTTATTGCACGGGGTTTATTGAAATGAAATATAGACATATTTTTTTCTAGGATATCACAGAATACTTTGACATATTTGCTTTGAACCTGGCCTTCCAGGATCAGCAGAATATTCTTCCCTCCCTGCTCTTGAGATAACAGCAAATGTTTATGTAGGTCAAAGAGGAATGACAAAGAAATAAAGGACTAATTGTAAGCAGTGGCTAGCTAATTTGCTATTAGCAATATGAAGAGTTAAGTCCTAGTAGCTTTTTCTTTTTTTGAGTTTGAAAAGAGAGATGGCTATTGATTGATTGGATTTGCTTTGGTCATACACAACAATCAAGACTTTCCTAGTCAGAGGTGGGGAGTGATTTGCTTATTGACCAGTACATGGATCCTGTGTGAATATGTAAACTTCAGTTCTGTGGCACAGTATAAAAATGTATGGAGGTGAAGAGATCCAGACTTATGGATCTCTTTGTTTAAATGACTGCATCAAAATGAACTTTGTGATCTGATGAGTTCATCACTTAGGTACTTGATATTTATTCCTGACTAAAAACATCCTCATATGACAAAGAATCTTTACAGGAGTTAAAGCAACTTAAACTGTATCAGAATAAGAGGACATATTTTATTTCCATAGTAAGAATAAGGTGCTATGTAGACTATTAAAAAAAATGAGAATTTGTTGTAGCTTCTTAATGTTTTGTTTTCAGTTATAGCTGAAAAATCAAAAACACTGAGTCAGATAAAATGGTGTTCCTGGATGTCATAAGCATTGTGGTTCTTATGAGCCTAAACTGGCCAACTATGGATGAAGTTCTAGTTAAATAAATTTAATGACCACAAGAGAGATTATTTTGAGTTTTAAAAGGCAAATGAAAATGTTTAGGTAACTTTTCACAGTGCATACCTGAGGTTCAGCTTCCAAATTTATCTTGAAGGGATGTGCTCTGCCATCTTCTGAAACTTGTGGGGACCATAATTTAGTTCCTGCCCTAGAAAGAAGAAAGGCAGAATTTAAATAATTTGAATTCCTACAGAGTTGTGTATGTCCCTATAAAATATAATGCAGCTTGTAAATCTGCAGGTTTTTTCTATGCATTTTCAGTGTTTTGACATAAAAATACGTCAGTGATATGTAACCAATATATATAAAATGTATTTACTTAAAAAAATTATGTATGCTATTAACAATGGGAAGTAGCTTGTTAATAGTTACCAAACCCAAAAGGAAAGGGAAATTAGTGCCTTTCTGACCTGAGCTGACCAAACCTTTTAGTTTTATTTTTTTAATTGTTGCTAGAATGAATGTTGGGACCTCTGAATATTTTATATGAATAATTGAATACATTAGTAATAATCCTAAACATCAACTTCTTTTTCTTTAAAGACCATATTTTCCACGTCAAGCCTGCTTTTCAATGTTGAAGTGCAATCTAAGTTTGCAAAGTATGTGCAAGGGGAAATTGAACTTGCTCAGGTTATTCTTTCAGTCACATAGGCAGAAGTAAGAAACACAAAAATATCAGTTAAGTTCTCTTTTCATTGACAAAGTGAAATGTGGCAGCTAATTTTAAAGTAGCATAATAGTAATGTTAAATATTAATTGGGTGCTTTGTTATATATACATTTATCACATCTTGAGACTGGCTGCCCAAGGTAGTTGTTAAATGGCATATATCAATCTGTAGCAGAACCTTGAATTAACAGAAGGAATTTTTAACTGTGGTGTGTGCTCTAATAATTCAACAACACTCCTTAAAAAAAGGAAACACTTTAGTATTTCAAAAGAAATATTGTAGTCAGCTACAATAAAGAGCTGTGCCTCCTTGAGAGCCTCAGGTTAATCAGCCCTGTCCTAGTTTTGGAGACAGCTGAAAGAGTGTGCCAAGTGATTCTGATTACAGGCCGAGCAAACTCAGCTGGAGATGTGAAGCTGCAGGTTGTTTCTCTTTCTGGCTCTAGTAGAGAGTAGTGAACACAAGTGTTTCTGGATTACTGCAGTTTAGGTAAGACGGTGTTTCTCAGTTTTGTTTTGAACATTGCTTTGAGAATTCTTTATTAGCACTCAAATCTCTTTTTGTGATCAAAGAGATTGATTGGCTTTAAACTCACTCCTTTGTCACCCCTTACTTATGAAGGTGTAACATGATGTTGTTTTCCCTAACTGGGATGATACAATAGCAGCTTTATGTGTGGTTGGGAGGAGGAGGCAGTGACAGGCACCTGTGGCTGAGGGAGTGTTAGAGCAGAGAGGTCACTGAACAACTGACACTAGATGAGGGTTTTATTATTTCCCCCAAAACATGAAGAACTGCTTATTTACTGATAGTAAATAGAGGACTTGTGCAGTCAGCAGAATTACAGTGTGAATAACCTGAGGGAAGCTGTTCTTTTTGTACCTACAAAGATGAGTTCTGGGGAGTCTTGCTTGATTTGGAGTTTAAGAGATAAGTCTGGTTGCTTGTAATTTTAAGGATCTTAGGAACTTCCTCAAACTATTTTAGATAGGTACACCATATAATAATTGTACTGTTGATTGAGTAGAATCTTCTTTCAGAAATAGGCAGATGTGCACACGTACCTCTCTATTTTCAAACAAAGTTGATGTGTAGCTGCTTTAATTCTCTCCTGGGCATCATTATGTGTCATGTTCTCTGTGCCTAGACCATCAATAGCTATAATAACATCACCAGGGCACAGGTTGGCGGCTGAAGCCTTGCTTCCAGGTGTAATCTGAAAAGACCAAAATGTAACTGCTTAATCACCATAAATGCTTGAAAATAAACTTCACCATATTTCCATTTCCTGTTGGATGGGGGGCGACATATTTTGCCAAAGGCTCTGCAGTTCTATTATCAGGAAACCATATGAATGTTTTATTCATCCTAACTCCAAATTAGATAGAAATTATCTTCACATTTTTGCATTAGTTTCCACTCTGATTTCTGTAATTACTGTAACTCATCTTTAAAGCTTCTTTCTCCACTGCTATTACATATATCTGTAATTTGCTTGAAAGAAAAGTTATGTTTTCCCCTTAACAACACCAGCAGTAGAAATTAATGTTAATTAAGTTAAGAAATTGTGTTGCTGAACTCCTTAAAGTGCTTATGTTTAAGTCCCATGGCATTTGAATAACAGTGGCCCTAATCCTTTATGGTGGTCTGTGTGGTGCAATTCATACCTTATCTACATGGACCATCTGTGACATTCACAGAAATAGTCCTAAGCTTATTTTTCTATGCTTTTTTTTTTTTTTCCTAGTTGACAAACTTCAGTATGGTTGTGAAAATAATTGAAATACAACGTAATTTTGCCTCAAAATAACTACTGTGGAGAGGCCATGACCTTAGATGTTACTGAAGCTTGTTCTAGAATTACAGGCCTCTGTTTGCAAGAGGGGACTTCTCCTGCCACCACAACACTTACACATACCACATACACAACAGATCTTAGGTCACCGAGTGGGATTTCCATCCCTTATGTGTGTATTGCCATTTTAGGCAACTCCTGATTACCTAGACAGCAACATGAAATTGATAAGCTCCTGAAATTCAGCTCTTGAGCAGCAGAAGGGATAAGTTGAGTCATGCAAAGTAACATTGGCTCCCTTTTTGTAAATAAATGAATCCCAGTGGGAAGGAAAAAAATGTCATTATAGTCTTATTTCCAAAATCAGTTCTTTTATCTGTGGCATAAAATGAAAAAGCTATTGGAGAGAATTTTTCTCACTATGGGTTCTGCTACAGTGAAAGCATGTGTTATCTTGACTGGAAAACATGCTGTGGAGACACTATTCAATTCTGGTGTTTCACAGTTTTCCAGCAAAGGAAGAGAGTAAGCTTCCCAGTGTACTGGGCATATTCTGAACCCCAGCTCTGGTGAAGCTGACAGACTTGTCTCTGAAGGGGACACTACTGTCAACATGAAAGCCAAATAGAAATTCTTTTTAATATGAATTGCACTGTATTAGTATTGAAATGATGGTAAAAATCAGTGAAGGGGAGTTGTTCTCTCCTCTTTCCATCTCCATTAGTTGAGTCTGAATGATCAAAGAAATTGTTTTGTGAGCTCTTTTTCTGCATTTGTGCATGTAAACTTATTTTTGATATCACTGTAACAAACTACAATGCATTTGTTATTATCAAGTCAGGCAAATTTCCAAAGGGGTGCTTGTGGCCAGCTGCAGACTCTGACATCTTCACCCTTCAAAACAATGGACCTAGTGCATTGTGTGCTTAACAAAGTGTTCAGATGCCTGAATAATCTGTTTGAATATGAATCGAGGAAGTTTATAAATTCTAAGTCTGAAATTCTAAAATTGTCTGCTTCTCAAACTTCAACAGCTGCAAGTGTAAATGATCAACACTGACCCCACTTACACCACCATAAAGACAGGGGTTAGAGGCATGATCATTCTTCTCCCTTCAAAGTGGAATTGCTCCTGATTTGGCTTAGCATGTTGTGAATATGTCTGCAATGACAAACTGCAGCAGAATTCCTCGTGTTCCAATGTGACTGTTGGTGCTTTAATACCTAACTGGGCAAACCAGCCATTCTTGGTTCCCTCTCGAGAGTAAGTTAGCTTGTATAACCCTTAGGGAGGTTACTCTGCAGATTATGTTTGTTACACGTCACAACAAATCAGCTGCTGTACCTGTGACATACTGCAGCAAAGCCCTGAGATAATGATCCTGCCTTATAAAGCATTGTATCTGCCTAGCACAGTACATTCCTCTGCAGTTGTCCTGCTAGCAGAACATGCCCCACTCCATATTGCTGCTAAATCCCTTGGGTTTTATAAGTTGTCAGCAGCTGCAGTATATAACTTAGATGTTTGAATGGGGTTACCATCATTTGGTGGGAGCGTGGAGGGAAAGGAACAGGAGTCTGTATTTCCTATTCCTTGGCTGAATTGATCATTGCCAAGCTTCTGAGATGTGTCTCTTGGGCCTTAACACCTTGATGGGGGTGCTGAGCTCTACATGCCCAGGCCTGCTAGGGTGCAGAGCAGGCACCTACCCTGCAGACTACGTTTTATAGAAAGGGACCGTGTTGTGCAGTGCAAACTATTATGGGTATTATATTGATATTGTGGGTACCTCAATAATGTAAGTGGTACTGCTTCTTACGGACTTACTAGTGACACATTAACTGTTTATTTTGAACACTTAGAATTGTGTTTGTGACTGTAGTGTTTGCTGCTTGCTCACCCTGGCTTCATGAGGTAGATTCTAGTGTTGCTTTGAGAAAATTTTGCTTTGCTCTTCAGGCCATGTCTGCATGGTATGCCTGTTACTCCTGTATCTTGGATTTGGATAAATACAAAAATGTGTGCTGATCATTCAGATGTTGTCATGGGCTAACTGTTTAACCACGTGAGGGTCAAATTTTTCCAATGAAACTTTGAAGTAAACCTCTCTGCATCTGATAATAGACTTAAAAAGCTTATCACATTACACCATCATAAATATTTCAGGCTCTGTGTTTTTTGAAGAGATCTATGAATGTCTGCAGACAGAGTGGCTAAACATAAAATTGAGTTAATATCAATACTTGTGTTGTGATTGGTAAAGGTCTATGAAAATAAAATTGAACTTGAATCTAGAGTTGATAATATTTTACCATTCTCTCCAAACTGCACAAGTTTCAACTGTTTCTGTAATAAGTTTCATTAATGCAATTTCTTTGCATCTATGAAAAGTTCGAAGAATTTTAATGTTTTTAGTATTTGTCGTTAATTTTTTGTTTCTGACCGTAATACAATTTGAATATGTTGATTTTTACTCCCCTCCTGTTCTCCGTTTCTCCCAGTGATCATGGTCTGTGGCTTTTGCATTTGCTTGAAACAGTCAAATCAACAGAACAATTTTCTCAGAACATGAGCTTTTGAAGTAACATTTGTTATTTAGACAGGTGGATAATGATCTCTTAGGTCATCTGTCTCTCTTGACAAGTCCTGGTAAAAGCTATCTCATGTTGAACAAGGACGTAGCCAACCAATCCTAACACCTGTCCAATTATTTTATTTAGAATTTAAAATAATTTCATTTATTGTTTAGGTTTTTCTTGTTAGGTCAGTTAAGCCTAGTGTGAATTGGCTGCTTATAACTTTTACAAAAGGAATACCTAGGCCCCAGGAGGCAAGACTGGTGAGTCTTTTGAAATGTTCTCTGTTTCCTAAGGGGTATTGCTTGAATACTTACTGAGGGGCTCTTCTAAATGCATGCAGTGGCAACAAAATACTAACTTTAAACAAATTTACTGTTAATATCCTTAAGTCTGAGCTAAGCAACTGTAACCTTTTTTTTTCACACACACACACACACATATATATATACACATTTCACTATACTACTTGAAATGTGATTTTGAGCATTTCCATGCCAGAAACCAATGGCTTCTGTCTTGTGAAGCATTTGATAGGTATGAGTCAACTGCTAAGTAATTTATTCTTTAGAAAGTTATATTTATAGTAACATCCTTTGTTATTGCAGTTTTAAACTTCACTGCACTTAATCTAAACACAAAGAAAATACAAACCAGACACCACTAAAATATTTTTCATTAGAGATAATGGAAACTGGTTTTCGTTTAGAGGCCCATAAAAGGCAATGAAGGCCCCAAAGCATCCAGGGATTTTTTTTTTTTAATTCAATGTTTCTGTCTCCTGTTTCTCCAAAAGCTTTGCTATATTCTATGAGTATTTGTTATGTAACTACATTCAGTCAAATAATAGCATTTTGATTTACTTCTATTTAAAATACATACATTTTTTTATGCTTTTACAAATCTGGAATGAATGACTGAGTTAATTTTTACTAGTTAATATGTGAAAACTTTCTACTGATTCTCGTTTGGAAGCATGTTTACTGCAGGACATCACTAGTAGTATCCATCCTTCAAGGCTTTTGACATTTACTCAATACCAGGCATAGTGTATATAGTGAGTCATAGTGTAGGGCTTTTTTTAAAAAGAAAAGAAAAAACAAAACAAAACAAGGCAATTTGGAGGCTCATGAAACACATATTTGATGTGTCTAAGGTCCTGAAAAGCAACAGAAATATAAAGAGAATGAAGTCTAGCCTGATGTGCACTGAACACAATTTTCAAAATATAGAAATTCTTAAAGTATGTATCCTGTCTTTTGACCAGATCCACATCTGTAGATGCAGGGCAGCTGACAGTGTGTTGTATGCTACATTGATCTAGTCACTGGTTTCTTAAATTGCAACTAATATCTCAAAATCCATGAAAAAGAAGGAAAGCTCAAATTCTTGCCATTTATTGGGGGAGGGAGGGTGAGGTAAATTTTTAGTTTCTAAATAAGGCAAAACCCACCAAATAACTATCTCTTTCATATGCAGGACTGGATAACACCAACTCATTTAACATTCATGAAAGTGAAAACTTTTAGATATGTAAAAAGAGGTATTGTTGCCTTTGCTGCCAATAAACAGAACTTGGTTTAATTAAATAAGAGTCAGATTAGTCTGCAAAGCACAAACTCCCAGGCATGAGGAGCTGCTGCCAAGCAGTCTTCTCCCCCAGTGATCAGAGAGGCTAGTTGTGGAAAGCATAAAAGTGAGGTATTGCTTTTAGGAGGTTCAAATGCAATTTTGAAAGCCTGGGAAATCATGCCAGATTTTTTCTGCTGCCAAGGCAGCAGAATTTAATTTTGAGACCTAAGTACAAGTGCGGTTGAAGTCTTTTAGACCAATCAGAGAAACATGTCACAGAAAACTTGTAAAAACTTAGTATTCAGCTGGCTCTCCTCAGAACTAGCAGCTACTTTTTAATCTGCTCACAGCTTTATCTGCATCTCTGAACTCTGGAAAAGTAAAAGACAAAAATCTACAGCAGCTATTAAATGGAATAAATAGAAAGGAAATGGAAAGAGTACATACCCTGGTTATGATTAAGGGTTGATTAAAATCTATTCCTCCTGAGAGCCTGAATCCCCAGGGTGACGGTCCTTGGAGAATAACATTTTGTGGCATTGTGACAGATTTTCCTTGGTTACTGTTCTTTTTCTCTTGGGTCCGTGTGAGGAGTTGAGCTATAGGAGGAAGGTTGCTGTCAGCAGAGCACCTGCCAGACAGGGCAGCCGACCTTTTATACCTCCTAAGAAGTTTTACTCATTCCAAAGCTGTGGGCACCGCACTTTATCCCGGCTCTTTGGGTGACGTCAGCCAGTCCCTCGGCTTCTCCACCCACAGAGGGGAGTATCAAACTTGGACAAATAAAGCTTGAATGCTGGAAAGTTTACAACAAATGCATCAACTTTATCTGCTGCTTTAGCGTCCCTCTCAGCCCGACAATCAGTAAGCTTCAGGATGCAGCGTCCTTCTGCTTTCTTAAAGCAATCTTGTTGCTCACTTGATATCATGCTGTTTATGTTGCTGGTGTTGGATTCAGCTATGAAATGCTGTGCTTTGACTTTGTACATGACTCTGGTTCATGTAAACAGAAATACTAATAAGGAGATTTTCCTTTCAAGGTCTTGTTTCACATCTTGTCTCATTTGTAATGTTATAGTTTATTGCATTAAAAAGTCCTGCCAGGCCTTCAGCTGCATTTTTTAGATAGTCACTTGAGACCGTGGCATGCACCAGTCCTAATGCCTTGAAAAATCTGGACTGATGTCATACATATTTCTCATACTGTGGAAGAGAAATGCGGTATTAGGTGATGATGTCTTTTTTCCTTTGTAGAAATCTTAGCTTTTTAAAGGTAGTTGTCTTTTACTTGTGGCTTGCTAGTTGATAGTAGTGTTCATCCGAGGTTTTTGTAACTGTGTTCTTGTCAAAAATATTTCAAAGATATCCTCTGTTATTAAAGTATAATTCACATCCTGATCAGAATGGAACACATAGTAGTGACTCTTTGAAAGTAAACCATCAGAAAGAGTATCTGTATCACAAAGAGCTTGCAGGGTGAAAGTCAGCTGGTGCAGGCACAGCTTACATTAGGAATGTGGAGGAAGAGAGGCACATTTAAAGAAATAAGGCAGGTGTTTAGGCCAGTGATGTATCAGTCTTGGTAGCTCAAATACTTTTGTGTATTTTGAAGTTGAGGAAAAAAATCTTCTCATTCCTTTTGAGTGCTGTATATACTCTGGTATGTCCTAATGTTTTGAGATTAGTTCAGTATATGCCTTCAAAATACTGCCACTATATAGTTCATTCTGACAGAGTACACTGTGTACAGTGTTCAAGGTCAGAACTTATCACCAAGTAGTACTTCAGTTTCTTACCTTTTCTCCTCTTCTATGATTATCTGTTTTGAGTGAAAGCACCTTGCATATTTAGTACTTTTTTTTTCACTCCTCCTAGTGAATCCTGTAGTGTGTTTTGATTTGTGGCTCGAAATTAATAACATATTATATGTATCCATTTAAAGAGTTCTTTCCTGTGAAATTTGCATTTTCTTTTTCTCTGAATACTGGCAATCTCAGATATTGAGGTTGCAAATCCTGCAATGCACTTCAGTAGGAAATGATTTTGAAATGTAAGAATTTCAGTGTCAGGTCAAACAGTATAATCAGGCCCTGAGTTTCTGGTGTCAAAAATTACGCTTGTATAATAACTTGCTCACTAGAGAGATTCCTCCCAAATTCCCATACTTAAGTTACTGATTTATATCTTAATGTGCAAGTTTACTTTTTGCGTGGGGATTTTTATTTGGCTGTTTGTTTAAGAAATGCAGGTTTGGGATTGCTTAAGGTTCTGTAAAATTTGTTCATGTTTCTATACTATACTGAAATTTTCTCATATGTCCCTTCTAATCTTGCTAGATATGTTTAAGGGCAGGATGGGTTTAACCTTTTCCTAGGCAAGTGATTGCTCTCAGTTTCAGTGGACATCATATGCATATATGAAGCTGAGGTCTTGCTCAAAGAATAATTTTTTTTCTGCCTGGTTTAATGGAAGAGTGACTTGCTCTCCAAGGTGCTGTTGCTCTGGAAAGCAATTGCTAGATCCAATTTTATTGATGTTTCCCAGATTCAGCTTTTTTTTTTTTTTTTTTTTTTTTTTTTCCCCTTTTTGTAATAGAGAGGGGAAAGATAAAAGCTTTGATAGGCAATACTGACTTGGTGCTTATCACATAAGGCTGTTTCATAGTTCCTTTCCAGTGACTGCTTTTAAGAAAGTCCTTTACCCATTTACATAGTATGTGTACATTTTTTTGGCTTATCTACTTAGACCACTTCTGTTTTTACATACTAGACCAAAATCACCACCTGAGCTGGATTGAAGGCAGAACACTTTATCCAGTTGACAAAGGTATATTCCTTTCTGTAATGTAAAATAACACTTCCTTTCTTTGTCTGGTTTTAGGGCATCATATTTTCTTTTATAATAGCTCTAACTATGAAAATAGTTTTTTGTAAATATGAAAGTGTGCCATTCCTCTTTTTTTTTTTTTTTTTTTTTTTTTTTTTTTTTTTTTTTTTTTGTGTCATTTAAGCTTCCATATAAAAAAGCAAGAATTTTAATAGACTTTTTTGTTTTGTAGTATAGGATCATTGGTGTTACAACGTTTTTTACCTGCAAATATACATCCTCTGAATTTAATGGCTGTGCTATGAATTTATATATAAACTAGCCTCCTCACAATAATAATGTACTTTTGATTTATAGTATGACTACCCAAACGTTCGAAACAGACTTTTGCTTTCCAGGTTGATATTTCATTGGATTTTTGTGCCAAATGTTATTTTTCTATCCAATGCAATCTGAAAGAGTACAAGCACCATTCTCCACCTGCTTCCTCCCCCAAAAATTGAAGGCAGGGCAAGCTGTGTCAAATTCCTTTGTGTCACTCAGTTTTTTGAGATTTGGGAGTTGTGGTTGCAAATTAGGGACTGGAATGGTAGCATGATACACAAATCTGTCATTGCACACCTCTCTAGCTTTGGGCAATCAAACTCTTGTGCCCATGGCATGGCATTGTTTTCCATGTTGCTAGCAAAAGGCACGCTTATTGCCTCACATCAGAATGTTTTTAGACATCATTTTCTTATTTTTTCTCCCAGTATGTCCCTGCCTTGATGGAAGAAAATGTTGTTTTCCTGGCAATTTGGCAGACTGAGAGTTGAAGAAAAAGAATTTACGGAGCAAATGTTCAAAACCAGTTCTTCCTTCTGTAAACTCATGGAGTGCTCTGTTTCAGGTTGCAGAACTAGAATAAACCCTGGTACAGGCAGAAACAAACAAAAAACCCCCAAACACTTCAGAATCTGCATTTTAAGTCATAAACCTCCTGTCTTACTTTAGAGCTTAATGTATATCATAATCAACTATATAGGACTTCACTGTAAAGTTTAGACAGTAACAGTCTAGGATGCTAAATGAAGCCTGAAAATCACTTGCACATGTGGAACAGCATGTACTAAAACTGGCTGCTCAGAGGTGAAAGGTCAGAGTGTTCCAAACTGCACAGTCTGTTTTCTATTTCAAAACTCATGGGTATATGGGAAATCTTTTTATAATAAATACTACTTATTTTAAAAGAGTTCCCAAAGCAATCAGTCTGATTATATACAGATTGTAGTTTTTCTTAATTCCATTGTTAGGGAACAGGAATGATTAATAATCTGGATCCTGGTGAACTTTTCTTATCAGCTTTTCATTAGTTGTTGTCTGACAAATTAGCAGTACCCTTCGTTTTCTCTGGCAAGGGAGAAATCCTCTTTCCTTTTCCTAGGTGGGATGACAAGCACCTCTGTTCTTCTTCTTATGCATCTGGCAAAGAAAGGAGAAGAGCTCTTGTACTTTACCCCTTTCCCAGGCATTAGAAATTCCTAGGCTGCAAATACATGTGAGGTGAAGGATATTCCATGTCCTACAACTCCTTCCTACCTGTCCCAGCCTTGTAGATGCTTTGAAGCAGTGATTTAGGTCAACTGACCTCTCATTTTAAACTTTTGGCTATCATTTTTACATAAGTCTGGTACTTTTCTCTGCTGTTTAGGTTCTGAGTAGGAAATTGAAACTGATAAGCATTTTCTTAAATTTTTCTTATGCAGATTTGGGAAGCCAAGAATGTCTTGTGTTGTGGCTTTTTTTTTTTTTTTTAATTTCACTTTCAAAAGTGGTAAATTTGTTCCATGAATAATGCAGAAACAGAAGACTTAAACCTCAGTTTTTTTCAAGAAGCTTCCTACTTACTAGGTGTCTTAGAGCCTTTTAAAGCCCATGTTAAGGACCTTTTCTAAATTAACAAGCCAGTAAGTGGAAAGCAGTTTTTTTAGTGAAATAGTATGTTTCAGAACTATTTCATAAACTTCTAAGCAAACTGAAAATAGAAATTAAAATATTTTATTTTCAAAAGTTGTTTAATTACAGATGTGTTTGGTTTTCATCTTAGCTGATATTTGTGCACTGATTTTTATTCTCTTTTTTCTTTTTAATTTTTAAGAAATGTCAAGAAGGACTTGGGGACATTTATAAAATAATGACAAGTGTTTAAAAAAAATCTAAAGAGTTTATTGAATGGAATGAGATGTTGATGTCACATTAAGGTATTGAAGTACTGCTTACCTTAATTTTGAAAACTCATGTCTTTACCCTGTGTTTGCAGCTTTGTGTTTGCAAACTGACCTACACATGCATTGACTTTCAATCTGTGTTGCTAAGATTCTGATTATTGCACTGGTTTTCTGAAGCATTGCTTCTGTCATATTATTTCAATTTTGCCTATTTTGCAGGAGATTAGATATGGTTATGGCTAGGAAAGAAATTTGTTGTCCTTTATTGGTTTCATTGTGAGCCTGGTGTAATGTCAGCTCATATTATAATCATGGCTCCTGGCAAAAAAGTTGCAAAGCATTCCTCAGATTTTGTGCTTAATTGCTGCATTTCTCAAATTTCACAACTAATTTTATGGGAGTTGAATGTTTTCTGAATTTTCCTGTTGTGTATGGAAAAGTGTTTGCCCTTCAGTTCTGACAGCCTGTGGAAGTTCCTGATGGAGAATCTTAAAGCTGACTGAGGAAGGAGTTGTCTTTCTTTTCAGCTCATTCACTCATCAGTGGTTCTGATCCCTTTAATAGCTGCAGTCAAACGTCATGTCCAAATTTGGCAAGCTGCTGCCTTTTTTGTTTAAAGTTAAAGCCCATTTTGGCATTGGAAATGAGATAAGCTCTTCTCAAAGGACTGAAGTTGGAATGAATTTAGCAAGGCTCTATGCCAGAAGATAAGTCCAGTATGCTTCATAAATTAACATGCTGGCACTTACATAATTTTTTGAACAAGATAAGCTGGCTGTTACACAACTCTCTGATGTGTTTGCCATTCGACATTACCTGAAAAAATAATGCACAGCAGTTGTTAGATTTATAGGATCTCTTTCATGAGGCATATTAATAGAACAGCATTCAGGAAACAGTCCAAACACTTCATTAGGTGTGCAATGACACGTACCTACAGGAATGATAACATACCTCTTCAGACACTCAGCACTGCCTCTATTAAAGGCAAAGTCTCACTTTTTATTGCCACAAGAATTAGTCCAATTTCTTGATTTCTTGTGTGATTTTATGTGTTTAGCTATGTAATCTTTTATTGCTATGTGGAAACTTTAACTGTGTCTTTTCAAGAGAAAAGCTTATATTTACTAAAGGGATAGTGAAGAGATCAAGTGGCATCAAGACACTTATCTCTTGTTCTTTCCAAACTTTAGGTGTAAAAGATGAGCATTTACCACTAGATTTTTATTGCTTGTGTCTGTGTAGGCCAAAATACATCTGGATGCTGTTAGTATGCCAGTGGTAGCCAACCATACATCTTTTCTTGTGCTGGGTTGCATGATACAAGTCAAGTATTGGCATGGCCCAGAAAAGAAGAGGCTGGAGGAAATAAGGTGATTAGGACCAGGGAAACAGGGAGTGGAAGTGATGGAGGTAACATGAGGCCTTCCAAAGGGGTTTATTAAATTGTAATTTAGCAGAGAGCAGTAATTTTGGATACTTAGAAGCTGTTAACCAACTGTGTTTCAGACATGACCCAGTCAGCTTCTCCTGTGAAGATCTTGCTTAGACATTGCATCCTTTCTTTTCAAACATGTATTTTGTAATTGCTATTCAAGTCTCATTCATGGGATATGAATTACTGTATCCACACTATTCATAGACTAAAACTGGCACAAAGTGCTGTGATATGTCCCTTCTATGTCAGTTATAATTAACCTTTTCTGCTTCTTAATTAATGAAGATAACAGGTTATAGGCAAGTGAATGTGTTTGGATTACATATGCTGCTACTGGGGAAGGAGCTGGTTTTATTCAGTAGCACTAGATGTAACAAAAATTTCAGAGAATTTTTCAAAGCTCAAGACTAAGACTAGATCCCTAGTATAGCTTGTGTGACTAGAGGAACCCATCAGGCAGGAGGCAGTAGCAGTGCTTTTTGATTAGCATTTTGTCTAAAAATTATTAGATGACAAGGAGAGCTTGTTCTTCTTGGAGTGGTAAAACTGTCAATGAAGATCCTGTCTATAGTGTATGTCCCTCTCCATGGAAACACCTGTGTATATGTATATTTTCTCCCTTCTAGTATATTTTTGTCGGTGAAAGTGATATCTGGGACAAGATCTGAAGTATGAAGAAAAAACCAATAATTTCTTGGTTAAAAAGAAAATGCTTACCCCTGTGTGGTTGTGATTTGTACGTTATTCCTGCTCTAATATTTTTAATTGTTTTTCTGTCTGTAATTTTTAAATTACTATCTTCTGACTTATTGAGAATGTCTTACATTGTAAATAACAGATAATAAAAGTGGGAATGCTATGAGTAACTGCAAAATACCTTTAGGAATGACAGAAATAAAGTGGGAGGCAAAGCTGCTCATCTTGTTTGGGTCTGAAGTTTCTCCTAGTTTTCATTCTAAGCAGTTCTTTTTAACCACAACTTTATCCTTGGCTGTAAAATACTGCTTTTGCATGGGGGTCTTTGAATATAGCAGAGCAAAATGCTTATATGCAGCTGTACTCCAAGTATCATTGGGAGTGTCTGGTGTGTTCCCTGCGGCTGTCTAGAGGTTTTTTGGAGGCACGTAGGCAACAAGAGAACATAAGGATTTGAACCATGGTCCATGGTGGCTCATTCTGTATTGCTGTGCTTGACAGGTTTTTCTGTCAACCCCTTGTCTGTCAGCTTGTGTGCATTTGTGTCTGTGAGAGAAGGATATCCTTGGTAACAGGTATTTACAGTTATTCCATGTTAGTCTACTGACTCAAGACCTCTATCTGGGAAGCTTAGGAAGAAGGGAAAACAAAAGTTCATTCTGCCTTAAGCCTGAAAAAATATATATTTTTTTTTTCTAGAGTACAGAGCAGTCAAGTGTTTCTTCAAAGCATGTGTCAAACCTCTAGATCAATACCTTGACCTATTTTGTGGTCTCCCAAGAGATAAGACTCCATACACAAACAAATGATGAGATCACATGTGAGATCACATGTTGGGTCATAGTCACTTGTAGTCCAAGTGCCAAAACCTCTGAGTATTTTTCTCTTAGAAACAGGCATCAGAATGTCTTTTAATATACAATTGTTATCTGTGTTCCATAAAGTACTGTATTCAGCATCTATTTGTCTTTCACTTTGTGGCTTGGCTTTAGCATTTTAACAGCAGTTGCTATGGAAGAGTTAGCCATGTTTATTGGGTCATGACAAACGGCAACAGCTGAAAGACAAATATTGTATTCTGTTTTAAGTATAAGATGGGCCCTGAGCCAGAGATTAGCAGCTTCAGAAAATAGCTAGCCACAAAGCTGGATCCTCGGGTCCTGACGCACACTCCAGTTACTCAAGCAGAATGTTTAAATGTAGCTAGATACTGTAAATATTTTCCCCATTACTATCTTGATTCATCTCTTTCTGCTTGTCTAAAGGACACTGGCAGCTTGCTCGTGTCTATGAATTAGTTTCTTATCAGCAAAAAAAAATAAAAAAAAATAAATGAAAGTAATTAATTATGTATTTCACACTTTGCCCTGACTGGACTTTTTTGCTTGATTCTGTTCAGTGAATGTAGGGATAAGTGCACAGAATTGAGAAAACATTTGCAAAAACTGGCTGTATTGTGGAAAATGATGCACTGCAGCAAGGATAAAAGCAGCAGAAACTTAAGCAGGACAAACATTACATTTTATCAATGTGTAATATATATATATATATAAATACAAATACAAATATATTAAATATGTTAAAATATATATACAACAGTTGTATATGAAATGGTAGATGTGAAAACTGTCAGATATGCATATCCATAAAGAGTCTTAAAACTGGTATTCATATATCCACTATTGCTATACTCCAGGATGTGGGGAGTTAATATAGTTCATACCATAGCTGGGAATTTTTGTTTTTGAAGTTTGCTGGTATTGTGGAAATCCAGGCCAGAATCTGGGTGTAATTCCTCACTGGCTTTTCAAAGGGTAATCCTCATTCTACAATGTGAAGTAAATCATGGTATTTACAGGTAGTGCTTTGAGATGTAAATTCTCCTAACAAAAATCTCTCAGGAAATAAAAACCTGGAAATGGTTTTGCTTGCAATCCTTAACACCGACTCCCTCCAGCTAAAAAAAACCCCTCCCAACAAACCAAACACCAAAACCACTGAAAACTAAAAAGCTTTTCAGCAATGCAAAAAAAAAAAAGTCTTCCTAAGACTGATTTCTTACCCCCTCTTGCCTGTCCATTGCATTTCTGCAATTTCTTGTTCAGCATTTCTCAGAGCTTAAAAGTAACTTGCTAAAGTCCTCTCACATGAGGGAATGGCAGAATGTTTAAAGTCAGGATCTTCTAACCACCTCCAGTCCATGTGCTGTGGGAGCTGTTAGCTAATGTAAGTTTTATGGCCTGATGCAGGAGACCTTCCCATCTTTGGCAGTTCTGGATTTCAGCAATGATGTCAAGATGCTGAGGTCTTCGGTAGACCTCTGGATAAGGCAAGAGCCAGAGTGTGAGAGCTTGAATGGAATTGCAGTAATTTTCAGTAGTAAAATGTTTCATATTCCATGGATGTCTTCCTTTCCCTCAATAGTACTTTTGCCTCTGGAGCTGACAGGAAGAGGAGGAGTGGTAGAACAGGAGGGAAAAGTAGGGTAGGTCACTGATATAGAGAGGTTTGAGCAAGCAGCTGCATGGTGCTTACTTTCCAGCTGGGCTTAAAATCAGAACAGTCAGATTTCCAGCTGGACTTAAAACCATGCCCTTCAGGGTGGGCAAGCCCATAGAGCCTGAAGGATTTCTTTGGGCTTGCTGTAGCTGTTTGTATCTTCCCCTGTTGATCTTACTCTTTACCCTTTTTAGTCTGGTCTGACTGTAATTAGTTACCTTTCTAAGGGTTTCCTGGGGAGCAATCATTCATGGAAGCACAGGATGTGTGTGGTGAAGGAAGAAGGCTGATTAGGCTGGCTCCATAAACATGGCCAGGTATCCTGTTTGTAGGGCCTGAAACAGCTCTCCCTGGTTTTGTCTGCCTCTGATGTCCCAAATACACTGCTCTTTCTTCACTAGTAGCCACCTCACCTCTCTGATTTTGGTGGGTTTTGTTGTGCATTAGGTTTGGTTGGTTGGTTTGGGTTTTTTGTTTTGGGTTTTTTTGAGTGGAGGAGGTTGAAGCATCTGCTGTTTCTGTATCTGAGGTACAGGATGTACCTGTGAATGTATGTCTGTAAGTGACACAATTTATTTTAATTTAGTGGTGCTTTCCCCCCTGCATTAAAGCAATGGTAAGACCTTAGAGGACCAAGGACATGCTAGCATGAATGCTGTACAAATAAGTTGCAGGTTTTCTGCCTTGAGGATTCTTGTCTTGAAGCTTGCACTGTTTGTGACCCTGCAATGATACAGATAAACAATCTTTAAAGATTAAAGTTCTTTGTGTGTTGCAAAGAATAGAGAAAGTTTGGATAGTTAGCAGTAATTTCAGGATCCTGTGCACAGAATTTGTCACTGATGTGTGCAACTGAAAAGTCAATTTTCTGTAACAGCTTAAACTGCAGAAGTTTTGTAGTTAAAGCTGTGGTCGTCAGAAATTCTTATCTGATGCTGATTTAGGTTTGGGTTAATTTCTTTCTTCGACCACTCTTCTTTCAAACTCCTTTTGACTGGAATGGTAGGTACAAAAATTTTGCACCCCTCTGTAGCAGTAGGCTTGTTTCAGAATGTGACTATGGATTCGTGGCTAGCAGAGGATTTTTTGTGTGTCCTGGGTGTTTCCCTGTGGATTTGATGGCATATGACTTTCATACTTTCTGCTTCAGATTGCTGCTTTATGTCTTGTACCTCAGAGTTGGCTGCAGGAGCAGTTGAAATGAATATATAAATAGTTCTTGAACTCTTCCACGGCACATAAATATTGCTCTCTACTACCCCAGACGTACTGGGTACATTCATTTGTCCTCTTTTATGGTGTAAGGAGGGAAGGGCTCATTCTCACCTGTTCAAATACTTCCAGTTACATGTGAAAACCCCCCTATCTATAACAGATCTATAACAGATGAATCTGTGGTAGTGTAAGAAAAGCCTCTGGCGGGTATTAAACCAGCTGGTATTTGTACATGTTTCACATTACATTTCGGAGCACTAACCCAGGGAAGCATGAGTTGGGTCATTGCATGCTTGGGGTTTATCTAGCAAATCACAGTGACAGAAGCAGTGCGATGACCCACTTAGAACGACATGTTCAGGCTCCTCAGCGTTCCCCATCTGCAGTGCTGGTTTCACTTGTATGCTTAACTCAGGGGTGAGGGAAAGAATCTCATTGCAAATGACTGAAGGCTTGATTATTTTAATAGAGGAGTTTATTTCTTTGGTCCTTAAGTGGCACTTGCAGAAAGTCTTGAGATAAAATTACTCCATTTTGTATTAATGTAAGATGGTCCAAACAATCTTAAAGGACCAGATCCTTAAATAGCAAATTACTTTTCCAGTCAATTGGAGCTAGAGCTTGGCTCCCAAAGTAGACACAGGTGAATACTGGGTCCTCTCTTGCAAAGGGAAACACTGGCTTGTGAGAGAGAAGTGAAATCCCTCCTTTTGGAGGGAAATATTGAGAGCCACTGCTTGTAACTCTCTGGTAATTCTTCACTGGTAGAAATAAATAATTACATTATTCTTAGGATGGTTTTAAAGTGGTTTACTGATTTATCTGATGGATGGAAACTGTATGAGGATTACTTTGCTTTTTGTTTATGTGGGTGATGAAATAATGGCTTCCAAGTTTGTTATTTGTGTTGGCAGCAAGAAACATGAATTGTTGAGATGTGAGCGTCTGTACTGAGGATAGCAACACATTTCGTGTTGTCAGTCAACACTTCCCCCCCTCCCTGCCCTCGTGTCACTTGTGATGTAATGCTATTCTGATATAGTGGAACCCTCTGTGCTCCTGATTTGTAATTAGATGTGACATCATAATACAAAGGTTGCTCAAAAATTTGATATGGGATAATTGTTATAGGCATTAAAGCTATTTTAGTAAGAAGGCTTTCTACTTTTTTGTGGTATAAAACAATCTGTTACCACAAAACTTCGCTCCTTTGTGACCCCTGAGGAAACAAAATCTAAATATCAAAAGGCATACTTCCTAATACATTATATATGGCATTCTCATTGATGCAGATGAAACAGGAGCTGGGAATCCTGGGTGCAGCTACACAGTGTAACTATTTACAGCACATTTGTACTAGAAGTTGCACCTGCAGGATTGTTCAGGTTCTTCCCTGGTTTCATCACCACATATTAATTAGAAGCTTTTGCTATTTTTTTTTTTATGTTTCAGAGATGACACAAAACCGATAAATGAGAGCCTAGCAGTCACCAGTATCACTTTCTTTGGCCTAATTAGTTTCTGACTCGGGGAAGTGCAAGCAGGAATTCCTTCATTATTTTATTTCAGTGGATTTCTGTCATATTCTGCATAGATATGTGTAAAAATATTTTTAATATTTTTAATTTTCAAAGGAATGCGACTTCACTATGTGGATGAGAACAATAAATTCTATTGGGCAGTCTTTAGCTGGGACTTGGGAACTTAACTGTCTGGCCATTACAAAAGTAAAATGGCAACTTTTGCATCCAGTCAAATAAATGGCATGATTTTGATTGATGAACAGTAGAGATGTAAAAGAAAGTCTCATTAAATTCAGCGTCCTTATTTACTGTATACGGATAAGGTACCAATTTCCATTGTGTTGGTCTGACAGTTCCCTGCTCTGTAAAATGGATGGATTCACGTATTGATCTGATTGGTATTTGCTGGTTGTAACAAGGGGTTCTGAAGGATAAAGTATTCTTTTTAAGCTAACTTGTCAATTAAGTACTAAAAAAGGGAACTATCCACTCTGCTCTGTTGGGGGAATAGTTAAAGAAGTGGATTCTGGTCTCTGCATGCACTCATACTTTTCAATGTAATAAAACCAACCCAAACTGGACATTCAGATGTTCTAGTGCTTCTTTCTTGTGTAATTTTAGTTTCACATTAACACAGAAATTATTACCAATACTATGGGATCTGCCGACTTCAAAGGAGTTTGCTGTTAACTGGAGCAAAGGCAGGGTTTCACCCTCTGACTATTAATGCTGTAAGGGACTATAATTAGCAATGACCCAAGGTCTTTCTAGAGCTACTGACTTCATGTTTGCAGCTTCCCATGGGCTCATGCACTTCTTTTTCAAATGCACAGGAAGCACCTCGTGTTCCTGTCCGGGTTCTGTATATCAGCATTTAAAAGGCAACTAGTAAATACCAGGCATCGCAGAATGACACCATGCTTTGCCTTGGCACGGGTGACAGAATGTGAGACCTGCTAGGGTGACCCTTTGCTTAGTTTGGGATATAGATCACTACCCTGAACTGCTTATGCATTAGTCTCCCTGGCTTGTTGGTATGTTAAGGGCTTTCTTGTTTTAGGAAGTGTTTGCCTCGACAGCAGATATACTTGCTGCATGGTAGGGACTGAGATCAACTGGTTTTTAGGGATGCTCTGGTTATGTTACCTATTTGTCTGTAATGTAGTGCAACTCTGCAGCAGACTTCATTTTATTGCACTGCCAGGCACTGACTTAGTCTGCAAATCCAGCTGCCAACTCATAGCATTAAAAACAAATCCTAATAGAAATCAAGAAACATGTTACATATGCTGACAAGAGAAAAGAAATTTGGTTTGATACATAATTTTCCAGAAAAATGAGTGAATATCTGAGGCTTTTAATTGATCCATTCTCATCTCTTCCTTAGATATTAAACTGGCTGGCCTCTAATTCCCCAGATCTCTCTTTAGCTCTGACTTTAGGGCCAAACACCACCCTACTCGTGTGGGGTGTCCCTCATGGTTTTATAGGAGCCTATCCAAGGAAACTCAAAAAATCCTTTAGTTTGTTCCTTAAATAGTATAGTTGGGTTTTCAGCAGACTTAGCAGAATTGAATTTGGTTTACCTGGATATACTTAAATATTTCTCTACTTTTTGACTAAAACATTAAGACTCCAATCTTCTCCTGAAGTGTCAGTGGCTTGCTATTCTCATTACAATGGCAAATATTTTCCCTTTTTCATTCACTTTGCAATTAGCAGAAGATTCTGTTTCACCCCTTAACCAATCAGACCCTTAACTATCTAGCATTACTTTATATTAGTGAGACTATACTAACCAGCTGGTGTTATTAGGCTGGTGTTTATAGAAGACTATTAAAGCCCAGTACTACCTGTTTCCGACAGTTCTCACAGGTATCTGGCATCAAGCAGTACTTCAGTGATGTTCTGAATCCCACGCTGGATCACCCAGCAAACAGAAAGGGGAAACCACACAATGTTTGACTGCATATGCCAGCATTTGTTTATTGGGCTGTGAGAAGAGATGCATGGGGTAGGTTTAAGGTAAATTAGCAGAGGAAGGGAATGGCCACTTCAGTCATACTGACTAAATTAGGCCTTATCCAGACTGAAAGCACTCCCAGCACTGACAGTGCTTATACTGACAAAGGAGTTTCTGCTGAAGTTTTAACAGCAGTCCTTGCTCTTAACCTCCCTGTAGACAGATGTCACTTTCAGCTACGTATTTATTATTTATTTAGAGATGTTTTCGTTTTCCAGCACAGCACTTGTGAAGATGAAAAAGCATAAATCAGACTTGAGGAAATATATTATTCCTGTCCAAATGCAGGTTGCTGTCGTACTGGATTCTTTAGTGGTAGAAGTGCACCATGCACAGCATTTGGGAAGAAGCAGCCTGGCAGGAATGGCCAGTGTGGCATGATGGAGAAAGACAAAAGAGCTAGTCTGAGGTGCCAGCAGTATCTGTGCTACCAGGCAGTGAAAAAAAATTCAACAAAAAACCAAACACAACCCCCCTGCCCAAAACCTAGAACCTGCTTTGCTTCTTGTTGCAGGTTTTTTTTGGACAATTGTTCCTTGCCAGGTAGAGATGTCCCAAGTGTTCCCCAAAACCCAGTGTTTTCTTTAACTCCCATTCCTATGCTGTCGTTTAACATGGGAGTTCTTGTTTTGCTGTTGTTGAAGGATTAGGATGTAGGAACTTTTGGCAGGTATAAAGGATTTATACATTGTGTGTTTTACCTTTGCGTTTCTGTGTGAAGGGTGGTTCTGGCAGGAGAAGAATCATCTCAAATTGGCACACTCTATGCAGAAAGTCCATAATGTTGCTTCTGCATTCAGGTGTTTGAGGGATGACACAAGTGGACCAAGTGAGAGCTGTGGGCAATGCTAGTGGCCCGTATATATAACTGGTGTAGGCTTGATGGGGGTGTGTGTGTGTAAGTACAAGGTGTAACTTTTTGCATATAAGCTTGAAAGAGTTAAGCACTTTGCAACACTTAAGTGGTAAGTTACTTGTATTTGGAGAAATGATGGGGGAAACAGTTTTGTACTCCAAGCAAAATTTATTAGAAGTCTATTCAAGAAAAAAAAAACCACAGAGACCTTTTGCTTGTAGGAATTCAAAGTCAGTTACCTGAAAGCCAGGTATGAAAAACCTGCATTTTTCTAAAATCAGATACAGAGTAGAAACAGTACTTTTTAAATATCACAGGCAACAGATATTTAAGTCCTCAATCATAAATGGCATCAAAGATAGTATTAATCTCACAGCAAAGCTGCATGCAGATCTAGTTTAAAATTGAAAGCCTTTGAATATAAAGCTTTTGCCATGAAATCTGCAATAATAAAGGTATGCTGCACAAAGATGTTTCTTTACCTTTGCCTTAATGACCTTTCTCAGTAATAAAGACATATGTACATTTAGATTTGGCTGGTAAACCATATTTTAATTAATAAAATTTTGCATAAAATGCTATCTTACAGAATTGCACTATCCAGGTGTATTTATGGTAAACAGAGCAAGAAAAGAAAAACACATTGAAATGTTCTGTATGTGAAGAGGGCAAACAAGAAACTTAATTTTTTAAAAATCAACAACCAAATGGCTCTGTACAAAAAGCAAAATTATGTACAAAATGCTACAGAGACTACATACAATTTGATAATTTTGATCCTTTACCCATGAAAAATGCAGCAGAAGCTTTTGCCATCTATAAGGTGCCAAAGAAACCAAATCCAAATTTTTATTTTTATAAAGCCATAGTCATTATCATCCTGTGCCTTAATTTCATTTGCTATTTATGCTTACCTTTGCTTATGGAAAATGTATATTTTCAAACTCTTGCTCATTCAGACAAAAAACCAAAACCCAACACCTCTAAAATATATTGGTTTTAATACTTGTGACTTTTTTTCTGTCTAAACTCCTAAAAAGAATGTGTAACTTGGGTTTCATTAACATACATACACATACATAGTGAAATAAATCAGTACATGATCATGATGCTTGTGAATATTTTTCAGGTGGCTATGTTAGGAAAGAAAAAAAAACAAAACCCAACAACCCTTTGCACTAAACACTGTTTACTTTCCTGCTTCTTTAATTTCCTGATAAGTAAAAACACTAACCTCTTACACTTCATGTTGCTTACTATTACAACATTTTGATTACAACCATTTAATATCAGACATCAATAGGAGGTTATTACTGTCTATGCTTACAACATTGTCTTGGTCTTCCTTAAATCCTCTTTCCCAAGTCTTTGTGTCTTTTGCACTTCCTACCTTTTAACAGAAAACCCTATAGGTTCACTACAGATTTTCATTAGGGGAAACAAAGAAAAAAGATTTAGTCAATACCATTGCACCCGTTCAGAACACTTGCAGTTCTTCCATTTTTCACCTTGCTTGCTTGAGATTTTACAATCACTGTGCATTTGTTACAGCATACAAGTGCAGGCAAAAAAATCTATATTAAAGTTTGTCATACATTGTAAACCAGTACAATAGGCAAAACCGTGACACAGCAATGTGGAAGCAACAAATGCTGCCAAGCTAATAAGACTGTGTAAAATCAATTTTTTAAAAAATAGTAAAGAGCAACTTTCCTCTGTATTACATACATGCTGAAAAAATCCCACCAGACTTCATGGTAGTACCACAAATGTTAAACTGAGATTAATTTCCCCCCTTTCTCCCCACCCCCCATGGCAACTCATCTATGTACCTGTGATCAGGCTTTCCTACTGTGTTTCACATGAAAAGACTTTAGGCAGGGAGTATTTAACTGTTGAAATGATTCCTCTTGTCTCAGAAAAGCTTAGTTATTCACACTGTGGTCGTTGCTGTAACACTGCTGGAACGGTTTGGCGGGTGGGATGGGATGAGGATGAACTAGATGGCCTCTATTTGAGACTGCAAGCAAGAAAACAGAAGGCCAGCGTAGCATGTTTTCTAGCAGCTTTATGCAGATGTGTTGCAGAGATGCAGCATAAATAAGTAGAAAAAAAAATTCACAGCCTCTTGACATAGTTTCCAGGGAAAGTACCAAAGAATTTGGTTCTTCTTGAGGTTCCTGAAATTAGAAGCAATAGATGAAAGATGGGAATAAAAACAGAAAATCACTATGCAAGCACGGCCTTAAAAATTTTATGTTTAATATTGCACAAACAGAATGATCTACAGTTCCTTATGCTATGTAAGTTTATTTGTGAGGTTTAACAAAGTGCAACTGCAGGAAGGAAAATGCAAATGAAGAGGCATATTTGATTAAATTGTTAGGCCTGATTAAAAGCTGTGCTAAAATTCTTGGTACATAGAAATAATTTAACTTCAATGACATAAAGTCTAAATAATGTGATTTTTTTAGATATTAAGGACTTGCCAGATGATTGAGTTAGCAGCTGTGTGCATGAGAGTTTATGAAATGATTAAGCCACCGTATCTAGGCCTGGTTATGAAATCGGCGTTTGTTCAGTAATTCCCGGGTTTCACAAGTGGTCAGTGCTGTAGATGTATTCATGTGAGAAGGTTTTAAGTTACCTGGCCTTTATAAAGAGAGAAATAATATGTAGCCCATTCTGTGTCGCAAATGACAGCAATGCTGTACAACAATCGAGAGGCGTGTGTCAATTTGCATCTATCATTTTTAATAGACAAAAGTGCAAAATCACCTAGTTTGAGTGGATTTTGGTTGGGATTTCTCCTGATAAAGCCAGGTTCAAGTTTATTACACTAAATTCCAAAAATCAAGTTGTTTAGAAGATACTACACAAAGAGGGCAACACAGAACAGGGGAAAAAAAGAAAGAAGAAAGCAACCAAATGAAAACATACCCACAAACCATCCATCATCACATTTTTCCATCACATCAATGACATCTCCCTCTCTGAGCTCCAATTCATCTTCGTTCCTAGGAGTATAGTTATATAGAGCCTGAAACCTTAAATAGGACAAATGATGCAT
Source organism: Phylloscopus collybita (assembly GCA_027886175.1). Lineage (NCBI taxonomy): Eukaryota > Metazoa > Chordata > Aves > Passeriformes > Phylloscopidae > Phylloscopus > Phylloscopus collybita. The sequence goes on along the minus strand of JAJNNQ010000009.1, from coordinate 30,275,102 downwards.
TTTAAAAAGAAGTAAAGAGTTTCTTGCACTTTTGCTCAAGTAAAGGAGCTTGTTTAAACATAAAGAAGAAACACTTCTTGCAAATTGAGGGGAAAAAGACTTTTTTTTTTTTTGCCTGGTGGATTTGAGGGTTAGGAACTTATAGCAAATAAAACCTTCATTAGAAAGGCAACTCATGAGACACTAAAGACTGGGTTTAAAAGCAAGCCTGATGGCTCCTCAACCAGTTGTTTCAAAAACAGATTTTTTTTTTTTACATGTTAGTGTTATTTTATAGTTCAGTGACCAAACAGAGGATTTCTAAAGGAGAATCTAGATGTGCTAGCCCTGTAACCTTCCATGACCAGCACCTAACACTGTGATTCTGCCTTTAAGCTCTGAGAAGCCAGTAACAGCACAAGCGAGGGTACCCAGGACAGCAGCTCTCACACACTGTCACTGTGGATGGGGGAGCGCCCTGGGCTCTTCAGTGGCTACACAGATAAGCCATCTATCTCTGAGTGTGAGGGAGAGGCCTGAATCAAATCAGAGGACATATGGATGGAAACTTAAACAATATTCAAACCCTGAGCCGTGCTTCTACGCCTGGCCAGGGCTGCAGATTGCAGGATGTAAGGTGGATAAATGGCAAGAGGGGTGCAATTACTAAATGCACCATATTTCATTTCTTGCCAGCTTTTAATTAAAGTTTTTTGAATTGAAAGAATAAACTATCACTAGGGGGAATTGGAGGTTCTTGGGCTGACAGCCCACAGGAAGACTGCTGCACAAGCCTGTGAGTCCTGCAGAGTCAGGATTGACCTTTTGTTCTAAGCAACTGTGCCTCAGATATGACTGACTGTCTAAAAAGCAGCAAGGTGAAACTGGAGAACTTGGGAAAAGGATACAGTTTTAATTTCAAATTATTGAAACAAAGCATAATTGTATCCTTTTCTTGTATCCTGTATTCTTTTCCCTTAAAACAGTTCACTGAGTTTTAAACCTTAATACCATTATTACACTTTCCCCAGTACCAACAAGATAGCTTGCTCATCGATGTGTTTATCATTCTGGCTGAGTTTTCATCGCTTAAATGTTGTTTAAGCCACGAAAAGGATGTTTACTTTAGTAAAAAATTCCTGCTTCTGAAAATCTAATTTGAAAATCCTATATAAAGACTGATGCTAGGTTTAGTTTGATGATGGTTATCTTGAATAAACTACACTTATTTTTCACATTGCTGGTCTGGAGATTAGAAAAGAAGAAAATGTTCCAAGAAAAAAAAGTTTCACTAAATTTCTCATCACTGGTAGTCATCTTCCCAAGCCCCCAAAGTCTCTTTTTATATTTTAATTACACTAATAAAATGGAAAGAGACCGGTTGTTTAAGCAATTACCTTTAGTAATTTGTGTAGCAGGAGTAAGAACAATCTGTGCAAAAAAATAAGTGGCAATAATATTTTGTGTTATGCTTATCATCATTCCAGGAAAGCAGAGCTATTGTGATATTCCAAAAAATAATTAAATGCAGCTTCCAAGGGGACAGGATTTGCAGATGTAATGTGTCATGAATAGGATTCAAGACAATTACTTACTCAAGTACAGTAACAAGGACTTCCCAATGAGCTCTCTTTGAACTTCAGAAATTGAATCTTAGTAATTTCTAGATAATCCATTAAAAAACTCCTTTGTAGTAATTTCATTCTCTCTATGCTAATCTAAGACTTTTGTAAGTACGAAAACTCTACTAGCATTTAAAATACCAATAGAAAACACATTCAAGAGAAAGAATTGGAAATCAGGTTAGTTAGAAATTTAAATATATTTCTATTTTTAATTTTAGGAATCAGTAACTTTAGTCATGAACTACTTATACTATATTGGACAAAATGAATTACACAATTATTGCTTTCAAAACTGAGTTAGGTGCTCCAGTATGCTCAACCATACCAACAGGAGTTGTGGCTTTAGTGAGATTAAATATTCAAACCTAATTATATATCTGTGGTATAGCTATTTGGTAACTTTGTGCCTGTCTTTTCATCTTCAAATGACTAAGGAAAACTTACAAATATTTTTGCACAATAAATCTGAGGAGCATTTAGTGAAAAATGATGTTATAGGACATATGCTGAAGTGCTGTCATGCTAAAGGAAGAATGGCTACTGGTTTCAGTGATCACTGAAGTAGGACCCAAGTGCAGGACTGGGGGTGGGTGGGTGGGGGGAATCTCTTGCCCTGAACTTGCATTTTAACAGTCAGTATTGAAATATCCCAAGCACTTAAAACGTTTCTCAAAATACGACTTGAATTCTAGGTTCTTCTCCAGTTTTCAGAAAAGCTTTTCTTGTATCTCATATTTGAATTGCACTTGTAAATCACACCAAAAAGTGTGAGCCTGTGTTTCTGTGATCAACATAATCAAATTACATTTTTCTCTCTATTCACATCCAGATCTGTTTCTGAATAATTGTATCAAGTCAGTAAAGCAAATCAGTCAAATCAGTGTTGAATCTGTAATTGTCATTTTGCTGAGATGTAAAAATGGGGAGAATATAAATAGTCAAAATCTCTTCTGTAAGTACAGACAATGCAGAACTGTTAAGTTGCCATGTCTGGCTGCACTGAATGTAAAATTAAACAAATAAGGCTTTGTTCTCTGGGACTTTCTTGGATATCTTCCTACATCATGCAGTTATCTATAAATCTGTGAAATCTCTTTGTAATTGTATTTGGCAAGTTAAAAAATTATCTGATGATGTGCTGGCTGTTGCTTAAATGTTAGATTTTGGTTTAGTAGACAAGAATTATACTTACGGTTCCCCCCCACTGTGTATATTTTCATGAGAAAGCACAGGGCGCTGTGGCTGAAATGAAATGATTTGAAATGTAATAAAGATTTGCAGTTTAAGGTCCAAATAGTTGGATAGGGGTGTAACACATAGTTGCTCAAGAGTTCATAATCTACCTTGTGTAAAACCATGGCCCATTCTTCCCCCCTTCCAACACAGAATAAATTCTTAAGAGACATGACAAACAACTGAATCTTGGCACGTTTAAAGACCTGATTTTTGGAGGTCATAATAAAAACTAAACAAAACTGTGAGCTTTATTAACAGTCCATTCTATTTATAGTATAGTACAAGGCTGGAGTAAAACCCTGCTGCTGCCTCTTCACTGTGAAACAGAAATAACATTAGAAAAATCAGATGTAACTGATGAACATCGTAATTCTTTGGGTGAAATATATTTTTAGATAAGCAGAAATAAAATTTCCTATACATAATGGCAGAATCTAGAATACCCACAGATGAACAACATACCAATTTACATTACACACACAGAGTACTAACTTGGCAGGCATAACATGCTATGCTTTAACTAATTCTGTTTCATCTCAAGCCATGCGGGCTGTTGGGAGGCAAGGAACAGAAAATTTTTTTGAAAGAATACATTTAAGTGTGTGACTATAACAATTAACAGAACAATTAACTTCAACAGAAAAAAAGTAATCTGTATTTCCAGTGCAAAGCTTTTTGAAAGGAACTATGTTTCTTCTTAATGGAGCATTACTGAGCAATAATATTCAATACATCTGGATGCAATGGGAATGAAAAGTACTAACCTTCTACAGAAACCATAACCTGCTTAGAAAGTCATTGACTTATACTGATTAGAATTTGGCTGGGGCCAGAAAGTGCAGGAGCAGCTGCTTGGTAAAGCTCTTGATATGAGCAGGGATTGTATTATGTGTTGACTGAGGATGTCCTCTGGTCATGCTGTAGAGACCAGTCTGGGAACTGTATCTGTTTTGGGAGTGTGGATATCAAACACTGCTCCTAGCACTTTCTTTCATGAATTGAGTAAACTGAAACCTGATCTTTAAGCCATGGAATTTGTCTTATTGCCCCGTGGTTCTCTCTTGGTTTGACTATTTCACTCTTTTATCACTCTTGAAGTCTTCCAAGAGAGAAGGCAGCAGTAAACAATCCACAGGCTGAAGGCAAAAATTGAACAGAACACCACAGGACGTAGTTTGTTAGGGGTTTTCCCCCTCTTTTCCCTCTCAGCATCTCAGATGAAATTAGTTATATTTATTTTCAGCAGTTTCTATGAATACATGCAGAAAATATTGTGAACAGTCTGTACTTTACAGTCTATAGAGTATAACTTCTAAAAGGTGCCTAAATATGCAGGCAGATAGATTACAGATTTTTTTTTTAAAATTCATATTATTGAATGCTAGGTGGGAAAGAGATTTTCAAAGTAAAAAAAAAAAAAAAGTTCATACTCTTTACTGTCTTCTCTCCCTCATTTAACTCTCCTCTACCAGTGTACAAAGAGGGATAAATTTTACTGAAGAATAAATAGTAAAGATTGAAAATTACGAAGTTCTCAGTAAACCTCCTTCAATGGCTAGCTTGTCAAGCAAGAGGAGAATAGTCAGAATGCTTTATATTTAGACTGGAATCTGACCTGATTTGCTGCTAATCTTTCATCAGGTCTGTAACTGAGCTGAATGCCAAAGATAGTCAGAGATGCAAAAGAACTCAACTGAGGTTAATGATTTCTCCTATAAACAATGGAAGTAAAAATCCTAAACAATGCTACAAATGATTTAATGCTTTGAACCCAATACCAAGCCAGGAAGAAACCGGGTAGGTTTGTATTATCTTCTTTTTCTGCATATGCTTCATAAAAGGTTCTATTGCTAATTAACTACTGTGGAAATAAATAAGAATCAAGGTAACTCATGATTTTCAACTCTATGTTATTGCCTCAGAGAAAACAGTCTTGTGACAAAATTAGAATCTCAGAGAAACAGGGTGAAGTAATTGGTGGTATGTCTGAACAGGGGGACCTTGGTGCTTGCTCTCTATTTGGATGCATTCCACAGTAATACCCCAGCTGCAATCCAGAAGCTTTCTCCCTGTTTTCTTTCCCTAAGCTCTCATTCCCACATACACTTGCATTGGCTAGACGAGACTGTTACAAAGATTCCTAGTTTTCAACTGCACCTCAGTTTACTAGACTATCCTATTTCCTGGGAAATATAGCAGGACCTAATCCCCAAAACATTAGGAGTGTGCAGTCAAGTCAACGGTCCCAGTTGTACGTCTGATTTTCATGCGTGGTTGATACTGCACTTGCATATAAAAGTTCCGTAGAGTCCTGAGTATGCAAATTAGGTGCATGGTATGTGCTCTTGTACTTTTGGAATTAAAGGCATAAATACAGTACACATTATCATGTGCAAAATTAAAGTAGGGCTTAATCCCTTTTTTACAGCTCTCATTCCTAGTTGGACTTTCTGTGAGATGGCGTTTGTCTGCTACTACAAGAATCCTGGCCTTCCTAGGACTGAACTGTCTTTCTTCATTAATGAAGAAAGCACTGTCCCCTCAATACCTGGGAGAAAACAGAGGCCTGCCAAAAAGCTAAGACTGGAAGTTACACAAACCTGCATATATTAAACTAAGATTTAAATTTTAAAAAGGGAGACACCAGAAACATGATCACCTAAAATCAGCAGCAACAGCATAGAAAACAATCCATCCCATTACCAGTTTTAAGACCTAAATATTAAGAAACCAATGCAAAGGACAATTAAATCTCAAACTGAAAGTAAAACATAAGCCATAAATTCTCATATAGTTTAGGTTGAGGGTGGGTTTTTTTGTGTTTGTTTGACTTTTTGTATGGTTTTTTATTTATTTATTTTTAATTTATTTCCTGTTTTTCATAATGTAGATTACCTTTTTCCATGCAAATTCTAAACAACCTGACTTTCGGGCTAGGTGAAAATATTAGGCTCGTGTTACGGTTATGTTACAGATAAGAAGTGAAAGGTTAAAGAGTATTAAAATCTGGAATGCTTGGATAAACAGGAGAGTATTGAGTGAAAAAAATACAATAGGAGCAAAACACTTTGAAAAGGTGGATTCAAAACCAAAAATTCAGTCTGTATACATGCAAAAGCCTGTATACATGTAATGGAGAATAAATTTTTTATTCTTAGAAGCTGTAGTTTTAATAAACTAAAAATGCTTTGAAAGAGAGGAGTAATTTTAATAAAACTAGACTAACTATAAAGAACCAGACTAAATATAAACACCTTGTAGCACTGGAAATACCATGCAGTACTGCAGAGATACAGTACACTAATGGATTTGTATAAAAATTCAGGCACACGCAGACCTGTTGCCTTCACTCAGTCATAGCACAGAAGCACAACAGAAGAAAACACAGCATACTGACAGTATTGAGACACTTGGGTAAAAGCAAAATACTGAAAGACTAGACACTGAGCTCCTTGTCCATGGAAAAGCTGTTATTGCACACTGGGCATCCAGTACCATACCCTGTGTGAATAGCTGTGACCTCTGACAGGTGAGCTGCAGGATCTCTTAGTCAGCACTGGGCTACGAGGAGGTTTACCCATAACAAATATCTCCCTCTTTAAATTAGCCTAGAAGAACCACAAAAACTTTGTCAAGTGAGAGTTTAAGAATGAAGCATCATGGGATTTTTGTTGCTTCATCCATTCATGCAAATCAGACATGCTTTTCCTGATAACAAAAAGCAGCTGTTACAGGTAGAAGGAAGGGTACTATTAGTATACAGTATTTTCATTGCTACCACTGTGTATCTTTTTTTTTTTTTTTCCCCAAGAGTTTCCTCCTCTGGCACATGCCCTTACATGTTACAATTAAAAGATGAATCATGTATAATATATGCAGTTGTAATATGTGTACCCCCTGAAGTAGCTCAGATAATAACACAGAAGAGCTCAACAGCAAAGAGCAGAAATGCTACCTTAGAAATACCAATGGAATATGTAATTCCTTGTTGTTAAACAGAACACACCCATTGCCAGAATTCAGCTCCTCAGGGGTGTGTGTGCAGAAAATGTGAAATCTCACAGGCAGGGGTGACTTGGGGGGAAATGTGAGCAGAGTGAGTGCTATATCAGAAACCTTTTCTTAGGTATTTGTGACTGTCAGTAGAATGTGACTAAACAAAAACCCAGCCCCCTCTTAGGGGAGGGCTGAATAAGAACAACAAAAAGAGGTACCAAGAGAGGCCAAGGAGGCAGAAAAATGTCAGCATTTCTTCTAAGATGTGTCTTCAGACTTGTTTTGGAGGACATATCCCTACCACCAAGAAAGTGCAAAGTGACACTTCCCACCCATAGCTCCTTGTATTCCATTTAGTTTTAAGCCACATATCATATATATATATATATGTATATATACATATGTATGTATTTCAAAGTAACAAAAGTTACTCAAGTATTAGTATACAGTTTAAAGAACATATATTCCTTCTATTTATTTTCAGCTTGGATTAACACACCTTGCTCAAATAAGGGCAAAGAATATAAAGGTCACCTAAAAAGCATTTCAGTGTAGATGAGGAATGCTCTTATTTTTTCTGGTTAGGCGAAGCAAAAGCACCAAAAGCACCACTCTACTGACTGCTAAATTATTAAAAGTTGCAGAAACAAATGCAGTACTTTGTTTTACCCCTTTTTGAGGTGGAACAAATCTAAGCTCAAGACAGATTCATGCCCTGGAAAGAAGCCTTATGTGTCTTCCCTACTTGAGAAAAAACCCCAAATCTTTTGATCTTAAGACTTCTGTAAGTCCATCATGTCTGTATTTGCTATGAATGCACATTGTAAAATGGGGTTGATCGCAAGGAAAAAAAAAAGGAGGGTATTTATGACATAGATGTAATGATCACTTTTCTAGGATAGTTTCTCTTTCCATGACTTTTTCTCCTTTTCATGAATCTTCTGGAAGTCAGCACTGCAAATTAAGTTTCTCTTTCTAGAGCAAGTTTTCATTTTTCTGCCACAGAGCTTCAGGGCTGACACAGACTCTAGTCCTGAAGAGGGAATAATCTTTGTCCAGTCCCTGACTAACAGAATTGGTTAATTGGTTATATAATGACATAGGGTCATTTAGAAGATGATCCTATGCAGTGGTGCTTTTCTGTGAAATTTATGACTTTTTTCCCAGGCTTTGGATTGAAATTGAAAACAGAAACAAAAATATTATCTATTTCCTGCATACTTGAGTACAGTTCTGTTTTGCTCAATTAACTAAGTTACATTGCTGCCTGGGTATGGACCTGAAATTGAGTTGATGGCTTTCTGCTTTCCTATTACTGGTATCTTAAACTATTTAATTGTATTATAATGGTTATAGTTTTACCTTGTGTTTCCTCTGAAAAAGGCCTATCAATTCTGCATTTGTTATGTTATTTAATATTAGTAGAGAAAGCAGTACATCTGAGAAGATCAAACTCAGTGTTAGCCTGGCAGTTATTTAACAGACACGAAGATTTACAACAATTCATATTCAAGAGGTGCAGTTACCTTTAACTGTAGTGAGTCTTTCTCCTGCTGATGTAAGGGTTTAGAGAGGAGAGGAGGTGAGAGGGAAGCAGTAGGCAGGGATACTGTAGGAACGGAGTGGGAAGTAGGTGCCTTGGCAGAGGGAAATGGAAGAGTAGAAGATGGAAAAGAGGATCAGTCTCCTGCTGTTCCAGCAGAAAGCAGAGCTGGATTAAAGGTTTAAGAACTATGAGAAGTAGCTGTGCTATAAAACTGTGTTACAAAATAAGCTGAAGCATGTCAAATGCTCAGTAAGGAGACCTATAACTAACACAAACACAAATATCATGCTAATCTTATTATTAGCCATCTACTTCTCTGGAAGAAATTTCTTGCCTCACAAAGCATTAAAAAGTTGCCATTTGTGCCCATGGATTTCACCTCTATTCTTAAGTTTTTCAGGTCATTTAAGGGTAGAGGTAGCCTGCAAAATGTAATTAAATAGTTTAACATTTGGCCTAAAACATACTGTCCTAAGCACCTGACTTGCATGCTGACAGTCAAAGCAACTACCTGAATAGTCTGTTGAAGTAAATGCTGGACAGATAAAAGATCTATGCTTGGAAACCACACAAACTGTACAGTTATATTGTGGCATTTAATGGTCAGCACACATTTGGGGTAGTTCAGTGATGTACTGTCCCAAAGAGGAACTGGGGAAGGCTTCAGGAGGAAGCATTTGTCTAACTGCCAAACATAATCTGATCTGTTAGTCAGATCCTCATAACAGAGCTTCCTATAAATACATCAGCTGGTGAACTGGCATATGCAAAGCACAAACCACAGAGGCTCTGCAGGAGGCACACGTCTCTCCCTCTGGAAGCTGTTGACAGCATTTGCTTGCTGGGGCCTCTCTCTGAAAAGGGGCAGCACAAAATGGGCTAGTGAGGGAAATGGTTCACTGGCTTTTCACATCAGAAGCTCCTTGGCAAACAATAAGGACAGGAGGGAAAGGATCAGCACAATTGATACATCATAGAATTTACTATGGTGCATATGCCTGCTTCTGAGAAGGGACAATGCTGACAATTTTAAATCACAGACTCATAGAATGGTTTGGGTGGGAAGGGACCTTAAAGATCATCTAGTTCCAACCTCTCTGCCAAGGCCAGAGACACCTTTCTTCTTAAACCAGCTTGCTCAGTGTTCAGTTTTATCAAATGCAATTATGTAAAGCTGTGTCTGTGCACAATACCAACCTGTAAATACAAGGTATAGAATAATTATACTAAGTTATCTGAACACAGAGGTCAGGGTTGTCAGAAATTAAAATACCTTATCAATATTTGGTGAAGTATATCCTTCATAACAATCCATAGAATCTTCTCCACTTGCTATTGGGAATTCTAAATTGTCATGTACCAGATCCTCCTCTATATACAGTCTAGTCAGTTCTTCTGTTGTGTCTTGTGCTTCTCCGGAGAAATCTGATTCTTGAGGTTCTGACTGATCCCCTCTATTAAGTGACAGTTCTGCAGTACAGATTTCCTCTTCATTTTCAGCACTTGCAGCTAGCACACTGGACAAGGAACCTTCTTCATATGGTGAAGGCATGTTATGGATAGCGCCATGTTCACCTTCTCTTGTAGCATCTGACAAATCTCTAGGTACTTCAGTAACTAAAGGGTCAATTATGCCTTTTAAGTCTTTATCTTTCCCTGACTTGGTATTGTTGGTGACATGCTTATATGCTATGTCATGAGATGAGCTGGCTGAACACGAGACAGAGGGCGATACAAGAAAGGACAGAGGAAGAGCTGTAGGAGAGCTGAGAAACACCTCTGTATTTGGCATAAAGTGACCATCCTTAACATGGTGAATGCTAGTATCTGGGGAGATTGCTACAGTTTGGGAGGTTGCTAATGCCAAAGAATTGAGTTCCTCTAAGTCACAAAGAAAACTGTCTGGAACCGATGGAGAAGTTAAGTTGCACATGCCTGAAGGTGAAAACCCAACAGTCCTTGAGATCAAGTCACTAGAGTCAGTCTGGAGAATCTTTTGATCAATGTGTGACCGAGACGAGGGAAGTTGTCTGGAAAGTGGGGTCAGTGCTTGGGAAGGCAACTTCAAAAAGAAAAAACATGGGAATTGAAATAGATAAGCATGATAGAGAATTAGGATATGAGTAAACTGGAAAAGAAAACTGCCTGTGCCATCATCTGGATTACAGGGTACAATTTCAGTGACCACGGGTGTCTGAAATCACTAGTACATGAATCAGAACAGCAGGAAAGACATTTGAAACATGAAACTACCAGGTTCAGGCTTAGGGCATAAATGTCAAACATTAAGACAGATCTGAATCATTACATTCATGAAGGGAACTGCATTTGATCTGCTGAAGTTATGTTATGGTGCTCTTTTAGTGAGCCTGTCACAGGTTATTAAATCATACAATTAATATTAATGAAATTTTCCCAAACCGTTACTCTTCTTTTGAGAATAGCATTTTCAGAAGTACACTTCAGGTGTCATTAAATACTTCTTTTCAAGTATAACAACTGAGGTAATTTCTTATTATTAAGGTGTTAATACTTCTACTTTTTCTTAGTACTTCTGAGTAAATGCTTAAGAAACATCTTTAATACATTGCATACTTTTATTAAGGCATGAGCAGCTGCAGAATGAATTTGTTTTTCAAAATTAACCCTATTAGTTCAAAATGATGTCAGCATTTGTGAAAGGTACATTCAGGTCAAGCTGGACATAGGCAGTCAACAATGCTTTTAAGTAGTGATAGTACAGTACACAACAGTATGCTTTGAGTACCGTTACACAGTATTGATTGAAGTATCCTTCTGGTTAAAGAAACGTCCTTTTCTAAGAATGAGAGACTGGTGAGTCATACGTACACAGCATCAGTAGAGATCCATTGCTTCAGTAAATACTGAAAATGCATTTTTGTTACTATTAATCCTCAAAATTAAAATTGAGCCAAAAATATTTTGAACTCATCGTTACAACTATCCAGAATAATTAGATGTACACCTCTAAGGTACCTGGACTACTACAGACTTTAATTATTAATGTAGTAGAGAAAAATAAATTCAAAAGTCTACATTAATGCTGCAGAACAGGGAGGTTCGTTTACTTACCTTCTCCTTGAGTATTCTTGAGGCAAACAGTTTTATATTATAGTTAGACAAACCTTTGTTACAGAGTCATCTGTACCATAGACAGATACAATGCAGTCTGCTAAAGCACAGCTCAGTCTCTTTCCCTCATCATTCCTCTTAAGTAAGGGCCCCTAACTGTGGTTTTAAGGTCAACAATACTGTTGAGGAGACTTCACCTCAACATTCACCATTTTTACTTTCCCATGGCTATAAGCTGCTCTAGATCTAAAGATACAGATGGATTAGGCCAAATTAAGGAGAGCAAAACTTTCTCATAACTTGTACTGCTTATTTATTTTATTGCCATTAGGCCAGACAAGTTTAGTGCAATTGTTCTAGCAACAAGCAGCAACATGTAGTAAAAAAATCTCCAAAGGAATAGGGTTAGTGGTATCAGAAAGTGTGGAACACCTTCAGGACTGATGAAATTCTTCTAAATAGCCAGGAACAACATGTCTTCTTCATGGTATTGCCATGAGTACAGCTGAATCCAGAAAAAAGATGTCTATTTAAGAGTCTCAGTGGAAGACGGTTTGGGGTGTTTTTTAACCTGATTATTGCAGAAGTATCCTATGTTAAAAGGAAGGCTTCTACCAGTTTCCTTCCCTCATGAACTAATTTAGTAATAACTAACTTAATAATAGTGGCAGATGGTTTTGTAATATGGATGTAAATGCTCTGAACCATCACCTGTGCTCAACAGGGGCTATGGAGCTTTAATAGGATACCTTAGAGAGAAGCCTGCTCCAGAGAAAACAGCAGGGCATTTCTGGAATATGCAGCACTTTAGCTGCCTCATAGTCTTGACTTGCCTTCAGGGCCCTCTGGATTCCTCTAACAATAAGGGGACCTAGCTTATGAATACCTCAGCTGGCAGCTGCAGAATTTGATGTTACTTGAATATAGTTTTGTGGGAATAGAAGAGATAGGATCTAGTTCTCTGTTACAACATTCTGGAAAACCAGACAAGACCAGTTCTAGCAACTGTCACAAACCAACTTGATAATACTTGATAATAAGAAATGTTTTCAGAGGCTACTGTTGCCTATAAATGACATCTTTTGGTAGCTTTTTACAACCCCAAAATAGTAAATAAATGTGGAACTTATTTCAAAGTTGAAGCATGTGGATGACCACCAAGTTTGGAAGTAGACAGAAGTAGAAAAGGGGACAAAACCAAATGAAATATGTATTAATAGCAGGATAAAGAAGTTTATAATTACACACAAAACCCACTGCCCATGCTGAAGAGATAAAGAACAACGGTAAAGAGGAAGATCTAGAAAGTTTCCATCTTGAGTGTTCAAAATTATTCTAAGCACAGTTTGTATGCAGAAACTTCCTTAGTCTCTATCACTGCCAAAAATGTTATGTTCCCCGCACAGGTGAGTGCAAAGCCTCACAAGTCAATGATAATCCAGAACACAGGAATCTTTCTGCCTGCAGCATCTTGTAGTATGATTTGTGGTGGTTATCTAGACTAGAAGGAAAACAATTTGGAACCTACAATACACTTGTGTGAAAAATATACAGCCAAAAAGGTCTGAATCCAAGTTCATTGACAGTGTAATGACAACCATCTCACTCCTAAATGAAACAAGCCTGTCAGAATGTACCATTCCAAAGAATGTTCCAACAGCTTCCTCCTAGACTGTGAATGGCAAAAGGAGGAAGGTTTTGGTACAGAATCACTGGCTGTTCTCCTTCGCTTCAAAAGGTACAGGACTGGTCTTGGCAAGCTTATGGGACTGTAGGCTTTTAGGACAGCTGTGTTATGGGAATGTCTTCACACTGTACTATTAGAAGTCTGCCAGACATACCCTTAATGCTCAAATTCTTGCTAAGATTCCCAGACAATTTTTTCTCTGTTGACTTTTCTGCCCAAATTTGGCCTGTCTCTACTAAAAATAATGTAATAGCCAATGAAGAAAAGAGCATAAATCCTGGCAGAATATGAGACACACTTCTCTATTGAAAATAATTTATTAACAACATAGTAATGCAATTCTACCTGTGCAAGAAAGAAAATGTTGTGCACTTAATGTCTAAGTTATGTATACCGTTAACAAAAAAATTACAAGTCCTTCTAAACCCACTCTAGGGGTGGCACCTAACATCACGAAATCCTTACCTTAGTTGAACTTAAATGATGTATTCTGTCACTAGAATAGCTTTGGGGTATCGGAGGGTCAGGATAGTCATCAACACTTTTTGATGGATTCTTTTTGATGACTTCTACATAGGAAACAGGGAAGATGCCTTGTTTGTTGGTTCCTGGTATTTTACCTTCATACCAGTTTTGATCAACTCGTTTAAGAAGAATTACTTTGTCTCCCTGAAATGCATTATGAAAATGAGCTATCAGCACATACATTGAAAGTTAATTTTGCACATAACAGGTATTATTTTAACACATAATAGTATCTTCCCTACAGTGATGTTTCCCATCAGTGTTTAGCATCATCTCCATTTCCCCATTTTTTCCTCCCATTGACAATAGCCATATACAAAACTATCATCCCAGTAAAATGAGGAGTTAGGCATGGACTGAAAATGCTGTTCTTTTATCTGAGGGGAATCCCATGTAGCCCTCTCCTCTTGCTTGGGAGATTAACACTTTTCTTTGGAACATAATGTTTTAATCGTTGGCCAAACTAGTAGATAATGGCCCAACTATAGTATGCAACAGTGACTGCTATGCCCATTTTTTCTTAAGAGTGATAAAAGGTAAACAAATCCATGCAAGTGCTTTGTTATCAGTAAAACTTGATTAACTGAAGGTAGAAAACTAAAAAGTGTGAGTGTTGAAAATATGAGAGAAAGAAATGCTGTATGTAAAATGGGCAGGGCTTCACTGTTCTTTGAGACTGTAGAAATTGAAATGGAAAAAATCAACTTTATATTCAAACATTTTACTTCATTAGCTACACCCTTCTTTTGTTTACATGATATTCTTTTCACCGTGTCCTTCTGAAACAAATCCTTGCTTATTAGTTTTGCATTCTTTTGGGTTTCTTTAATTTTGTTTCTGTGGTTGACGTGGAGTTCACTACAATTGTCTTTAGTGAGACAGAACAAAGGAAAACCAATGCAAATCAACTTTTCAAGCAAACCAAAATTGGGCTGTCAAGACTATGATCACCACAATAGAAACAAAAGATAATTTTAGAAAGAAATAAAACATCCAATTACCCACAAGTCCTAATTTCTCCTATTCCTTGGTTTTTTTTAGACCTGACTTTTATGAATTTCAAATGAGCAAAATTATTAGACTCATTATTTTCAGTAGTGCTGAATTAGGCTCTAGGTCAGCAACAAGCATCTCTATCCATACTTTTTTGTTCAAAAGAAGAACAAACTACTGAAAAGCTTCTATGAACTCTACTTCTTAAAAAAAAAAAAAAAAAAAAAAAAAAAGTAAGGGGCAGAACTTCCCAGTGGATGAGAAGTACACACTACTTACATCTAAGCATTTAATATCTGCAATAATAAAGTTTCTCTACAGTACTAATATTTAGTGTCTAACAAACTTCAGAAATTAAACAGCTCATTTCAGAAATTAAATTGCTCATGTACAATTTAGTATAGCTACCAGTATATGCATAGGAAAGATAATAGAACATTATAAACAGAGAATTGTTATTAAATAAAATATTTACATTCACAAAAATATCTCTGATGGTTTTTTTTTTATCTTTTATGTTCTGTAGTTTCCTATTAAAATCCTTACCATAAGAATTGTGACAGCCAGGAATAATAATTAAAGAAAGGAATAGATAATTGAAGTGAAAACTCAAAATTTAGCTGGGCAGTTAGCAGATGATTGCATATGCTACTCTGCCACAGTCCACATTAAAGGCACAAAATTTACAGTATTTGCAGCTAGCTGAGACAGACTGCAAGCCAACAAGCTATTATGTTAGAGTTTCCTACCATGGCATTACTTTGTGCATTGCAAATCTTGAGTGCAGAGTGCACAAAGCACAGTATTTGCCTATATATTGAGTCTGTGTAGCAGGAGACATTATAATGGTATTTTGATGGAAGATAGTTCTCAACTGTACCTTTCTAAGTGATAACTCCACATTTGTGTCTGCGCTGAAATTATATTTGGCAACAGCTTCTCCAATCTCTCCAATCTGTGCAGGGGGAGGTGGCCTGGCAGGCTGTGCTTTTTCTGGGGGAGAAAGTTTCTAAGGAAAAAGAAAAACCAGATTTTCATCATTCTCATGTGGTTTGTGGCTCTATTAACCAAATTAATTAAAGGAATTAAAACAAAGAACAAACCTCAACATAAGAAATTGGGAATATTCCAACTCTTCCATGGTGCTCACCCTCATACCAGTTTTGATCAATTTTCCTGAGGATATAGACAGTATCTCCTTTCTTAAAGGACAGCTCTCTGTAACAAATTTATTTATATCAGATGTTTATAGCTTTACATTTAACTCTTCTCCCTGCATGGTTCCTGAGATCTTTACAATTTGGAACTGAAACAGAATGTAACAACTAAACATTTGAAGAAAAATGTCACAGCTGTGGTACATTTACCAATTGATCATACCATATAAAATCAAATGACTCGCATTTATGAATCCCATGCAATATCTATAGGTTACAAAGGCCTGTTTTATATTGTGATTCCAAGGAAGTACTGCTAGTTATCACCAGATATCTTAGTATGATGTCTGCATGCAAGTATGGTGTCTTTTGGATCACCTGTTTAAGTACTGCTTTTATGACAGGCATCAGAGGGGTACTTGGTGTGCTCTTTATGAATACAGTAGGGAAACCACAGAGTGTGTTTCATATCTTTATGGCCCGTCACAACCTTTCTGCAGCATAACAGCTTGGTGTGCTTCTGCTCTACACAGTCTTTTTTTTTCATAACAGCTATTCAGAAGCATGAGGGACACAGGATTATGTTCTCACCATTTCTTGATACTCAGAGACCGATATGTTAAATGTTGGATACCTAAAAAGGGACTTCTTAAAATCATGAAGAATATTTTCAGATCCTGGCTTGGGAGATCTTAGCTGTATCATTCATTGGTTTTTCAAGAGCTAATGTGCTGCTCTGATAATTTCAGTTGTGAGTTTTGTACTGACACAGCTAATGTAATTCTGTTGTCAATGTTTGGTCATATCTAAAGATTCAAGTGTCTTGGATCATTGGAACAACAGCAGAAATGAATTGTAGACATTCTACTTTGACTCTCTCATATCCTAAATCAGTGGTTCCCAATCTTTTCTTACGGACCGCTGCTTTTTGTGTTGGTATGTGGCATTTCACAACCCACAGAAAGCCTGTGTATGTTAAGATAGACAGGAAGAGGCTGAAGCATTATACAGACTTTTGATGAACTCACTATCTATGACAGTAGCTTACGCAATTTACCCTCTGTCACCTAAATGTAATTCCCAAAAAAGAGCACTCAGTGTGTGTCCCTCACAACCTGTGCTCTAGAAGGCTGAAGATGCACAGCTGTTCATGTGTTCAAACAGATACAATGGAGAATATAATAATTTGAGATAATTTTATTACAAAGTAACTTCTCAGACAGTTTGCTAATGCAAGGGACTACTGTGAAAGCAGGCAGGGTCCTTGTGTCCATGGCACTCACTGTTGAAACTGGCTCAAAAACCACTTAAGTGGTAGAAAGAGTTTGCTTGAACTACGAATTCTTAAATGAACAAAAGTCTAGTACTTACTTAGAAGTCTGAGCTTTAAAGTCATATACAGCTTTAGCTGGCAGTTTCTGAAAAACAGGCAAAGTGATTAATACACTCAGGTAGTGTTACTATATGATAAATGTGTTTCAATTTTTAAAAGGTGACCAAGATCCAAAAAGAACAGGATGGGCTTTACAGTGGTTCTTGAAGAAATAGGCAATTAAATATATGTCATTCTTTTTTAAGGCAGGTGTTTGGGACTTAGTGTTCTAAAACCAGAAATAGCTAAATTTTAACACAGACTATTTTGCAAGTTGATGTTTAATTTACCAAAGTAAATTAAAAAGTTAACTACGTCAATGTGACTTGTAGGCAACTAGATCTCTAGGTACAACATAAATACACATACTTAATATTCTGTAGTATTTTAGGTGCCTTTTAATGTTAAACTTGTTATCTGTAGGCTAATTTCAATTGCAAATGATGCATTATAATTATATATATATATACACACTCTGACAGCTGGAAATGGTTGGAATATTTTTAATTTCTGTAATTACATTCATAGTT
This sequence comes from Phylloscopus collybita, assembly GCA_027886175.1. Classification (NCBI taxonomy): domain Eukaryota; kingdom Metazoa; phylum Chordata; class Aves; order Passeriformes; family Phylloscopidae; genus Phylloscopus; species Phylloscopus collybita. The sequence continues at coordinate 30,257,363 of JAJNNQ010000009.1, read as the reverse complement.
TTAAGAAAGCACAGGACTGGAGGTGATCTGAGTCATCTGTGCAGCTCTCTTGCTGCACAGGCAGTCACATCATAACATTTCTTTCATACATTTATCAAGTTTGTCACCAAGTACATGTAAGCTCAATATTGTTTTAAAAAAAAACAAACCCTAAAACGGCCCTAACTCTCCTCATCTGTATGGCTGACACACTTTCACTGTTTTCAAAGCTGTAATGAAAATATGAACTGTGATCTGACCCAACAGCTTCACTCATGGATTGTCTGCATCTGACAAGTACCCAGCACCAGGCACTTCAGAGGAAGTGATAAGCAGAACCACATGAAGGCATTTGTTAAAGTGCTTTAGTCTTTCTCTGCAAGTACTTGCACAGATAAGATTGTCCTGTTCTAAAAATGCCTCTCTAGGATGTACTAGATGATTAGAATGAGCTCATTTTGCTATTTCTGAGAGATACTATTTGTCATGATGTAAAGGTGCACATCTTTTTGTGACAGGAATAAAAGAGACACTTGTAAATTTGTAAATGTTTACCTTTATTCCAGGCCAGGTGTTCTTGACTTGGTTCTCTCCCTTCTCATCATTTTAAGACTAGCACATTTAACACACCTAGAGAATTGTCCTCACTATAATAACAAATCACTGAAGTTATCATAGGGATCCTATCAACTTGAATTTTGCAATACTAATAGAATTTTTCATTACAGATCTCCTTTAAATAAGATAGCCTAAATTTAAAAGCATTTTTCTGTTCCTTGCTGTTATTAAAAACAGTCTTTTAGGAGGAGGGGATATTCATATCAACTGTAGCTAAGCCCTATTCAGTATTTCCTGGTTTTGGTACAGCTGGTATTGTAACTACTGAAGCAAATAAAGAAAAAGTGGATATTAAAAGAACAATGGAGCTGTTTAAATACAAAATACTTTGAAATGTACAAAATATACTGGAAATAGGGATTTCCTCTTTCATAATTTTAAACCTTTTTAAGTGGTCTTAAAGTGGCTTATAATTTAAGTATTTTACGTATTTTCAGAATGAAAGATGACTTTCCATGCCACAAGATTCTTTAAAAGAAACACACAGTATGTCTCCTGGAACTTTTTTAGTCTGTATTTTGTAATGAGAAGTCTTTTTTAAAAAAATCAAACCTTTAATCAAACTGCAGCAATATAAAGATGTTAGTGTGGTATAAATGGATCTGAATTCAGTTCTAACCATTCTACCACTTATTAAGGTATATGGCCCAGAGCAAAATCTTATGTATTGGCAATTAAAATATAGTAAGCTTTTATGTTGTTTGGAGAGCATTTATAGTTCTAGATCTATAAGCATTCTTAAGATACAGAATAATATACTTTATTTTTCAATATGTACTTTTCAGTGATGCTTTGTGTTACTTTAAAGGTGGTATGCCTGCTTCCATTTCCTCTTCCAAAATATTATTACAAGCAATCAGTATCTAATTACAATCACCAACTGCTACAGACGTTGGAGACTGCTCTTAGGATAACTGGTTTTGTCTAATCCACTAACAGCAGTGGTTTGATTTCCAAACAAAAATAATGGTGAAATATAGATGTTTTCTATCAGTTTTGAAACTACCAAGGCAGTTTCTTTGTGTAATACTTTAGGTTTCTAAAGAGCCTTTCCCCAGTCACATCTGTTATTTTTCTCTGTTCCAAACACATATTCCAATCAGCTTTCACAGGGCTGATCAATACCTAGTGAATTTATGTCCATATCTATTTAATTATAAACAGAAGAATACAGCTTATCTTACAAAGCTTGATATTATTTAAATTTCTTGAAGTACCAATCTCCTTAATGAAAAAGGAAGATGCTGTTCCTTTGGTCTGCATTATAGTGTCTTAAAACAAACACAAATCTTGTCTCAAATATGTTACCAGTTTTCCATATAGATACTGCTGCGTTATTCATTGCTGCTTCACTACCTCTTTGTCTGTAGTTGCTCTTCTCTCCCTTGGAGTACATCGTCCCACATCAGTAAAAGCAGAAGAATAGCTTCCAGGAGACTCCTGGTCTACTGAAAACAGAAATTATGTGAAACTACAATAAACAAAGCCATTCAAATCTGTGATGCTGCTTGCTTTCGTTTAGGGGGGTGAAAAGATGTTGAAATCTATTATTTTACATTTATTAGAAGGAAAAGCACATGATAGGACGGTTAAGAGCTCCTTTAAAGGAAAACAAAAAAAACAAAACAAAACCAACTAACTTTAAGCAAAGGCTAAGGCTGTCCTCTGATCCAGAGCAGAAGGAACTATATGATAGAGGATCAAGAGAGCGTATTTATGCCTCACTGTGAAAAGGGATGCTCCCCTGCTGGGCCAAGTGGAAGACATGGCAGCAGTACTTGGACTTCATCAGGCTGCATGACATTGTTTTGGAATGCCAACAATGTAAACACATAATTACATGCACAACACATGATTCAAGCATGCTTCAATGAGAAGATGTGAAAAAACACTGTTTCCTCCTAAGTGATCTCAGATGCATTTCTACTTTACCAGGGGCACATGTTAGGCAGCACAAGGAAATTTAAAAGGATGTTACTTCATAAAAACAAGTCTGTTTTAAGAGATGGAATACAAATCATATTACTCACCAATCTATGTGGCAGACTTCTCTAAAGCATGCTTTAGTTTAATACAGGATGGTGAATATTTTCTCATGTTTTAATAAGGATAAAACCAAAATCTTATACACTCTATAGCTCTGCAAGTTGCCAATATGACATGAAAATAGAACTATTTAATGAACTGCCTCTTGACTTCTGAGAAGTACTGTTTTAGTCTCCTACTACCACAATGGTACTTCCTAGTGGTTATGTGATTTATGTTTGTCTTCCTTTGACTTCATTCCCACAATCTGTTTTTACCAAGTTCATACATTTCTAAAGAAATACAAGTGGAACAAAGAAAAGAACAGAAAGCATCTCATCCATTCTAACTGTGGCTAAGCCACAAAACTCAAGGCTATTGATAAATACAGTAGAGGTAAAGAGATAATTTTATTATTTATGCCATTGGTTGTAAGCATGTCATTCCCAGTAAGTTTATCATAGCCCCAGTTCTGGATGGCTTTTTTGCTATGGCATGTGCTCCTGAATGAGGATGTACACCTACTGCATAAAGAAACCATGACTCCAAAAACATCTATATTTTTTTTTCATTTTTAGCAGTAAGAGATGGATATTGGAAAGGAGTGAAAGTGCAGAAGTTTTAGGATAAACAATTTCCTTTTTTCTCTGCAGCTCTTTATGCAGTCAATATTGGTAGTTTTCAGTCATCTGCTATGACCTTCAGGTGTCTGTGTGGCTGTAAGAGATGCACACAGATCCAACAAAACAAGAAACTTGATTAGAAGCAGAGCTCAGCCGTGACTGCTGCTAATGGAAACTAACGGAATATTCGCTTTACTCATTCTCCACGCTACTTTAGGGATATTAGTGTTGACAGAGTGAATTGCTTTCCTCAAGCCAGGCTCCTTCAGAGCTGCAAAAGCTATTAGAAATCCATATTTACTTTGCAGCATGGTTTTCCTTATTTTCACATACTGGAAAATTCTCATTTAAAGACTATACTATGTGACCAGCACATTTTTCAACAACTTCAGTCTCATCATGTAGTACTGTCTGCCAGGGTTAATCATGATCAGGCCTTGAGTATGACTCATTCAATTCTGAACTGTGTTTTATAGCTGGTTTTTTTTTTTTACCACATTTTCTATTCTAAATATGTGTATTAAAACTAGTTAAGAAAGGAAGGTAATACCTTGAATTCTGATTTCTCTTGAAATGCGTATTTATTATTGCGCTACTTGCAAAAGTTACACAAAAATATGTGAGAGTAAGGGTAAGATGGGTCTGACCAAATATTGCATAATTTCTATATTAAAGGCATTCTCTTTTACATCCACTTGAGATTTCAAGAATATCTTTCAAATATTTTTTCTTTTTTTGATTAAAATAAAAGAAAAAAAGAAAAAAGAAAAAAGGAAAAGAAGAGAAAAAGAAAAAAAGAAAAAAGGAAAAAAGAAAAAAAGAAGCAGAACAAAAAACAACTCAAAGCAGTAACTTTAGAAACAGATTGGTCATACTTACCCTCATAATTTAATTCACGTTTTGATTATTGAGAAATTCCCTTCTAAGAAGACAGGGAATTTTTCAAATTTTCATAGACATTTTGCAATTCTATGGAAGAATTAGTTTTGCTGCCACAGAAATTGGAAATTGTATTGTTTGAACAGTGGAAATGGAAACTTCCTAAAATGATCTTTAACATCCATTCACAAAAAGTAACACATAGCAGTGCATTCGTAAGAAAACAGAATCAACTTTCTGTGATAGTGGCAGAATTAACAACATTTTTATCACTTACATTTAACAAAATTATATAGTAAAACACATTTTAAATTCCTATTCTTTTTTTCTTAGTGATAAAGAAAGGGTTATCTGCATATTGTTTTCAGTTTGACCAGCATCTTATGATGCATTAATTCACTTCTTAATAACATCTTTATAGAACTAATTTACTTTCAATTAGTTGAAATGCACTGCTACTTGAGTTGTCCTTATTACTGTATTTTGTGAATAGACAGCAAATTTATCTATCCTCAACACCAATGTGAAAATTACATCCTTCACTACGAATTTTGTGGGATGAAAGCTTCTTATAGGCGACACAAAGTGGAATGAGAAAGGATGGGAAACACAGGGAGTAAGGTTGGGTAAGTCAATCACAAGGACAGAGGAAGGAAGTTAATCCACCTTGGAAACACAGTGCACTATCATTGTTGTTAGTTGCATCCATGTCTGGAAAAGAGGCACTAAGAGGTAATCTTCCACAATCATTCTGGTACAGTGGACAATGGATAGCACCATCTTGAGGCAGTGGATGAAAAGGCTGGTGCGTGGGACTCTTTTTCAGAGCTTTAAGAGATGAATTCCTTTCTGGAATGTCTGGAAGCAGCTCAGTAATAAGTCTGTGTAATATACTGTTGTCGGGCAAGCTTCCCCGCCTTTTTTCAGCTTTAATTTGGTCACAGATGTCTTTAAGTGCAGAATCTAGTGCTTCAAATACAGATGACTTGCATTTTTTCTTTTCAGTTTGTTTTTTAGGAGCTGCACTTTTTTTCCTCCGGAAAGGCACTGGACTGACGAGGAATGCTATCTTAGACAGGCCAGATTCTGCTTCCTGTCTCCTTGGATCTTCAGTGGTTTCTTGCTTAGCCCTTTCATGTTTTAGCATGGTGGTGAAGCGGGTGTAGGATGCTGGGCATCGCCCTTTGCAGGAACTGATGAGATGCCTGTGGTGGTGATGGTGGTGGTGGTGGTGATGGCCAGATCCATAAAAGCTTTCAGATGAAGTGAAGGAAAAGTGATCAAAGTCACTTTCACTACAAAAGGATGAACCCTCTATCTGGATAAAGTCACTGAGATCAGAAACCACTCCATCTTGATCGCTGTCTGAAAAATCTATATGTGATCGTTGTGGCTCATCACTGGTCACTTCAATATGAATTGGCACCAGGGTTTTAGACTTGTAGCTCCGTTGTACCTGAGAGGGATGTCTGACTGGAGTTTCTTCTTCCAGCAGGGATTCAATAGAAAATCGCCTCTTTGGACACAAGCCATTTTTAGGAGGCTCTAATGTAACAGTTGACAACATGTCATCACCAAGGTTCGGCATTGATTTTGACTTCTGAATTAACTTTTCAAATTCAGATATTCTGGTTGGCACCATGTCTCTGGGCACCTCCTCAGTAGAAGACTCTCTCCAGCCTTGAAGAATACCTTTGTGCTGTTCTTTTTCATATTGCAGTATTCGGGACTTGACAGAACAAATCATCTCAGAATTCATCAAGTCCTTGCGATTGATGCGGTGCATCTTTTTATACATCTTCAGAAAACCTGGAGCATCGTGTGCAGATCTGTGACGAACCCTTGACCTACCACTACCACGGCCCTCAACATACGGGGCATTCCAGTTCATTGAGCAAATTTCTTTGGAGTCCTCCTCACATAAAAGAGAGCCCATGCTTTCAGCCTTGGCCTGTGCATCAGGATAGCTGTCGTGATCATCTGTTAACAGGTCATCACAGCTACGGGATTTCCTCTTTGGAGAGGCAGCTTCCTCTGTGCTACTCCAGACTTCTGCATTTTGGCGAGTCATTTGCCAGCCATTCTTGTAGCTGGTTGCCCTTCTTGAATCATTTGGAACAGCTAAATGTTGTCTGTAAGTGCTACAGTAATCTAATTCATTTGAGGTGTTGTGGTTGTGCACCGAGTAACTTAAAAGGGATGGATATACTTTGCTAATATCCCCACCTTTATAATCCATAGAGCAGCATGGTAAAAAAGAGACATTGCCAGAAATTAAAAGATTCAGAAAGTTGGAATTAGCATCAGTAAGCATTAGAAAGACTAGAAAAGAGAGAGCAATTAGTGCATCTATCAACCTAGGTCAGTACATAGCTTGTTACAGCCTAGGACAGCAGAGCTGATAATGAAGTTATTTTCCAGCTGCAAAAATGCACTCGTGATAATTTGAACAACAAAAAGAACTCCTTATTAATTATGGAGATGTTATCTCCTCCACGACCCCTGCCATTAAAGCAACATAAAACCCCAGGCATTAATTTGGGATAAATTGGGATTTTTAAGCAGGTCAATGGAAAATAAAAGCTGCAAAGGATTTAAAGAATAAGCCACACAACAAATCCAGACCTCAGGGTAATACTGACTTTTCCACCTGGGCATTCTGAGAAAGTTGTTTAGGATTTTTAACCTGTATAATGCTCAGAGTTCAAAGCATCCACACATATTTCAAGATAGCTAAAATAAAGATTAATCTTTGTATCAAATCAAATAGGAAATTTCTCCAAGTCATTCCCAGGTAGCCTGCTCCTTCCCTGTGTGATAGCACTGATGGGAGCAGTATTGTGCTGGGCAGAACAAAGCAGCTCAGGAAGTGCTATGCAAGTAAAGGAAGGTGTATCAGTTTACTGAGCCTAACCACAATGTAGAAGTAAAAAAATAACCCTTAGATTGACTTTCATAACCAAGGCCTGAGTTTTCAAGCTTTAAGACATATTTTTATGTGCATGGTAGATCTATAAGACACTATGAGACAAATTTGGAATGGTGGTCTTTCATTATGTTACTGAACTTTCAAAAATGGTCTCAAGTGGCAACGTTCTGTTCAGGAAGGATGCACCAAGCAGCTCAGTCAGCTTCCCAGAAAAAATTGAATCTAGATCTGAGACTGCAACACTTGAGTTCAAAACTCATGCTTATCAAACAGTTTATAATGTGCTCCTTCTTTAACAAATTGGTTAATTTCAAGAATAATTATCATTCTACAGGGGTCATAATGCTGGGAGAGGACAGCATCACCTGAAAGCTAATTAGCTGTAGAAAATATTCTTAATGGAAGGATTTTCAAACACAGGAAGTGTTGAAGTCATGTTTAGTGCCTGTTATTGGTGGTGGAGGCAAAGGCCCATGCAGGCAAATGGAATTTATCAACTTTTTACTGCCTGGCCCGGTAAACCAAATGTATGAGTTAAACCACTTTTAAAATTACTGCTATAACACTTTAATGTTTTAAATGTTTAAAATACATTTGCTTTTCAACCATGTTACTCTCGATGTTCCTCACTGCTTGTCTTTCACACATTCTGTTGCAGTCTGGATAATATGTTCTTTTCACTGAGAATTTACTTTTACATAAATCTACTGATTAATATAACTGCAAAATAGAGGAATTAAGAGAACAATAATAATACTAATTTGAGCAGAAAAAGACATATTGTATGCAGTATTATTCTATATATTACTTCTATTTTATGTTTTACTGGGAGCTTTTTCTCTTTCTAGAAAAACCCTAGAAAATGAACAACTGACTCTGTGATCTCTTTCTTGGAGAGGCGTGGAAAACAGTAATAGGATGGTGAGTTACTTGCCAAAAATAAGCTAATTAGATTTCATCAGTTGTACTAAGCACTTCCAAGGATTTAGAAAGTAAAAAAAACAGACTATGGATGCTCTTTTAATTAAATTAGGTCCTGATAACTATGGATATTTGCTTGATTACATTAGGTCCTGATAACTGACAATGTCTAAGACATCAGCTATGGATTTAAAAGGTCTACTATCCTGGAAACACATCTTTAATCCTACAGGTTGTTTGTTCAATTTACTTTCTCAGCATAATAAAACTAGTTTTAAAATCAAAATAATCAAAAGTAAGAAGTAGTAGAGTTAATAAAAATGTTAGGGTTTATATATTGTGGTAGAATTCATAGTCTTCTTTTAATTAGTGTTCAATTCTCTTTTGTTAGAACAAGCAGTTGAAACTGGCAAATCCATGTTACAAATCCAGCCTTTCAGCTTAAAATTACACCCAAAAGAATAATTATACAAGTTAGCCTTTAATGAAAGGCCCAAAGCTGTTGCTTCACATCACATCCCCTGGGGTAATGCACCGAGCAACAAGAAGCAGTTGCTACCAACACATAGTGCAACACATCATCAGTAGTTTCCTGCCAACTAATATGGTCTCCTCTTACCTTTTGCTCTTGATGGAGAAGAAGGAGATGAGCTAGTTAAAGGCTTCCTAAGGGTGGTGCATGAGCCCTGTGTGTCTGTACGGCCCAGGTTAGGTCTGTTGGCGTTCTGATCACTGTGTGCCCTCTGGTGACTTACTGCAGGTTCTGACTTCCTTCGCTTTCTGTAGTCACTCGCAGTACTTGCAGAACTACAGGAAAAAGCATATCAGTAGCAGTCTGATTCTGAGATCAGAATTCAGGAATTTAAGAGGTAAGGTCATAATTATATTATTGGTTTATGGACTAAAAAATACCAAAATAAATACATGAAAAACATGTAGAGGGAAGAAGCACTGGTCTCACACATCTTACAGCCTATTGCCCAGTGAAAGATGAATTTGTTCTTAACCTGATTGTTTTAAAGTTTCACACAACATTACTATGCCATTTTCTTTGAAATAAATGCACTGATTTCTTTTAGACCACATTCTGGAACTAGAATTTAAATGCAAAGATTGGAAAAAGACAGAGACCAAGAACAGCCAAGACATCATGCTTAGGAAAACAGCACTGAATATGCTGCAGGCAGTAAGGGTAAAGAATAAATTACTGCTTTTGAAAGAGAAGCTCAGGAATGTTAGTGGAAAGACCTAGAACACAGTAGAGTTAATTTGAATGTAAACACTAAGTCCTTGGAAAGCTAAAAAAAAATGTACACATCAGTATCAAAAACAGCACTCTCCAAGCATCTAATTCACCAGTAGCTCACAAGGTGAATGTTAAAATCTGACTCTTCACAAAATCTGCTGATTTAAGGTTCCAAAGAAGACCCTCAGGCTGGATAATCTGTGTCTGCTAAAGTAATAGATATTTCTTACCTGGAGGGTCTGTCCAGGCCTCTGTCTGTTGAATAGTGATGATATAAGGAAGCCTGTGAAAACAAACACATGGATTGTTACGTTTCTATTTGAAAAAAGATTGACAATTTATGTTTATCATGTTTGATAACTCTTTGTTACTCTGTGGTAAATCCTATAACAGCAGCCCATGATAATGAACATCCTGGGCACTCTGTCACAGACACAGCAACATTTCATGAGAATAAATCATGCAGCTTTTAAAAAGCATCACTAGATTTTATTTCCTATTCTACTTCAGTAATATTTTTTCCTTTAAATAATGCTAAATAATGATCCCAAATCATGCTTTTCTATGCACTTTTCAAAACCAGACACAGAACAGCTGAAAAAAGTCCTTACTATAAAAACATAAAAATCTAAAAATTATTCCTTCATGTACATGTGAGGTCTGCAAAGCTTCCTCCTCATCCCTCAGTTACTACCAAAATCCCACAATCAATAATAGCCAAAACCCCTCGTCAATGACAGTTGTTGTTTGTGGTCAGCAACTGGCCTTATATACCTTATAATCTTGGTAAGAACAGGTGTCATCACAGAATATTAGTCATTGCTTATGGAGTTACAGATGTAGCTAAACACTGGGAGATGTAACTTCCATAATTGTACTATTAACACAAAGTCAACCTTGAATGACTACAGATTTTAAATCAACCATTTCAAGCCTTCAGTCAGAATTAAGTAATATTATAATTCTGGTAACCAAGTATGAATCTAGAATGAACTGAGGTTTTTCTGGTCCCTAGGGTATTTCTTCATGGGTACCGAGCAGTCAGGTTCAAGAATTAAACTTCTTTCAAGTTCTTGGCATGTCATTTCAGCTTTCCATAACCCAATTGACTAGAAATAGAACTATCATACAGATTTCTAAGGTGCAGGAAGTATTTTTCCCCTTTACAGAGAGTCTTCTTGGCTTTTTCCTTGCATGGAAAAATCTTTGTTCTGAAGGACTGCCGAAGTAATAGCACTCATGGCCTGTATAAATCCTTTCTTTTGTTATATTTTTTCCCCCAGTGATGTGATCTGATTTGCAAGTTCATGAAGTTCACCCAGATTTGTTAACTGACAGGTACACCTCCAGAAGTCACCAGTAGTCTCAGAATATTTGGGAACAGGTATTGTAGATTTTGTGGGACAGGGAGAGCCACACAAACATGCCACAATATGAAACAAATCTTATCTAAAACTTGAGCTAAGATAATTCCAAATGTTCACATACTTCATATTTTCAAGTTTTTCTTTACACCCTCAAAAGGCTTAGAAGTACTTTGTGATGATCCCCCCATCACTCTCTAAAGTCAATTTTTTTAAGATATATATATCCAATACTATGAGGTCTGTCTGCAAAAAACCCACAGAAGCCAGACACAGAGTTGCTCACACCAACAGCCAGTATAACCACAGTAAGCAAAGGCCTCAGGTCTGTGTGCTTCCCTACCCTATCTGTAAAACACACATTCAGCCTGTCCTGGAAAACATCATTTCAAAACTGGCCACAACAATCTTCCTTCCCTTCTCCAGTCACTGCCATGGTCTGGAACTAGCCAGGAAGGAAACTCAGGACCACAGGTGGTCTCTCAGAATTGTTGCACAAGGTGGTACAAGCACTGCAGATAAATTGTCATTGTGGATTCTTTTGTGTAGATGCCAACCACTTCCACTAGTGACCACCGACCACCTGTGAGGTGACAGTGGCCAAATGGCCCTGAGGCAGTGATTGCTTTCCACCACCTGTAGTAGCTCCACAGCTGTACAGATCATAATGTCATTCCCAAAGGCGGAGCAGGTCCTCACTGTCTCCTGTGGAAGGCTATGGATAAACCACACAATGGAAATCACACCAGAGGGATCTTCCTGATCCACAGCATTCCCTGGGCCATACACTGTGTCAGTGATCAGCCTAGATGGCTACAACTGTGTATCATGCCAAAATTGACTGCTGGGTTACTATATGGCTTTTGCTTTTCATCCTTTCAGATGCTCTTATCACCTTGAATGTAACTCACCCGTTTTTCCTTTATTTGATGCTGGCTTTGAAGTTTTTTCTATATGATAGATATGTTAGATAGATATGTTGCCCATTCTATAACACTAATTTTTGCTACAGGCATGTTATTGTTTGTAGAATGTGTGGAGTTTATACCTTCTCTCCACAGGCAGAGCTTCATTGACGTGACATGTAGAGGAAAGGTGAAAGTAATTGTGTGTGGTTGCTTTATACTGCTTGTTTTACTGTTTGCAGCTGTCCTGTCAGCTCTTGGGCATCTGTTGACCTACTTTAGTTGGCCCAACTGAACACACCTCTCCCACCTCCAAAGATAATTAGCCATCTTCCACAATATTCAACTCTGCTCTATACGAATAAAGGCCACTTGAAAAAAAAATTAGATGTTGGAGATAGCAACTCCAAACTACCAAATACAGTCTTTTTTGAATACTTTGGTTTTACTAAAAAATGAGATATATATTTAAAATTAAGCCCGTATTTTAGCTATTTTCATTCATCAAGGCTTTAATGCTGACTAAAAATGGAGCTAGGGAAAGTAGGCAAAAGTAAAAGGCAAATAGCAAACAGGCTTGTTTGCATGGTGTTTGCATGTTTAGTCATAATAACCTTATCAAGTTATTTTGAATAGTCTCCCCCTCTGGAGAAATACTAAGTTGCTGTAGTTTTTGAACAAGATTTATCATATTTAAAGATTATTAAAATTTCAAAATTAAAGACAGGACTTTTTAGAAATTAATCAAAGAGGAAACCAGTGTTACTTAATAGCCATTTTACCCAGACCTACTAAACATGGAATATTTCCAAGTTATGTTAGAGGGTTTAAATTGTCTTCCTTGATATATTGAGAACCAACAGGAATTAGAAAACGCTTAGAAACTTTTTCTATCAGAGAACTGGGCCCAAATTTCATAACTATGAGGTTTTTCTAGATATATAGAGAGCTTAAAACGAAACCAGAGTAAATTGGAAACAATTACCAAATTTAAGACCACAATTTGAGTTTAACTTTGGAGAAACTACGGAAGATGAGAGTGAATCACAAATATGAATGAAGTAAAGCCACCACATGAAGCAAAGTTGCCAGTAAAAGAGTCACTGACTTTTGCCCTAACGCTGTAAAAATGGTGAGGGAGTGGAGAAAGAATGAAAGGCTGAATCTCTCCCACTCAGAGTAGGGCAATGTCAGCCCACTACCTGATCTTGATGAATTTTATCTGGAGTACTGACAGCAACTGTCAATCCGGAGTTATAAATTACAACAGTACTATTAATTGCTGTTTTACCTGATGAGCAACCTTAGTCATAAATACTTAATTGGAGAAATGACGGCTTAGCCACAAAGGCTTTCACTTGACAGATAGAATTTGCAGTCAGATATTTTAATAAAAAAATATACTGTGCTGATGGATTCATTGTGCAATGCACTTGCCCAACTCTGAAAAGTGGGAATTTGTCAAAGAGTTAGAGACGTATGGAGTGTTGTGTAATTCTGGGTGTTAATCTCTGAGAAGCTTTGGGGATAAGGACTCACAGTTCCTAGGATAATAAGATCAACATCCAATTGCACTAGTGATCTGGAAAGATATGAAGACAAAGATACAATGATTGTGAATTAGAAATGTCTCATAGCTATCAGAAGGAAACCACTAAATTTTAACAAACCTAAGACATAAATGGTGAGCATTCCAACCCTTCTTCCCAAGAGAATCATCTGAAAAGGAACCATTCATTTACCTCATTGGAAACACCAGAAGAACTGTCTTGAACATAGTCCAAAAGCTTTTTAGGTGGCTGCATCATAAAAGCAGAAGTGTAGAGATGAAATGGAGTAGAATCAATGGCAGCAAGGAATGAAACATGTGGAAAAGGTGACACAGTTAGAAATTAAGTGTTGACAGTGGCAGATACAAAGAGTGACACACATGGGTAGAATGGAAGGATAAATATGTTATTTTTAAAATAGCCTAATAAAATGTTAGTAACTTCAGGTGGTAAAATTTACAACTGGAATGGTTCAATAAATACCAGCAGTTTTTAATACTGAGAGAGAAAAGTGTGAAGCATCACACATAATCCAAGTTATGCTCTCTTGGAGGAATTTCAATATATTTTCTTAAAAGTTATTTTTATCAGTAAAATATTGTTGAGATATGGTTCATCAGAAGAATTTATCCGTACTGTTTCTACCCACCCAGAGGGTACTTGAATGGCAGGATAATGGAGATAAAAGTAATCCATGACAATGTGATAACATTATAGACCACTGCACAAGAAATTAAACCCAGATATATTTACCTTTTTTTTTTTTTTAAAATTTTCAGAGGGTATTCAATGAGTAATTTTTTAAAATGCTATGATTAAAACATTAAAGTTTAAAAGGAGTGTATATCATTTGCTTTCTCTTCTGCTCTCCCTGAAGTAGCAGAGAGTTCTGATTTTGGTTTATGGCTAGCTACAGAAAGGGACTAAGGTGCCTTGTTCCAGGGTGTCCTCCAAGGCCCTGTGTCAACTGCTCAGGCTCCTCATGTAGCCTGGCATGTCACTAATTAAAATTCTGATAGGACCCCAGGAATTGTTGGCTGACAGGGAAAGAAAAGAATGAGGATATGTTAAATCCTGATATTCTCAAGCTCATGTCTGCTTCGGATTTCCTGCCTGTGGTTTGTGGCTTCTGCTTTTTAAACTCAAAAATCTTGGGGAGGATCCTGGGGAGCTATGAAATGCTTAAAAAGACTGAGGGAATGCTTGGGTTTACTTCCCTCCTTTCTCTAAGGGGATTTTAACTTCCACCTGTCTGGATATTCTAACTGTCCTCTTAGACACTCTTCTGTGATGAAGACATTTGCTATCCTTTTTCCTAAAGATGTTAGAGTGTACAGGAAAGAATCTGAGCTCTGTGGAGCCAGAGAGGGAGTGTGCAAAAGCAAGAGCAGGTGCATGTCCAACCTAGTTGTTAAGGCATTGTGCAGGGAGGAAGTGAAACCTAGTTCTCAGTCTTGCCTCAAGGTCAATGTTACTGTTTTACCATTGTAAAAAATGGTAAAGTAGCCTTAGGTGCTTAGATACAATTAAACCTATGACATTTGAAGAACAACTACAAGTGCTTAAGAAATCAAAGGTGAAAAATTGAGATATTTCTGATTTTTAGGTGTTTTGGCCAGATGGAACTCTTCAGGTTTATAATTTTAAACATAAGTGCTTCCAGCAGGTCTAAACCAGCAGCTGTTTGCCAGAGCCCTTTTTTTTGGTAATGGCTATTTGTGAAAATTGGAGCAGAACTGAAGTCTGTCCATTCAAACAGGTGTCCAGCTTAAAAACAGAGCAAACCCATATCTCTATGTTCAGGTACAAAATAAGTATTCTGCATGTATGCATATAAGAGATGAAAAAAAGGGGAAAAAAAATCTCAGTATTTCCTGCTATAAGAAAATTGCTTATGGCTTCATACATTTAAATTTAGATATAGTCCTTTAAGTAAAATATATGTTCTGTAACTTAGCATCCCTAATGCAAACTGTCATGTTTTTCTGTCCTAGAAGATTCAAAAATAATCCAGCCAAATGCAAAAGATTTAGGGAAACTAGCAATCATCCCTGTTTATCATGGGATTTGTCTTGTTATTAAATACTTATAGACTACTATATGTCTAGTATGTACTCCTTATTAAAACTATTACTATAGCTACTCTAACAAGCTAAGAGTCTATTTGAACAAAATACTTATATTCATGGGACTTTACTGCCCTTCCTCAAAAAAACTCCCTTATATTAATTTTACTGGCATATGTTTGTTGAATTTGATAATTTAAATTCCCTGTTCTGAAGATATTTTTTCCTAAAATGTAAATATCAATATTCTGTCCTCACTTACCGGACGTCCAAACTCCAGCTCTGAAAAGAATTTATACCAGGGTTCGTTTTCTAAATCTATGTCATCTGGGTTTATGCGATCAGTCTGGAGCAGTTGTGAAGGAAAAGGGAAGGAAAAGGCACACACTGAGCAAAGTGCTAGAAATGCTATGTCACTTTAACAACAAACACACAGACATAAAACAAATACAGGGAAAGAAATGGAATAAAATCAAAGAATGAAGATGGTATTTAAGACAGAGATTATTTGTGTTCAAGAGCTGTCATTCGCTGGTAGCTTTAATACTTTTCTTTCTCTTGATGTTCTTCCAAGGACTGGAAGGTGTTAAGCATTTTAAAATTACACTTTTAAAGCTAAGGGCGCTCTTCGACCTTTTCTTTAACTCACTGCATTAGCTAATTACATTTAATGCTGCTAAAGATTCCTTGTTAGGAAGATGGTTTAAATAATTGTCTTCTCCAGCATAGGCAAGAAATTGCCCATCTCATCAGCATTAAAGACACAATTTTATCTGTATTGCTTTCAGTCATTCCTTGTCTTCTCACAAAGCATGTTAATTCTGAATCTTGATGTCTTGAAGCAAGCACTGAGCAGAGAAAAGGAATATGCATCATGCAAGCATCACTATGTTAAAAAGCAACTTCAGTTTATGCAAAGGAACTGGTATATTTTAAATCCTATGGTCAAACATAGGGAACAAAAGATTATGTATTCCAAAATATTTGTTTCAGCAGTACTGTGAATTGCTTTCTCTCACATAGCCTTGTTGACATAATGAAGCATTTTTTCAACAATGAAATACACTGTTTTCATCTGAAAATTCTCACAGCCAAGGGATAAAGTAGCAATTGAAGATAGTATTAAGGAACTTCTCCAGTGAACAGAAGAATAATTGACAGATTTATTCAAGCAGCATGAAAACATGACGGTGCAAAACAGTACAGCTCTCAATGGGATATCTAATCAACTGTAAACTTGGCTGCATTAATTACTTTCTAAATAGCTTCAGTTTCTTTGTAGCATCTGATGTAGGCTTTCATGCAGCACAGAATTACAGTGAACTGTTGGCTTAAAGATCTCTGGAAGAGAGAAATCTTGTTAAAGATATTTCTGTATTTACAATTTGCTTCTCCATAACTGTAATTATCAGAATCTAGACACTAATTATGGTGTGCCCTAGAGAGCAATCATCGAAGAAGACAGGGTCCTGCATAAAGAATGACACTGGTGATATGTAAAACTTTTTCCTCGGAGCCAAACAGTCACCAGTAGACCAGAGCAATCATATACAGCTGTTTCTGTTTTCTGCAAGAGATAACATTGTGCTCTTGACCATTTCAGGTAATTAAACATCTCAGAGCATTTTTCTTGCTGCTTTTGATGTTACTGGGACAGCCTGCCAACTCTGCTCTATTGAAAGGTCAACAACCCTTGGTTGCTACCTTGGTGCTCACATACTATGAGCTGTTCATGCAATATCTGGACCCCAGCTGTTGTTTTATACACTTATCTTCACAATGCCCTTTCAAGTAAGGGAAGTAATATTCCTGTGAATGCAGAGGGAGGTGAATGTCACTGATGAAAAACTTGCTATGCTCCACAGAAGGGTTAGGAAATGAAGCTCTTCTGGAGTTTTGCCCTTACATTCCCATCATCCACAGCCGTATCTCAGCAGTACTAATGACAAGTGCTTGAACTCAACTATAGACACCCAAATCTTTCAAGAGAAACTGATTACTGAAATTAATTCCATGAACTGACTACTAAACATGTGTGAATTTAATAGAGATTTTGACTGATTTCAGAAAAAAACACAGGATTCTCTTCTACAGAGATATGAAGGCATAAAGGAAAAACCAGACAGATGCAAAAAGAAGATAACTTTGTTGTAATTGGTTCCCATTACAGAGAATGCTTGCCATATTTAGAGGGTTTTTTGCTTACCTTAAAAAAAATTTCACAAATTGCATCTGGATATTCTGAGAAGACATTACTAAACAATTCTTTTCCATCCTTTCTCCAAACTAAATTACCATATGTAGAAATGTTGCATGTTTTTACCTTTATATTCTACCAAAAATTCATTTTCAAAGAAATTTTAGAAATTTTGGTATCAACATATGGGTGTATTTGCATTAAATAAATAAACACACAAGTAAATAAATAATTTTAAATGTATATAAAGTTGAAATTTTGGAGCTTTTGACCCTACAAGTCCTGGCCTACTGACATTACCTTGTGAGCTTCAAGTTGTCCTGAAGAGCAGCAACCCCACACCTACACAGTGATAGGACCATGTCCCTCCTTGCAGGGAGGCAGAACACACAGATCAGCTGGGTTCCCCCAAGCCAGCCAAGGAGATAAAATTGACAATGGGAGTTGCCTCCCTTTTCAACTTCAAATACTCTTGCAATTAGCTGCAAGCTTACAAATCCTTGTGTTTCTGCTGGTAAAGAAAAATCTAGAAATAATGTATTTTATCTAGTTTCTAAGATTCAGTTTCTTCTGGCGTAGTAGTTGCAAATAAAATGAGACTGTTACAAAGTATGTAAGGCTAACTCCATGCAGACAAATCCACCCTCATTTACAGCTTCAACCGCAGAGGGCAGCAAACAAAAAGAAACTGAGCAATAAAGTCTGCAAATTCCCTGCTGCCTGGCAGTTCTGGAGGGGAGTGCATTCCCTGTTCTACCAAGATCAATACACAGGCAATGGATTTTGCTGGGCTTTTTTGCTGTCAGTTTTGCTGACAGACCTTTTTCTATTATCTCCCCTTCTAAGGGACTTAAAATGAATGCATCACTGACTAAAAAGCTGCACTTGGCTTAGTCTCACGAAGTACCTCCTAAACTACTGGAATACAAAGTAAAAGCAATAAAGGAAAATCCCTTTTTATAACTTGCCAGTCAAGTAATGTTCCTACAATCTATCCTTCATCTAGAAATTTAGTAATATTTTGATTATTTGTTGAAAATATACTACTAAAGACCACTAAGTAACTTCACTCCTTTTGCCTTATGCACCAGGTGGTCAACAGAACACGACATCAGCATACTCAAGTATAGAACATGGACAAGGAAAAAAATCACAGCTGTAGTACTACATGTAGCTTTGCCTGTTCTTTGTCTTGGTTTGATACACAAATAGATATCCACAGGTAATAATTAAAACTGCATCCAAACTCATGAGTTAAATGGTTCTTACATGTAGATCAGTATTTTGCATTTGTAAGTTCAGACACCAAACTGAAGCCTGTCTGGAATAGTCTGTTGTAAATTTGGCGTCGGCATTTTATTACCTCTAAAGAGTTTTCTTTTGCCTTTTTTTTTTTTTTTTTTTTTTCCTTCTTATGGACTACTTTTAAATAGCTGTGCTAACTCCAAGTATACTACCAGATGGACTTAGTCTATTTCTTTATGAGAAGAAATATTTTTTAATGAAATATTAAGCATACAAAGCAGAATATTCATATTCAGATAACCAGATTGAGATGTCAAAAGCAACCAAATGTGCATGTTCTAAAGAAAATTTCAAAATTTTCACTACACTAAAAGCCAAACCAAATAAAAAACAACAGATGTACATCATGGAACAGGCCCAGTCTATTCCTGGTATTTGACAAAAGAGTAATTAAAAAAAAAAATTCTAATTATGAATTCCTCTTGCATATAAACTTGATACAAAATGTATATGTTGAACAGAGATTAAAGAATCTAGAACTAAAATTTAATCTCAGAGTTTTATTTGAATAGCACATGTATACTTTCATGCTTAGAATAAAACAACTAATGAAAACAGAGGCATTGCTTGTACCAATTTTATGAGGTCTTTTTTTAGAGTAACACTAAGATTTTTCCTTACATACTCTACTGCAGAAATAGATATGTGCACATGTATGGAGGAATTGGTTCTCATATATACAAGGCAGAAACTAGTAAATAATAAAATTTCCTTTCATTTACCCATGAGTGAGATTAAGTTGTTACATTTCCATTGTCTTATTAATGGAAAGTAAACATCCGTTTTAGGAAACAAGTCCATCGTTTGGATGATGTAGGAGAAAAAGAGGAATATTTAGTTGAATTGCAGACACTGGAGATGGAAACATACATCAAAACAACTTCTGTACCACCTATCAGTGGCTTCTTGAAATAGGAGAAAAAGGAGTTGTATCACCTTTTCTTGTAAGACTATTTAATGCCTTAATATCACAAACGTTTACTGTAATCTCAAAATACTAATCCCAAGCCTCTCCTTTTTGATGATGTTTTATATTGTTACAAATTCAAATTATGGAAGAAAACACATTAATTTCCTGTTTTGTGGAAGAGGCTACTAAATGATACAGCAGTTTGAGACTACACTCATCCTTCTACATCCATAACAAAGATAATCAGTTATCCCTAACCAATCTATCCATTTCATGTTTGTTACTAGGTAGGTCAATGTTTTAGTTTATTATTTCTCACATTGTCTTGATTACTGCAGATCTTCTTTTGATCAGTGAGGATCTGCTGAATAGTATTTCCCACTAAAAGGCAGCTTTACAGTGAATCTCAGTTTCTTTTATTCTTCCCATATTCTCACCTCCACATTATTCACAACTGATTCCTATCTACTACCTACACCAGTAAAGGGAATGCTGATCTGTCAAGTCTGACTTGTCTTGCTTATTATGATACAAGGTAGCTGTAAATATTTTATATTTTTAACAGATTACTTTGCCATCAAGACTACAATTATGTAGACCTGGAAATTATTTAATTAAAAAAAAATGGGGATTTGGAGTGTTGGAAAAACTCCCTTTGACTTTTTTGGTTTTGACAAAACAAATAATTAGAGTATGACTTTCTAGTTCAGACACTATAAATGTCCATGTCTTGCAATATTAATTTACTGCATTTATTTTATATTCCACATTATTATTAATACTTTCCTTCAGTATCATCAGAACAATTTTTCAGACATTTTGAGATTATCAAGATGGAAGTTTAATTCATGCAGTAGTGATACATTTGAGAATTTGGAGTTTTCATCTGAATTTGGAACAAATGTCTTATTTTCAGATGTCACTGTGCTTTTCCTACGCACAAGGGAAAGAGCTTTTGACCTGCTTTGCTGATCATCCTTTAAGAAGTTATTTTTACTTTTTATATCCCATTCAATGAATACAAGGAAAGCCAATACTTCAGTGAAACCAATTAATTTTTTGTTAGTAACATGGTCCAAAGGAAGTATCTTAATTACATAAAGCTAAATAGCATCTTTATCAACAGTAGACATTCCAGATTGATGAAGCTGTGATAGCTCCCTATTTTTTTCAACTATGTTACACTAGTGTCAGCACAACTTTCATCTTGTATTCATTTCCAATTTTTTACAGCTCTGAATTATACAGAAACAAAAAAAAAAATCTCTCAATTTTGTACATGAATGTACTCTGCTCAGCTTTAAAAAAATTCTTATACAATGACATGGTTTCTTGTCTAAACTTTTAGTCTAAGCTTCAGATGACAAAGTATGACCTTACCTTGATGGATATTGCTTAGCAGGTACAACATGACTAAAGCTTTTCTGCATGAAAATATTTTAAGGACCAAACAGAGCTCAAAATCCCATCTCTTGATTTAGATTAGCAAAAGTAAAATGCATAAGCAAGTGGGAAAAAAAAGGATTCAGGAACAGTCAGCAAACCTCAATTTTTGTTATTTCATTAGTTTGCTAGAATTGAAAAAATGTAGCTCTGACCATATTTATCAGCATTGAAATTCTTATATTAATTATTTTTGTTCACATTACATTAGGGGAAAATGTAATTTATTAAAAAAGAGCCCATTCTTGGAATACACTGAAATTAGTGTAATTTTTTTATTTTTAATTTGAATCTGCTATTACTCTTTGGCATTGGGAAGGAAATTGGTAATTGGAAAATTACCTCAGTGTTTATAATGCAACCATGGCACTCAAAAAGTGCTAGGACCAATGACACTGCCTTTTAAATAAAATTATTTGTTAAGTTCATCTGCAGTCAGATACTAATTAGATTGATTCATTACCAGTTCCTACAGAAATGCCAATTTCCTCTTTGAAAAACGCATCAGTTCTGCAAGAACTCAATTTCACAGAAAAAGAGCTTTGTGCTTTCTAATCTAACAAAAATTAGATTCCTGCAAAGACCACAAAAACAAAGGAAAAGGTGCTTGGCTGAGGTGTTTCACAATGTTGATATACTGTATATGCAGAAATTCAATTATTTCCTTAATTTGCTTTAAATTGGCAAAATAAACTCTGTGAACAAGCATGTAATACAGAAGCAAATAATAATCCAGTACGGATTTCATAAACCTCTTCTTTAAAACTGGACTCCTTCAAACATTTCAACCTCAAAGTAAAAGACAAAGAAAAGAAAATACTGCCATTGATATATAACAGCTTTCCTAAAATAAGAAAGTGTTAAGATAGCACAAAGCTAAATTAGAAGGGCTGGGTGAATGTTTTCAGCAAATGAAAACTTCTGTTAATTGTCATTTTGCAAACATTAAGCATAGCTTTATTCCACATTTGCAATTATTATTCAGAAAGTGGGAATAAAGACTTCTAATTGCATGCTAACATACACTCATTCATAATGTACACTCACTCAAATCACAGAGTATTTGAGGTTGGAAAGTACCCCCAGAGTTCATTTAGCCCAACCTTCTGTTAAAGATAGGTCTAATTATATCAGGTTGCTCAGGGCTGTGTTCAGGCAAGTCCTGTCTGGGCAACCTTGGCCAGTATTTGACCAAAATCTCCTTAGATATACAGTTCAGCACATCCTGAAAACACAAATACGTTATTGTTATGCATTAATTAATCAGATATTATATGTGCTGTTAATACTACTGAAAAATAAGTGCTGTGGATGCATACTAATTAGAAAAAGCAGTTTCCCTCTGTTCTGCCTCTCACCCATGAGGTTCGCACAGTAGTGATTCCTTGGAAACACCAGAAGATGTAAGTTGAGCAAATAAGCCAAACTCCATTTTTCAATTTAACCATCAGATAAGAGCAAAGACAAATTGCTGCAGAATTGTATTGGATAAAGGATCTTCGATATTCCTCTAAGTCATTATTAATAGTAAATAATAAAAAGATAACCTCTCACCAAATCTCTCACTGTATTACCCATTTCATTTGTGTCTTACCGGTCTTTCGTGTTCAAGGATCGATGACTTTCCCGGCTCATATTCAAAAATACTTCTTGGTTCAGAACGGAACTTGCGAGTATCTACCTTTCTGTCAGGAGGGTCCCAGTCGTTCCTAAACAACAAATGCAAGCAACTGAACTAATTTACTGTCATCACCTTGTGCTTTTCAGCTCTGTACAACAGAAACCTGCAAAGCCAAGTGATGTTCAGAACAGCTCATCTTTCCAGATCTCAGCTCTGGAACATCTAGCGTGGCATCCCAGTGTTTTACTCTGTCATCTTGGCCTGTTTACAGCAGCTATGCCCAATACAGCAGGAAAAATGCTAGAGATGGCCAGCCCATGATCACTCATACTTTTCTTTTAACTAGTAGACCAGTTTAAAAACTACCCTGGCATACCATGTCAAAAAACATGCAAACCATTACAAATAACTCTACATGTTCTGTGCACTCCACTAATACAGGCAAGTGGTAGATATTTTTGTTATCACATAATATGATGATAAGGCATATTGAAAAAGTTATAAAATCTTCTGAGGCAAAAAATGAGGAATTATTTTAAAAGACAGTGTGATGGTCATTATCCTGATCTGTTGTAGAACTGCTTGTTCTACATATATCCTTGTAAGCAGCATATTGTTTCTCTGTCTTGAATAGATAAACAAGAGGAAGAACTTGGCAGTTGAATTTGGAATAGAAATGTATCCATTTTCTCTATAATTACAAATTTGCTTTCAATTTAATAATGCTATGCAAAGAATAAAAAGTGCTACTTTTTATTCTTTGCAAAAAGTAGCAAAAAACATGTGCTACTATTTTTTTCAGTCATTTACTATGTCATATTACCAGCTACATATATGTTTTGGGGGAATACTTAGCTGGTTACAGTGAGAGCTACCTTTTCATGGCAGTTCTTGTAGTACTTACCTTCATTTTACTTGGAAAACTGTAGCTAATACATATTTTTATTTAACTCTGTATAAAATGACCCACTAGTAACTCAAAGGTTGGAGGAAAGGAAAGGGGAAATACCACCAGCTATTGTCTGTATATATGATAAGGAAGAGCACACACTGATTAAATTTTATCAGTTCTATTGGTCTTTCTGGTGTGACTTGGTTTGATGTGACCTGACATCATAATGCACATCTCATATGCCTAAAAAAAAAATCTATGGGGTAGCTTTTGTTTACGGTATGCTTGCAAGTGCATTTCAGGGACACAGACACCTCTATTTATAAAATGCCCTACATTTCAAGGGAAGTAGTTCTACATGGCTTTATTGTTAATTTTCACTGAGGAAAAAAATATTTTCAGAGCAGAAAAGGTTGCATTTTTGAGAATGAACAGGAAAATGGAAATATTCTGTTGAAATCGCATTATACTGCAAGCCACTGAAGAAAAAAAGGATGCTACTGAAATTCTGATTCACACTCAGTTCAACTAATTTACAATTTAAACCTTTTATCCTGTATGGACTATATTTTGAGCTCAACTGCTAATGCAAACCATATCTAGCCTCTCAGCTAGGAAACATGTGATATATGTGGACCTAAGCCTCTTACATGAAATTTAAATACTCTGGCTTTATAGGCAATTAAAAAAGGAATCTCCCAATGGCAGGAAAAGATTGATGAGCTATAGCTTCCAGCAGTGGGTGAAGCATAACTAACATGTTTGGCATCCCTTGGCCTGGAGAACACAGATATCCACTGCCTGTCATATCATGCAGGAGAATAAAAGGGGAGGTTAAATAGCCAAATTCAGTGCTGAGCAGTTGTTTCCAAGCTTGACAAAAGGAACTGCAACAGGCCTCATTTTCTGTGACCAAGCCATTTGGCCTGGCACAGGACAACAACTCACACAACTTCAGAGTTCAAAGCTAAACAGTTTCACATTTTTGTGTCTTGCTAAAAAAAATCTGCACTTCTGTATGACCTGCTAACCTCATGGCCTCTGAGAAGCAGCCCAATGTGAACCAACCTTCAGCATTTCCTCTTGACAGCGTGCCCTTGGCAACAGGGAAGCCAAAATCAGTAACCATCAAGCAATCTCATCTTCCTCTGCAGTATGTGTATTTACTGAATTACATTTTGGATTGCCACTACCTACAAATTTTTCAAAAAGCCATAGTCATGTCTTCATTTTAAACACTTTGCATGGTCTTTCCTCATAATATTTCATTCTAACTGCTAATTACTTGAAACTGTTTAATATAATTAAATTTCTACATATAAATATATTTACATTGTCCAAGCTGACAAAAATGGTCAAGTTCTCTTTTGTTGCTTGACTATAACCAAGAGAGGAGAGCTTGTAAGCACAGATGAAAGAAAAATATAATCTATAATCTATATAGCCACACACATATACATTTATCATAGCATAATATTATATTAACATGTAGTATTAATTAAACACTAACAAAAAATATTTTTTGCTTGAGCTAGTACCTACAGATATGTTGAAGTCAACAGAATTTGTGCAGGTCTCTTGCATGGTTTTATCAAAAGGATAAGCATTTCTTTCCTGAGTTATTCATTACTAACTTTTTCCAGACTGGGCTCTAACCAATGGGACCTGGTTTTGTGCAGAGAATTTGGACAGAAAACCTTGAGGTATCTGAAATACCTCTTTAATCTGTAAACACTGTCTTGGTCTACCAAAATGGAGATTGAAAAAACTGGGGGCATAAAGCGCTTCTAAGCACTGGGGAAATGTTGGTTGACTGCTACACTCTTGTACAGCTTTGCTCTCCCTTGAATTTTGAATTACATCACCTTTTTGATCCTTTCTCTTTAATGCTGGATACAATAAATGGCCTTTCCTACTCAGAGGCTAACTATTGAAGACAGACTGTTCTGAAACACAAGAAGCAGGACAACACCACTAATGAGAATAAAATCCTTAATGCTCATGGTCTCACCATGAATAAGAATAAACACTTCTTTAGTATACTGAAGAAATGACAGCACCATGGATGATGCCCAGATTCCTGGCAAAGATCACCCCTCATGACTCAACTGGCCCTTGCATAAAGCCCTTGAAGTCATATTACTCTAGAGCTGCTATTCTGCCCTTTGTTATCTTCTGCAATTGGAACACTATACTTAGGAGGAACACCTTCTGAAAATGCACTAACTTACTTTTCTGGTGTAGACCGTTGCCTCATACGATGTGGTGGTACTGGTGGTGGCACGTGGGGTGGCAAAGGGGACGAAACCTTAAAGGCATCGGAGCCGCTGTCAGAAGCGCTTTTGGACAGTGGTCTGTATGTCTGTGTCTTTGCAGCTGGGTGTGCCTGAGCAGAGAAGGATGGACTGTAGCTACCTAATATAAAACAAAACCAGGAACAGTCATAAAATGAGAGTAAGTCTTAAAAAAACAGAATGTACGTCTTAAAAAACATGGAATGCTGCAAGAGCCCACGGTAACTCAAAAAAATGACAAGATTACAAAAATGTATAAATGAGTTTTAAAAGTACGTTGCTGTGTATTATATAGCTCATTAGAGAACTTCTTATATATTTTTACACAAAATTACAAACAGACAAAGTGCAGTTCAGTTAAAATAAATTAATTTGATGGAGAAGTTAATGGGTGTATACATCCATCACATCTGTTAATGACAGCCTGTAATGAATCTCCAGGCTCATCCTGTTGCTCAGTTATTCCATGTTCAGAAGGCAGAGAAGAGGCAAGAAACACACCTTTTTTCATTGTTTTAATAACTAGTTGGTTTGTGAGGATGAGGCAATAGCACATCTCGAAGAGGATCACATGAGTACAAAGAGAAGTCAAACCACTGACTCACAACAAATCTTCTGAACAGCACAGAAAAAGGCAGTATTGAAAGCATGTTTAACGCAACAAAAACTGAAATGAAAAAATTTTGAATGGCATTTTGCAGAAGGCACTATGGCCTTTTTGCACATAGTCTATTCATGCTTTCATTTTTGCCTTTTTTTTGGAAATAATTTTACCATATGGGTATAATCTTCTTAAGAAACTATAATTATATATCTTAGATGAATATGTCTTTTCTTGCAGCTAAATAACGTCAACATGAATGCCTATAGCAAAAATGGACAAGTTTATAAAACAATCATTTTTATTAGGCATTATTGCTGCATATTTTTAAAGTGTATTCAGTACATTCTTTTGTCTTTCCATGTCAGTAATTAGTATTTTCATTTTCACACAGTAGCTCCCTTTATATTTCTATAAGAAAAGGCTGCACTACGAACAATCACTAGTGAGAATAAATGCAATGTAATCAAGAAACCACAGTGCTAAGTGTATCCCTCTACAGTAAGAGGTCCACAGCTGCAATTAATTTCTGTAGTGAGAATGAAACTAAAATTAAACTTGTTTCATCTGGGGGAAAAAGGCATGAACAACTGAGATTAAACAAGACAATAAAAAGTGTGTCTACAAGCATTATAAAAGCGAGCGTGAAGAGTCAACTACACCATTACTTGCTGACATTAACAAAAGCATCATTTTAATACAGAATAATTCCTACCAGTATTGTATGCATATGCAGTATTATACAAGTCTGTGTCGTCATCTACAAAAAGAAATGCATATGTTACAGTAGTGCCATACATGCCAGTTCATCACAGAAACTGAGCTTTGTTTTTGGAAATAGAAATAGAAGATTGGTAGGCAATCAAGCACTGTATTTCTTTTCCTCGTCTCATAGGTGCTTTTGGAAGACTCCAGCTCCCCGTTATACTTAGGCTGTTTTTCCATCTTACTGTATTTTATCTTTTGGTCATGTCACTCATATTGCATACTTACTAAGTTAGCACCAAACTGCAAATTACTTTTTGTCTGTTCTTTTCCCCTCCCCAAGCTGATTCCTTCCTTTTGCCAGTTTTCTTCTGCTACAGACTGCTAAGTTGTTGTTCCTATCACAAAAGGCAATCCTAAATATCTACTATGTGACTAGTATTCAAAATAGAGCTTGTAAGCCAACATTCTCCTGCCTGCATTTCTCGTTCTCCCACTAACATTCTGTGTGACCATACTGAATGTTAGCTCTACCTCAGATGAATAAAGTCTCCTTCCTTCTGGAGGTGTAATGAGCATAACTGCCATTTATACAGTTCCCTGACATCCTTGGGGCAAGTCATAAAGGACATTAAAGCTAGTAATGTCACCAAAGCTCCTTTTCAGCAAAACCAAGCAAGTTATTCTATGACAACAATTAAATTCAGGCACGAAATTTATCCTTAAACCAGCCTGTTTACTAGCCCACGCTGTTCTAACACTGGAGTTCTTCAAAAGAAAGGCAGTACAGATGGTAGGAGATTTAGAGTAGACAATTTCTCATCCCTCAAACTGGACATGAGGATACAAAGACAAGAGCATACTCACCAGGCTTATGAACCATATGGATTTGCTTGAACATTGTCTTGTACCAATCCTTTGGCCTGTCAACTGTCTAAAAAAATACAGTTTTAACAATTAATGACAAAGTAAAAATACCCATGTGTACAGATCAAATCAGACATTCAATGTTATTCTGGAATGAAATATGGTATGTTATTCCCTACTTAAAATAATAATTTTCATGTATTTTGAATGTATTTATGCATTTTATTGAGGAATTCCTGTAACAAATTTTGGAAGACACACTGAGTCAGTGTTGGACTCTGATCTTGGGAGGGTATAATGGTTCAGAACATAGGAATCATTGCAAGATCAACAGTTCATCATCTTAATGCCCGATATCTGACAATGATGAATGCTAGATTCTTTACAGGAAAATAGAAATACCACAGAATTTATGATTACAAGCATGTAAGAAGAGCTTCTTTGGACCTCCTGGAAATTTCCGGCTTAAATTACTTTCAAAATATAATTGTTAAGTAATGCAGGAAATCTTTGAAATGCTACTCAGAAAAGAACTAAGATCACACTATATTTCAGAGTTAGTGTTTGGACTGTAAACAAAGAATATTTCTTCCACATTATAAAAGCCCTTTCTAGACAACTTAATTTTAACTTACTCAATTCCTTACTTTTGCAAACTAAGTAATCCCACAGTTCCCAAACTCTGCTCATATTGACACCTGCTTGTGCTTCTTTTTATCTCTTATCCTTCTGAATTTTCTCTTTTGCTGCAATTTTCTTTGACGTAGGATGATAGTATTTCAGGAAACACAAAGGCAAACATGTTCTCAGTATTATCCTTCTTAGGTGCTAAAATTTTACTTATCCCACAGTAGTCAGAAAAGCAGAAGTTGTAATGCAAAGAATCATAGAATGGCCTGGGTTAAAGCGACCCTCAAGATCATCAAGTTCTAACATCCCTCCCATGGACAGGGACAACTTTCACTAGGCCAGGTTGGTCTGAGCTCCAGCCAGTGTGGTCTTGAATACCTCCAGGGATGGGGCATCCACAGCTTCTCTGGGCAAACAAAAAACCACTGTGTTCAAACTTCATGGTACACAGGGAAAATTCAATGCACTTGAAGTGCGTTGTCTTGCACCAACTAATACCAAATTTGCAATCACTTTGCTTATTCCTCTTTACCAGAAAAAGTGAAAATCTACAAATTCTTCCCTACAGAATACTGGACAGATTTGCACGTGCTCGCCACACACTGTCATCTTTATTAAATCACAGCTTTGCCATGATTACTTGTTATCTGTATATAATGAATATGTTTAGTATACAATGGGGAGCTCTTACTAAAAGGGACTAGGCAGAAATGCTACTGTATTTTAAGGACTCATTGAGTTCTCATAAAATTGCTAATAAATAGTATTAGAACAATGTTTAAAGTAAGAGCTGACAGTCACTTGAAGAACTTGGGGATCTCCTGGGTAAGAAAAAAATTAAGCAGAGTTATGCTGTTTACCCGGGCCTGCTTGCAAGAAGAGATAAACAAGATCCAGTTTTGTCTCAAGATAAGGTAGGTCCTTTCCCCCACCTACCAATACGGCTGAGTTCTGCCAACCGTAAATTATTCAGAAGCAGGTTTGGGTCATTTTAATATTGTTTCCCTAAAGGTATTAAATATCTAGACTAGTGGAACTCCGGTTACAATAATTTAGCTGGACTCAAAACAAGTACGCTGTTTGGTGCTCCAGGATCATATATGCTCAAAAGTTTACAATTCCAGGAGGTCTGAAGGAATTCATACTGATGGGCACAAGCTCCCTGCTCCCACAGCAACAGTCCCATGATATTGCGACTGCCTTTCTGATCGTATTGAACCAAGAAGAATCTTCCAACCAGTGGTAGGTGAACAAATTGCAAATAATGCATAAATACTACTGCTACGTTCCTGCTGTTTGCCAGGCATTGCCTGGTCCTCCACAAAGACAAAGGAGGCTCCCACATGGAGATCAAGTATGGAGAAGCTCCCACATGAGAAGAAGGTTTCCCGATATCTTTCTGGACATTTAAATATTCCTTTCTCTCATCATGTCCCCAGAAAACCTCTCCTAGGGGTTTCAAGCCTCAGCCAATAACTTGGCTTTAAGTTATAAAACAGATAGGATTAAGAAACAGAATACATTTTCTCAATTTATATTCACTGGGCCCACACACTAACATTGTTTGAGGAATTAACAGTATTCACAATGTACAAAGCCATTCAGATGCCATCCCACTTTGCATATATTATTAAATATACCATGTTCCAACATTTAATTGCATCAGCAATTAAATGTTGGAATATGGTATCATTAAATGTGAAAAAAACCCCTAACAATCAGCCAAATAGCACATAGAGGACATAAGAAGTAACTGCAACTGCTTCTTAGGAGAGTCCATAATCACTGCAGTATTGTAATCATCCATCAGGAAGGACGCAATTAAAGGAGGCCTCTCTGACCCTGAGATTAGCTCAGCTGGAGGAAACAGGGGGATAATAATGCTTGGATCCCCATATGGGCTATTCACTGAAGAGCTGGACTTGATGTTCCTTGTGGGTCCCTTCCAACTCAGAATATACTGAGACTTTCAGTAGACCTCTGGTTTTTTGGGCTTTGTTTCTTTTTTTTTTTTTCAAGCTGAAATATTAAATCATTAAGTATGGAAAAGAAACCTAGTGGGACTTGAGTTTTTTTCATTCTTACTAAGTAGAGGCCTTTTCAGTCTACAGATTAATTTTGATAATTAGATATAAAGCAATCATTTTGGATAGACTAATACAGTGCAGTCTTACTGCTTTCCATGAATCCGGCTCTTCCTTTCTGAGGTCACTGTTGGTGGTAAATGGTGCTATATTTGACCGAATGCTTTTCTGAGTGCATTTTCCCCCCTCTTTTTCAGAGACTTCATTTATAGTGTCTTGGAATTTTACCATCTTTAGGGCAGGGCTTGGCACAAAGGCAGAACCTAATGACAATCTGAATTTTCAAACTTGCATTTCCCAGAGCTAGAAGGAGCTAAAGTGGCATAGAAGAAACATGTTAACATGGGATGGGGGTTCTGAGCGAAGAAAAAGCTTTATAGGAGTCCTTCCCTTCTCAGACGCCTGAGACAGAATGCTGTAGCAGGAATAGAAAGAAGAGAACCTCTTTCTGTTTTCCTTGGCTAAACAGCTGTCACAAACCATGTTCTGAGAGTAAAGACAGACTTGGAGGAGACTATCACATCTTGCAAAACCTCTTCACTCCTGAGAAGCACTCAAAATGTGGAATACAGATATTCCTGAGTTCTTAGTGACGTGCTAAACTTTGAGCAGTGAAGCATTTTGGAACACAGTGTGTGTTAACTATCACCCCTGAATCTTCATTTACTGCTTTTTTTTTGATAGATTGTTGCCATTTTCACAAAGATGGAAGAATAAGAAACTTCTAAACTTTACATGCAATGATAAATTGAACTAATTTGAAAACTTCTCTCTTCAGATGGACTGAGGGTGAACCTTTTGGGAGAAGATTCCTATTTGGATTGCTTACTGACCTTGGAGAAAGGGAAGGCGATACACCCTACCTTCTACTATTAATGGAAAATGCAGTTTTAGCACTTTTTCAAGGTGCAGCATATTTGAGTCTTTTGCTGACAACTACACCAACTTTGTTCTTGCTCAGCTGGGGTACACAGGGCTCAAATAAACTTGTGCACAATTATAAAGTAATCTCGAATAAATATCTTGAAAACAATTTTACTACCAGCTATGTCTTAAGGACGCAGAATTAGGATGCAGAATGGCTCATCAGACACACATGTACACACTCTAGCAAAAAGTTTTAACTTATATCTCATTGTGAGAATTATTTCTATAATACAAAGATTACAGGCTACAAGATTTCTTGAAATTGAAACACAACAAAACCCAGAGCAAAACCAGCACGAAAATGTCCAAATTCAAACTGAATTATATATTTAGGAGAAAATCTGAAACTCAGATAATACAACCTGAAAGTTAAATATAGTTTGGCAGATTGCCAGGTTCATTAGGCACGCTTAAGGGGGATTTCCATTATAATCTTATATAACTGATATGCCCCCTATTAGAACAATCTGCTACTAAAAAAGCACAAAACCAATTACTATATCCAATATAAAGCAAAGGGACTACTTACTTAAAAAGAGGACAGGAAGCTAGAGCATTGCTGCAAAGAAATGTCTTCATTTTCAAGGGATTCTGATTGTATTACTTTTTTATGCCAAAAAATAAAGCAAAAAATGCCAGAGTTTCTCCCCCATTCTTATGAAAATTGTCCCCATCTTACTATTTATCCTGATTTTTTCCTTCTGATTTTCTCCATTAATTCCTGGTTCCCCCCCCTAATTTTTCAGTCCCATGAAGCAATTCTTGGCAATAGAACATAGCCCCATACGTCAATATTGGCAGACAAGATACATCCAAGAGCTGCTACATCCCTGCACCTCACTAAGACTTCACCTGCAAGGGCTCTGCCGCTTTCATCCTGGCTCCCACTCTTCTCACTTTCTCCGTCCAGCACAGCAGTTCTTCTCTGGCTGGGAAGGCCAGTAAGTGCTGCCTTTACAGACCTAGTGCTGCTGCCTCTGTGCTCTCTGGAGCAGCCAGAAGAGGCTGCCCTGACAGCAGAGTGGAAAGAATGCTTCAGCATAGTGAAAACAAAACTCTTCAGTTTGACATCCTGGGACCACTCAAGCAGTGACCAGCGGCAGATGATCAAAACTGGGCTGGTCACAAAGAAAGGGCTCCCCAGCTATTTGCTTACGTGTCACTCAAGGGCACAATGATTATTTACTGAACTGCCACGAAAATGCTACTCCCTTAGATTGCCATCAGAACCAAAGTATGCATTTCTGTACTACCCTGATAACATGAGAACACTGCCCGAAGAAATGCAGAGGTATAAGATTATTACATATAGACACACACAGACGAATATACGAATATTTGCACGCACACACATATACATATATATATATAGTATGCATAAACTTTATTTTAGAAATAAACCAAATGCAATTACTGTGCATCTCCAAAAGGCAAGGACTACAAGAGACACAAGAAAGGCAAAATTTTGGCTACTTCTAATTAAAACTAGAAACATGAGGTTGCCCAATTATGCTCCCATCAGCATTCTCCTTTTCGTCAACACACAATATTATATTCACAAGGCCACTGATTACGCACGCTCTATTCCAAATTATATAAGAGTAGAAGAATGTGAAAAACCTATTACCAACAATCAGTTCATTGTATGAGTTCATACACAGATTTCCCAGAATTTCCTACCGTTCTAATTGCTGTAGGGATTCCAGATTCATCTACCGGGCCAATCCCTGCATAATGTGGAGCTTTAATTACTGTAATTTTTTTTTCTTCTTCTGAGGATCTACAGATTGGTATTGTACTGGTGGTGGTGGTGCTGCCAATATTCTGAACATGCTGTGAGTATGTCTCTGTGGACTCTGTAAAGATAACATGACAGAAAAATGTGTAATGACACAATAATCATACTTGACAGATAAAAACACACTTCCCCATTTCAGTACGCTGTACAAAGGCTGACAATCTTAATCACATACATATACATTATTTTAAAGAAATATCATCTTAACTAGGGATTTGCCCTACTTAATGTTACATTAACAGAATTATTAACTTATTTATGGACCAGAAAAGTTATTAAACTCAGAATTAGAGTAGAAGTAATTTCTCACAACACCTTGCTCAATAAAAAGAGAAAAACTCCCAGAAACATTGCAAAATCTATTGAGAAAGGTGCAACATCCTTTCTCCTATAAATCAAACTTTTGCACATTTTCCCATTCCTTGGAAACCAGTGACTAATTTCAAAACTTCCACCCACCAAGTCTAGCAAACTTTAGAAAATTGCTGTTCTGTAAGCACAGCAAATGGCCTTGCACAAAAAACTTCTGTGATATGTGTTAAAAAATATGAAGTTTTGATGCATGAATATTTTTAAAAAACAAATTCCAACATGCAGTGTTCTTCCCTTAACGTGGGTTGATATATGACTCCATGTATAATCTGTAAAAATGGTTTTCAGTAACCTGGCACCTGTAGAGCAATCTGATGATCCACCTACAGAAACTCAGGTGAAGTGTACAAGATGCTACTGTTTTGTAGTAACTTGCAATATTTCTACCCTTCTTTCCCCTAAAATCTTCCTTTATAACTAATTAAATTAATACATCACTATTACCATTTCCTTCTAAAATGCAGAGTATTTTACTTAACAAAAAACACCTCTGTGCTGGGATGTGACATGACAATTTATACTTCTGCAGAAAATACTCTCTTTCCTGTATACAGGAAAAAAAAGCCCTACACTTTCAGGCAGCAGGTTTCAATAAATTAGTGGGCTGCTATTAGAAAGCCTCTATTTTACAAGTGCAGGTACAGTGAGACAGTACCACTGCAGGATAAATGAATGCAGGAAGTGAAAATATATGTTCTAACACTAATGGTGACAACTACAATTGACTTTCATGTAGCATTAACATCCGCTGATTATTCTTAAGAAAAATATGAGTTGTAATATGAGCCTGCAAAAGGAGCTCTGGTGACTGAAAGCTCTAATTTTAATTTGAGTATTTCTGCTCACTCCCACTGCAGCATTGGATTTGGCATGGCTGTTTCAACTGTTTACTGTCTGAAATTCTGTAAATAATTCAGTGCTACACATATATGGTGAGGGGCAACTCTGTGTGGCAAACATCTGAATATTTGGAACTTTTTCCCAAAATGCATGATGTTAAATTTAGAAAACATTTTGGATTTGATCCTTCATTCTTCATAGGCCTCAAACTGAGGCCATCAGGGGGATTTCTACATGAGCAGAGAGAATTAAATCAGGCTGTTACTGTGGAACACTGAACTTCATCATCATACAAGAGTGAAAGTCATGGCAAAATACATGATTTTAATAAATACATTATTTTATATCCAAACCACTATTGATAGATCTTTAGCAAACCAGAAGCAATCAAAAAATGTAGAAGTCTGGGATGTGGAGTAACCCATGTATACACTTTTTTTACTTTTCACAATGATGACAGCAGCATTTGTCTAAGATGTCTCAGAGCAAGAACTGTCACCTAATTTCCCTGCAAGCACAACAAAAATGTAAACTGTGGGACTACACTCAAGTTATTTTGCATGTATAATCTTTTCTAAATATGCACAGCACTGGTAGAAAAAGCAGCAAGTAAATGATTCTCTTGGCAAAATGGGATTATACTGGCAAAGAGCCTAAGGCTGACAGTATTTGGTTTGTGTTTAATTTTTAAATTGAA
The DNA here is from genome assembly GCA_027886175.1 of Phylloscopus collybita. Lineage (NCBI taxonomy): Eukaryota > Metazoa > Chordata > Aves > Passeriformes > Phylloscopidae > Phylloscopus > Phylloscopus collybita. Next base: position 30,222,075 of record JAJNNQ010000009.1, on the reverse strand, counting down.
GATACCCTTAAAAAATACATTAACAAATTTTAGGTTGATGTGGTTTTAGGTTTTTAAAAGCCCAGAGCCTCTCCCTTTGTTGACAGTATTTCTGCTGAAGAATTATGGAAGTTGTAGGGAGGAGGAAAGTACAAAGTGGGCCCTTGATTTCTTAAGGCAAAATCTGAAAGGGCTGGACAGTTGAGCTATTTTGATAGACACCCTTTCCTTGGTAAAGTCGGCTGAAAATTGGCAAGAGGTTTGCTCACACACCTATGTTATAAAACTTAAGAGTAACTCCAGTTCAGGACCACTACTGTACCTAACAATAAATGCTATTTTTTGTTTTGCACTTACTTCCCAAGGTAGATGAATAGACAATACCTTCATTATGGACGTGAAGCACTCTGCAACTGTTTGCAGTCTTTGCCACATGAATTAGAATATGTGTGTAATGTATAAAGCAAAAATTCTTTGTGAGGCTTACCCATCATCCTGCCATGCTGCATGATAACAATGTTGGAATTGAGTGAAGCTGGTGGAGGGTAAGCTGAAGAAGGGGAAAAAGGCCTTTGAAAGTGACTCACTGGGCTGGCAGCAGTGCCAGAATTCCCATTCACTGTGATCTGAGCCTGAGAGAGACAAAACAATATCCCATTAAACTACACACAAAGCTCTCCAACTGCTATCCCAAAGAAAGAGTGATGCAAGACTGTCATCCACGCAACAATTACCAGTTGTCAGGTACACAGCTATAACGGCATCTGCATTCACTGAAACACAAAACTTATCAGAAAGGGAGCAGAGTGTGTTCCTTATTGTACCTCCCCTCTTCTCTCCTTGTGCATGCTGTCTGTGAGGTGTGTTGTCACGGGAAGGTGATAGAGAGATCATGGGCAAGGGAATGGAGATGGCACAGGCAAGGTTTGCAGATGTCTGACAGCAACATAAAATGAAGACGGCAGTAAAAGCTCTCAACACTGTGTGACAAGGGCTGTCTGCCACAGATCCCTCACACCAAGAGACATATTCCCTTAGTGCACATGCCCAAGCACTGTGGGTATTAATGGGAACTTCTGTGCAGACTGAAGGGAAAAGTCTCATTAGGACTAGCTGAAAAGAGTGACAAAAATTTCTTTAAAAAACGGAAGCCAGCTGGTGTGACTGTGGGATGCTGATATATAATCTATCACAATACAAATAAATAGCACCAATTAAAAAACCAACAACCCACAACCACAAAATGACAGAACAAAATCAAAAATGGGAGAGCTAAGCACTGGCAATTAAGCTGCAAGCACCTAAAGCCATTTAGGCTTTAGGCACTAGAGGTATTTCACAAGAGGAAACTATCTGCCCCCAGGTTTAGAAACCCTGCACTGGGGCTGTATCACTTTTACAGGGAGTATTGAAAGAATCAAAACTGAGATACTGAGAAAGCACCGAATGAAATAAGAGGGTAGTGAATATTTCAGTAGAAAAGCAAGGGAAGCTCTCTGGAACACCTCCTTAAGTGCAGAACAGTTCTTTAAATCTGAATTAGAAGAACTACAAATTTTCCTCAACTTCATATAACAAATGAACTAAAACATGCTGCAGACGTAAACAAGAGACTGTCTGATGCAACAAAGCATAAATAAAAACATATTAAAATGCGTATTATTTTTAAAAATAAAAATGAAATTATTCACGACCTTTATGCATTTGTATTTCAGAGATTACTGAATTGATTTGAAATTTTTAACATCTTGGCCTCCCACAGCTAAGAGAGAAAAACAATTTCTGGGCCCTATGCAGACATCATGTGAACTCCTAGATGTATCCAGGGATTTCTCATTTTAACGACGCCTGTTTTCGGAAGTGAGCTGAAAAGTTTCTGTTGTGGTGATGTCTCCATTGGAAGTTTTGTGTTTAAATGTCTCCTGTCTTAGTAAACTCTAGAACCAAAAGTAAGTTGGCTTTTCTTATGTGTTCCTCTCCTCCAAAAAAACACCAGCTTCAGAGATATAAGAACAGAAAAGCTACATAACTCAAAGAAAGCATTTCAAGAAGTATGAGGGCATGTTTTCAGATAAGATCTCAAAATGAGGCCAGCCATCTCTCTTCTACTTCAGGTGTTCAACATTTTTTTTGCTACGCATTGTCTTTGTGGGAAAGCTTGTTTCTAGGGAAGGCAGGGTGCAACTATGTGAAGAGCCTTACACCTTCTTACTCATATACTATGGATTTTGTTTCTCTGAGCAGAACTAGTGTGAGTTACTTGCAGACTGAAAAGATACTCCTATGAATTTCTGTAATAAAATATTGAGATATTTGTGAGAAGAACTTTACCAAATAGCTCAGACAGTAAGGCACTTACACTAAGTAGTATAAGATATGAAAACAGGACCCACACAAATAGTTGAAGGACATCAGTCATAAATGTGTATGTGGCATGTTCATATATGACATTTTTGGGTTTGCTTCTGAAGGTCTTAGAGAAGATCTCAGCTCAGCTATAATTTCTTAGTTTCTAATGATTTTCTCTTTGAGGAAAGTGTCTGTGAAGGTGGCAATTTCATTTGTTCATCTGAGGCATCTTTCACAGTTTATAGGGCTAGCTATAAAAGATAGTTTTACAAAGTTTCAAAGGCCTTTTCTTCCCTTGGAATCATTTGGTAGTTACTGATATTTCAATCTGAGAATGTGACACTTTAGGTCCAGGTGACAGAGTTTATTCCCAGATTTTAAAAGGAAGTGAAAATCCTTTAAGATGTCTATTCATGAATTAGACATTTTGCTTTCCTAGGTCATTTTTGTGGGAAAAGAAGACAACATGGAAAAAGAAACCCTATCCAACCAAAATGCACCTATTTTCCAATTTACTGGAAAAATAATAATTTTTCACAATGTTTCTTTCCCTAGCAACATCTATTAATTAATTTTTTTCCTCCAGTATACTTAACCTGTCCTCCACTGCAAGTAAAGCCACCTACTTCTGCAGCAAGATAATCAAAATCTTGTAAAAATTCCTACGAGGTATCAGGTTTAAAACTCCTCTAATTTGCTTGAGCATCAGAAAGAGTAGCTCTCTGGATTTCTGAATCAGAACAGAAGGCGGCATCCACGTGGGACTGGAGCTGCTTTTTAAGTTTCTCTCTGCTAAGACAGGAAGAGGTCCCATTATGGATGTCTGAGCAGTTCTTTGCAAGAATGCAAAGACAGCACACACCTGACCTCAAACCACTGAATTAGGTTAAAATACTCAGAATCAATTGAAGCTCAAGACAGTCATGGAACTTGGGAAAAAGCAAAAGTCTAATGTGTACTTCCATTTCCAAGTTTCCATTAGATGCCACAATTTCAAAGTTTATAAAAAAGACGAACCCACAGAAACTATTTCATAGGGAAAATGTTCATAATTGGAATGCAGTCAGAAAAAATAGTTTCTAAAACCAGCTGTTCTCTAATTTTAACTCCAATTCTAAGCATAAACCCAATTAAGAATTACAACTCTCATACTTCAGGTTTTCAAAGAACCTGTAATCTGTGACTAAAGGTAAAGAAAACTGATCAGAGTTTTACCTTTAGTTCTGCCTTTTGCCTTGAATATGTGTCAATTTTGTTGACTCAGCTCTTCCTGATGCTGATGCTTCTTCTTAGAAGCTGTTTTACAACTTCTTTCTCTAGTCTCATTAAGAAACTCAAAAATGAACCAACATCCCCAATGTGGACATAAAGTCTTTAAGGCATGATTATATCTTATGCAGGTAGAGTGGTGGATGGCCCAATCCTATATTACTTTTATCATTCTCCCAGTGGTTTTCACCTACAAAATCAAGAGCAATCTGAGAATGAAGATCATTCCAGGATTAGAGTCACTAATAACACGTGTGTGTGCCACCAGCTTCCCCATCATTTTGTCATTTCATGGATGCACTTTTAGCCATCTGGCTCTTCTTTACAGAGAGTGGGAGAGAATGACTTTCCTATACTGCAGAACTGGGTTTTGCCAGAAGTTTAATTTCTGTGGGTGTCTTAGGACTGCTTGGGGATTTTTGCCCTTGGGTGAGGGTCTCTTCATTTTGCTTTGTCCATTAATGGTAAACAAATGTTAGGCTCATCCCTGCCACGTTTAAAAGAGAAAGTCAAGTCAGACTTGACTATTACATAGCCTCCTACTGGAAACTAACCCAAAAAAGGAAAGAAGGACCAACTGTTCACTTTAGCTGGCAAAAATGGCACCCAAAGAAAACAAATACAGTTAGTTGACAATTTTAGAAGTAAGCTACAAGAAAATATAAATATTCCATGCTTCCCATAACTAGCAAATGGTCATGTAGTGACTCTGTCTGACCAGTCTACACTGGTTACTGCATCTTTGGCAACAAGTACTGTGCTGTATACAGATGTAGTAATGATTATTTAAAAAAAAAAAGTCTTCTGAGCTGTGTTACAGCAGTTAAGAATTACAGCTTTTACATGCCTGCTATTAGTATTATTTTTAGCAGCATCCAGAGCAACGACAACCAATCATTGGCTTTCCAGGTGACTATATGCAAGGTTGGACTCAAAATACTTTTTATAAATGATACACAAAACTTAAAAAAATATATATATTGGGGTTTTTTTTCAGGCTTGAAAATTACTGCATGCTAAAATATTTGTACAAAGTTTGAACACTGCTGTGACCCAGTAAAACTTTGGATTCAGAACATCTCCCTGTTTTGCAATTCAGCAATGAATTCCTCAATTTAAATAAAGGCTTTGTTCTTACTCATTTTAATCATGTGGTTAATCTCAAAAGAAATCAGAAGTGATCTGGGTTTGACCCAGATTCCATACCTTGGAGAAACCCCATATATGAGTATATTAAGGTACAGAAAACTGAACATATGTATAAAGTGTATAACTGGATTCTGGTTTTTCCCTTGACTTAACCAAGAGAAAAATAACAGGACACTTGAATAATTCAAGGTTATTTATGCAGTTCAGTCCTATAAGAAACTGTGCTTAGGAGAGGAAAAGGTAATTAGAGGAGAAAAAACCAGGTTTGTGCAGTCAGTTGTCATGGCTGGGGAAAAAACTGCATTAAATACTGCCAATATTTACTATGAATTTACAAATTACATTATTGAAATCTGCACCTCAGTGTAAATCAAAGATGGTGGTAGTCCGGACTCCAAAAACCTGTAAACTGTTAATAGTATTTTAAACAAATCTCTTCAAACTCCATGGAATGCTTGCTTTTAATACACTTGGAACAAATATTTCTTGAATTTCTTTTCTTTTAAGCAAAGTGTTTGATACACCTTAGCTGACCACACAACTGCACAACAATCATTTCCTACTCCCAAATCTGCTACGTCAATGATTTTTTTTTAACAACTGTTACAGAAGACTGTCAGACCATGACCATGGAAAATTGCTAACAAAATACTTGTCAGTGTAATGGGATAACAGACAAGGTGGAATTCTGTTCCCCTTTGACAACCTGTTTGAACAAAATGGAGGAGGAAAAAAGGAAGCATAATTACATGAGAAGTGGCAGCAGTGTTGGTTAAGGTGGTGCCATCTGACACAGCAGACATCTGGCTCAAGGTTGGGGAAGGTGTTTCAGAGCAGTCAGTAGTATCATAGCTACAAGTCTGCAGCTCATCTAGAATGGCTGTGGAGGACTCACTCAGTGTGCGGGAGGAGCACTCGCTCATGGCAGAGTCTGTGCTCACAGAGGCTGTTTCGTTCCTGTGGATAATACTGTCAGCAGCCAGGTACGGGCAGCTATATGGGAACTGGGAGAGGGCTGGGGTTTTATAAAAGCGTGAAGGCAAAAAATCGTCAAGCGCTGGCAAAGAATATGGTACTAGATGGGTGCCACTGCCTGGTGAGAAAGAGGCTCTGTTAACTGGTACCACAGGAGAAGGAAGAGGCAGTGGAGAAGCTTCTGTTGCTGTTTGTCTGTGTGTCTGTGAAGCATTTACCTCCATCACAGGGGCAGTTACTTTCTGGTTTCCAAGCTGAGATTTGAGGAAAAAAAATAAGAAAAGAAACACATTACTTAATGAACTTTTCCCTTTGCCTCTTGCTGGGTGTAGGGGAATTACAGAAGTGTAAGTTTTTCAGCCACCCGAAGAAGTTCACATTCACAAAGATTAGGAAATAAATCAACCATGCTCTATATTAGAGTAGAACAACATGAAAGAAATGAATGCATAAAATACTAGTGGAAGCAATGCCAGAAACCATAGTGTGCTGAGGATGAATATTCATAATGTATTGCATATATTAAGGATCTCCATTGTGCATTAAGAGGGTTCACACTATTTTATTCTTCACATAAATATCAGGCTAGATAATGTCATGTCCATGTAGTTCTCAAAACAAAATTGTATCTGCAAGTCTGATCTCGGTAAACATTACACATTTTTTTTGTCAAGGGCAGGTATGATTTTGAAATTAACTATAATACAAAGATGAGCAGGACTGCCAGCTATACAGAAACACTACTAATGAATGTTCATATGATCTGAAAGTAATAGGTGATGGAATTTTTTGCCTCTTGTGGCTGAATACATCTTCTCCACTGCCTCTCTAATAAATATATTTGCATGATCTTAGAATTTCCAAGCACCCTGGAAGCACCCTGTCAACCTACTCTATAAGGTGTATGCATAGAATTTTTTTCAACATTAGAGGACATAGGGATTGTTAGGGTAACTGGTACAAATCTGGGGAACAAAGACTGGGAGCACAAGAACAGGACATACTGAAACAAAACATGCCAGTTGTTTGGGTTCAGCCCAGTTCCTTAAAAGTAGAAGGGAACAGTCCCATGAGAGTGCTTCTGAAAACTGCCACACGACGTATGAGCTTTATGTTCTGTCATTTCAAATCAGTCACAGGCTACTCAGTTTAAACTAGTCCTGCAACTGGCTTTTTGCATCTGCAGCTTCTTTTTGAACTAAAGCATGCTGGCATTTAATATTTGTTAAACAGCTGCACAAATCCTTCTATACTGGATATTAACCACAAGCTTTCCTAAGTATTCAAAATACTGCCTACTTCAGCACTAATGGTTTCACTGTTGATAGGGCTGAAGACATCTGGAATAGCTACTCAGGAAGAGTGTTTGGGATTTAAAATTTATGTAAAACAGAGGACAGTAAGACACTATACATAGTAAATACTACTTTAAAAAGTAACATTCAGTCATACATATCACATTGTTATCAGTAATACGGTTATTTCCTATGCTTAGACTAGGCAGATGTCTTTAATCATTCAAAAAATGTTTCAAGCCATCAGATTAAAATGCCATTTTGGCATTTTAATCCAAAATCTGAAAATATCTTCTAAAGCCCTTATGGAAGACTTGGAACACAACCCAGATTATGCTACTTACAAGAGGTCACTGGGGTTCCAGTTGCATAATTCTTGCTGAGATCAACTAGAATTTACACAAATAACCTTACTGAGGTCAGTGGGACCATCCCTATGAACAAGCATTACAGAAAAGAATCTTAAGTATGTGAACAGATATCTATTACTTGTTCCAATTGATTTAAAAGAAATCTTTGGCATCACTGGATCTCCAGGGTACACAAAATCAGGCAAAAGCTCCTGTTAAAATTTCTATTTAAACAGTGAAGAAATTTAGTCAAACAGCTTAAAATCCAAATCTGATTCACAGCAGTGTTTCAAATCTAGAATTGAACACCTCACCAACTTAATCTTTTCATAGAGGAAATCTGAACAGATTACCTTGTAATTAAAATAATCAATAACTGAGTGTATGACTGTAAAAGTCATATGACTGTATTTTCATAGAGAACTAATTTGCCAATGGAAACTTCAAAAGAGCAATGCAATACTATTAAAAATAATGTCATGAAAAAATTAGGATGATTATACAGCATATTATATCAGGGATTTAAGATTTACATACACATATAAGAAACTGTAATTTCTTTTCACAGGCACATAAAGGGAAGACAGGATCATCGTTCATGATGATTTTCAACATCTATGTCATCAGACCATCATATCAACATCTCCAGCAAAAGACAGGAACCAGGAGATCATGCTGTAATTCTGAGGCAGAGCCAAAAAGAAGCTCTGAAGTTCTTGAGACCACTTATCCTCTCAGCACCCCCAGAAGAAAAGTTACATATGACTGAGTCAAAATTAATTAATCTCTAGATTAATTAATCTCTAGATCATTAAAATAACAGGAACTTTTGGGAAGTTGAGAAATCTAGTAAACCTTCTGGCTCTGAACTGAGGAGGTTTCTTGCATGCTTGAGAAAGGAAGGGATGGACAACACAAGGACAGATATTCAGGGTGCATCCAGAGAGCCAAGGAAACAGATTTGAAGTAATTTCATTCATTGTGTTTGGCAAATAATAGCTGATTTCATCAAGCCAAATTCTTAAAAAGAATATAAAGTTATTATTCTTGGCTTTGTAGAGTAGAACTTCTATACTACCTGGCTCTAAAATACTTTTGTAAGTATAATCACCTCTCTGGGAAAGAGTGGCTGAAATTGTGATTTAAAACAGCATTGTGTTTGAAAAATCATTTACACCACTTAAGAAACATGTAATGTTGGTAATCTCAAACACATACAACTGGCTGCTACTAATCCATATTTTTCACTGTGCATGGAATCTCATAAATGAATCATATTTTATTATACTTTTCACTGTGAAAAATATGAGAAAGACAAGGCTGAATGCATTCCAGAAAAACTGGCTCCATTCAGCATGCTTCAGATTAGGTTTGATATTGATACAACACAAGAAATGCTAGCAGAAGTCAGGCAGATTAAATGCCAAAGAGGATTCATGAAAAACAAGCTAGGCTATGTGGCTGCCTTGGGTCATGGAGCAACACTTGAGAGACAGATAAATGTCATCAGTCTTGATGTGAATTGAAGGTCTGAAGAGCAGCCTTCTGCTGCAGCTTTCTGCTGGTCCTTTGAAATGCTTCTGTTCCATCAAACAGTAAAATGTCAGGCCTGAAGAACACAGCTGGTATCCAATTCATATAAAGTAGGCAGGTGACCCTAGTATGTGTTTCAAAATCAGTCATCTATGGTTTTAATTCAAGATATGTGGGGAGTGATGTGAGATTACTAATGACACCAGAGTACTGGCCTTGCTTCAACAGTCAAGACACAGATAAGGAGACTCAGAGAAGTGAATAAATTCATTGTGTTAATACATAGCAGAGTTTAGTAATCAACAATCAAATTACACCCATACATCAGCATAAGTGGGTAAAAATACCTCTATTTTTAATTACTAAAAGCTGTTTTCAAAATGTCCAAACTAATGCTGCAAATTATATTTCAATGCCCATTTTTATATCTAGCCCTCTTATTCTAAACTCAGTATAATGGGGTGGAGTTCAGCCCTTGTCTAAAGCAACACTAGTGATGCAAGAAATATATGCTCAATTTTCTTTGCTTTACATCTGTCCCCAGAATGCTGAAACTGGTTTTCTCTTTCTTCCATATCACTCTACATATTGTCAGTACCTAAAACTCAAAAATGTACTAGATTAATTGATTTAGAATTGTTTTTTAAATTCCAGGCTTATTTTCCTTGATGCATGTTTCTATAGCTATAAGGCTGTCAAAAGAATAAATGCTGTAAATGTTTTACTCCTCTGGGACATAAGGACTAAACCAAGTGCTCGATTCATCTGAGGAATTCAAATAACAGAACAAATGCTTTGCAACCTCAGTTTCAGAGTGTGATATCTAGAACAATAGGACACTTAGGAACCCAGAAACAAAATAATCCAAAAAATATCAGGTGATTATTTCTGAAGATGCAGTTCAGAATTCTTCATCAGTTTATAATTTCTTATAAGAAACTTGGACAAGAAAATTTACCTCCATTGGTTTATACCAACAAATACAAATTTCTCTGTTGAAATAGATACAGTTATTTCTCCTGTATCTGCAGTATGGTACAAAGAACAGCCTGTAATAATGTAAAACCCCCTAATATTGAATAACCTGAGTGCTTCTATTTTCATATCTACTTTCAAAGGGGTGTAACCTTTCTCTGAGTAGGAGTGTTTACAAAATGTCACTTAGTGAGTCATAGCACACTTCTGCTTGCTCCTAAAGTTTGAACAGATAAGCACTGAAATTAAGTGCAAATAGGAGCACAAACATAGCAAGATACATTAACTTGGACCACACAGGCTCCTTCTGGGCTGTATATTTCCATCCTTTGTCACATAATACAGTTGTACATGTTGGCTAGACACAGATACTCGCACATGCACAGTATTTCCTCTTTACTACCTCTTAAGATGTGATGATTACCTGATCTTAGCTCATTCTCCTTCACATACATAAACCCAGATGCAGGAGGAGACTTTCTTTGTAACTTTCTAAATGTATTTGTTTTTTGAGAGTTTCTGTGGCAGCTCTAAACACTGTTGGCAGGCCTGATTTGCAGTCTGAGAGGATCCTTTGAGGACACAGCTTGATGTACAACCTATAAGCTGCATGTACAAAAGTATTTGAACTCCTGTACAAAGTCCTGTAGAGCTTGCAGGTCTAAAAAAATTTAAAAATGAAAATACTATCCTGCATAGTACATTGAAAGTTAATTTTCTGTGTGAGAGAAATTGTGAACTTTGCGAATACTATGATATATAACACTAAAGGGATCATAATATTTGGCATTAGCTAGAACAGTTTAAAGGTTTTACACTGAGATCTGAGTCAGAAAATGAGTATTTTTGAACATATAGTTGCAGCCTTTTTTTCTAATTTTAGCTCATGGCACCTTTATTTGGGAACTCACCTGATGCAGAATTTTACACCACCTCATGCTGATTTTTACTCTGCTGAGTTTTACGTATGTATTTTAAAAAGAAGCTACAAAACTCACTGGCTCCACAACTCAATTGTGCTGCCAAATACACCCCTTCATTAGAATTTATTTCAAAGTTGAACATCACAGAAAATGCCAGCTGAATTTTGCAGATAAGAGATCCATAAAGGGATCCAGCTTGAAAAGATGGCTACATGCCTTAATAATCTCTGTGATCAACTGAAATTTTTCTCATTTCATTCAGAGCAACCCAGTCACCAAATTTCTGATGGTGCTTCCCACATACCAAAATCAAGGAGAAAGCAGAAAAGTAAGTGCAGAATTTCCAAATAAGCCACAAATACTTTTCTGATTTTTTCAGCTTAAAGTGAAATTAAACAAGATTCTAAATTAAAGAGAAAATGCAAAATGCTTTTCTGACTTCTAAAACTCTAAAAAAAAAGGAGTTAGAAGAATTATTTTTAGTTCTCCTGATTATATTTTGAGTATTATTCTTGACCATAAAAAGGTATTTCCCCTAGTCCTTGTTAGCTATCAAACTTTCTGTTTGAGAGATTTATCTGCCCATATGTAACGCATCATATTCTAACGGGCTGAGCAACTCTTTTTAAGTGAAAAGATAACAGATGCAAAAGTTGTATTGGCCACATCTATACACCTACACTGTTCTGCTGTTCGACAGTAACCTTTGATGCCCACACTTAAAAGACTTGCAATATCTTCATATTTACCCTATCTACCAGAAAAAGCTGTTGCTCAGCCTTCCTTACTGTTTCTGACACGGATTCTTTACTGTGGCTCCTGCTTGAACTGACTTGTCTTACCTGACAAAAATCATTGAGTAGCAGACTGGTTCTTCTAAAGGGTAAAGCAACTTGTTTTTTTTCAAAATGTTCTAAATTTTATGCAGCCTAAAAGAAGGATTTAAGATGACAGTTTTGTGTTTATTCTTGAGGAAGACAAATGTGATTAATCCTTTTGTGCTCCTATTTTTTAATGGAGAGAATTCAAAAGGAGCACTGCACATTGTTGCCATATAATTTCACAGAGCTTTGTTCTGATCAAAAATTTTACTTGGGATTTGAAGGGGGAGACAGACATATAGCAACTTTAAAACGATCCTGTTTTTAATGCTGATACTTGCGTTTTCCAGAGTAGAGACCTCGTTGAATGTGATGTTCTGAAAGAACCACAGTCTGGAAAAGCAGATGTGTTACTACCATTGACAACAGGGCTGTCAATGGACTTTTTAATTCACAAGATGGTGCTGTATTTACTTCAGAGCAGCCTCAATGATTCCAGCAGAACTAGATGAACACAAATATGCCATGATGGGATTTTCACTTGGACAAAGCTTTGAGGGAGACATGCCTAGACCTACAGCAATCTGTACATCCATTTCCAACACAGATAAGCTGTTGTATTGGTAGATATAGGAGAATAATAATCTTCTTAAATACAAAAATCCTAATGTGGCTAGGTAAAGCAGAGTAGAAATTACAAAGTCTATTCAGAGCTCTCCTTTTGCCTAGTATGTATTCACTGTTGCTTTCTTGTGCCCAGGCTTATTTTATTTGACTCAGTCAGTTTCTGAATGGTGACAAAACCTGTTCAGACTCCTCTGGTCCTACACTGTGTCTGATACTCCCATTTCTCCTAGATGAGATGAGTATAGTTAAAGAATTTTCATTTCAGTAGGAACAAGGCATAGGGGAAACAGAGGGAACTAGAAGTTCAGTGCCCCATCATGTTTCATATGGAGATTGTTGACAAAGATTTTACAAACCCATTTTCTTTAAAAAAAAGCTCTGTTGCACAGGACACATAGGAGACAGCAGTGCCCAGCCGTGCAGAAAGCACTGACTGACAAAATGTACCTTTAGTGGTCCTAGAAAACTGGCAGAGCAGCATTTAAGCTCCCCTCAACCCAACCTTACAATCCACACTTGATCCTTCCAGCATCTATGACAGCATAACCCTCTAATGCAATCCTCTCTACAAAGAGCCACTTGAGCAGATGCATCACCCACAGTACACTAAGTGCACTTGCACTTCATAAAGTGCTCACAGAGGAACAAAGAAGTCTGCCTTCCATCTCAGCTAAATAAATTGTTTTTTCTAAAAAAACCTTCCAAAACCTTCAGTTATTGTTCATTTCTGTTTTGGTCCATGTGACAGGTAGTTTTACCCAGAAAACACAAAATCTAACTTTGGTAATGTAAGTATAACTAAACAGATGGTTATTTAGTGATTCATTTAGATCTAAAATAAAAGATGGAAAAATTAAATATACCACATGGCATTCTGCAGCCTGTGAAGAAGGAAGAACTGTAGACTTTTGTCCCAAATCCTTTGAAGACATCTTTGAAGTGTCTGCAGAAGTACTAGGTGGATGATCTTGGATTTCAGGCTCTGCTTTATTGTCAGGGGTGGGAACTATTTGAACGGAAAGAGATGCTGTGTGTATCTCAGGCATGGGGTTACAGGCAGGTGAGACAGGCCTTTGTGAAAATACTGGCTCTTCAACAGGCTTGAGCTGCTGCTGAGAATTACAAGGAAGACTACTTGCTGGGTCACGTGTCCGGGTTAATTTCAGGGTAGATATCTTACGTTTTTGAGACTGTTGCCTTTGGCCTTGATGGAGAGTAGTACTAATGCCAGCTACCGTGCTTGCGTCTGCACTGGAGACTGAGGTCAGTGGTTTAATGATTTTTTGTGCATAGGACACACTTGTGTTAGATATTTGAGAAGACATTGTCTCCTGAATGGATGTCTCACTAGTGTAATAGGCAGTATCTGTGGGGTGGTGTTTAGCTGGACCAGCAGTTACTGCCTGGAGATTAATTTCGTTCTCGTGATTAGTTACGCTTGCTTTCCGAAAGCTTTCTTTTCTAGGAGGTGGCAGAGGTGCCTTATTTGCCAAAAGCATCCACACACAGCAAAATAACATTGAAGAAGAAACAGAAAGAAAGTATATGTTAGTAGGAGATATAGTTCAGTTTTACTTTTATATTTAAATAAAGGAACTAGCAAATTAAAGGGCTTCATTTCAACATTGCTAAATTCAGTGGACAACTAAATTGGTCAGGTTCCCACCACCATTTCCTGTGCAACTTCTATTTAAAAAGCCAGATGTTCCATTTGATCAGACCAAAGTGGGATCAGAAAGGATCAGAAGGGAGCCCACAATCATTTGTTTTCTTTAAAAAAAACAATTATTACACTGAAAAAGAATTATTGCTGTGAAACATTCAGTATGTAAGTACTCCATGATCTTGGATAGCAAGCAATTATTCACAGCTAATACACATATATAAAACACAGAGCCTCTTAACCTTTTGAATTAAAATAGTAACAGAGAGAGTATTAAAATTGGTATGTTGATATTTTTTGGACAGATAAAGATGTTTCCAAGTGTGGGGGTCATTTCCTTGTTTATGTTGTGTGGTTTTTTTCTTGATCTGTTGTTGTTTGCTTCTGTTTTTAGTGTGCTTTAATTACATTGTCCTGCAAAACAGGCAGAAGCATTTTCTATCGTATAATTAATACATTTTAATTATCAGATATTTTGATGATTGGTGCATTTTTCCAATTGTAAACTATTAATAAACATTCTTTGAAGTCTGGGAACACTCCTAGAAAGCTTTTATACTTGTGTGTGACCTAGTTTTATTTAGCTGTCTGTCTTGCTCATTGAAAGCAATTTCTGGTAATTAACCTGGGGGCATACAGCCTGTGTGGAGTATGCTTTATCTACGCAGCAAACCAGTCTGTATGACCCACATGAACAGGTGATTCACACTATCTGCAGGACATCAGGACAGTGTTTCACAGAGGTGTCCCATGGATATGTGCCCCCAGCAATGGCATAGCATTAAACACAGTGTGTCCAGTTTTACCTGAGTTGGTGATTTTTTATCCTGTAGATTTGGCCGCACGCTCCTAAAACCTTTTGCTGAAAGAGATGAACTGCTAGCGTCTCCATTCAGTGTCTCTCTACTGCCATTATTGTAAGATCGCCAAGCTTTTGTAAATGAGAAAGAATGAAACCATTTTTTTGGTGTGATTAGTACATCTACACTGCTCTCAACATAGCAACCCAGCTACCAAACAAACTACACAACTGGCAATGATGCTGTTTAACCATAGAAGTTATAAGAACGCGGCTAAAGCCGCCACTCTGCAAAATATTAATTTTTAAAATTTAGAAAATTCAAGCATTGACAGCAGTCTGGGTATTGGGCAGTCAGACATCTTCCTACAATTTTCATACAGACTATGGATTTTAACCCTTAGAGTCTTTTAACCTTTGGAGATGCTGGTGCTTTGGCCCCTGTATAAATCAGGCCCTGTATAAAAAGTTTTTTCATTTTCAGATTGCATTCTTGAACTTCCCAGCTGTGCTGGATTTCGAAAAACATCTCAGCTCACATGAAGTTAGCTGGTCAGGGCAGTTTCACAAAATTTCACCGCAGTACCCAATTAGTTGTTCCAATAGTGTATCTTATTGCCAAATCTGAATGACACCTCTCTCTTCCAACCAACCACATTTTTTTCTCTATCCTCAGACCTGGAATGCCCTCAAAGTGTTGGCCAAACATAGAGGGAGATGTTGAAGACAAAATACTGTAAGAGGCTGGGAAAAGTAACACATTATGTGAGCAGGCTGCGAAGTGAAGGTGGGCAGAACTTGCAATCCTGAGTAAGGCACTAAAAAGGAAATAGCAAGTACCACTGAATGGTGCCACAGTGATGAAGCTAAAGGTGGCAAATTAGCAGTCTGCTTTTTCCCACACATTTCATTTTTCTGACAACATATTCTGTGTTAGAGGAAATAACTGCTTTCAAAGGAGACCTGAATTTGAGGTCTTAACCATTACCAATTAGGATTACAATTTCAGCAGTGCTTTCCTTGAAGAATGAGGAAGTATGGAGTAATGAAATCAAATAAATAGAAGATTTTTGTAATTCATCCACCTACATGGTATTACACTGATACATAAATAATACAGTGCTTTATTTACCTGAATCTGGAGACTGAGAATCGGACCCTGAAAAAGAAATATCCAATATTAATTTGTGTTAGAAATAAATTTATTTTGCAAAAAACACACAGGAGTATTGATAAGAAGCAGTTCTGCCTGTCTAACGAATAATTAGTATGTTTCAATTGTTATGGATATTTTTAGGTAAACAATCTTCATAAATAACTTTTTAAAGTTAATCTGGCTTCTGACAATAATTTCTCAACAACACTCAGAAGCCTTTCCTTGAGAAGGATTTTTAAATCAAGTTTCAATGGAAGGTTTGTAATAAAACCTTTTTCATGCTTTATCTTGAAAAAAATACAGGGGATATGAGACACAAAACACAGATCAAAGGCAAAATTAATTTACTAATTTATTAATTTACAAATAGAATTAATTTCTTCCTAAGTATTCCTGATTTTTTTCATGAATGGCTCCTAAACATAGGCAGAAAGAAATCAAGATCACTTTTTAAAAAGCGTTATAGAAGTGATACATCTGTCAGTGTAACAGAAAATAGTGCTACCCTTCTCCTTGCAAAGTGATATGGCAGGAATGCATAACACTAGAAAAAAGCCATTCAGAAGGTGTATCTCAGTGGTTAGTGGTTATACCTGAGGCCAATAGGTTTGGAGAACTCTGAACTCTCTTCACAGCTGTTAATGTGACAGACATTGCAGCACGTTTGCGAGCACACCCACCGCTATCTGGAAGCACAAAACAATACAGACAGCAGCCCCAGACAAAGGGAGCAAGCACATGCAACATATCACTGTGTGAGATATGCCAAACATAAATGAAAATAAGCACGCAGTTAGGGAACTGCTGCAGGAATGTGTGAATTTGCAGGTTTGGCAGATTAGCAGAACACATAAAATTTCACAGGCTTTAAACAACAATAAACCTCACAGAGAATAAGTGCAGAAAGCTGTATTTAATACTTAATCCAGTAGGGAAATATATACACTCTGTTACCTGAAAGACTGCTTAATTACAGCTAATTAGTAAAAGCAAACAAGTAATCAAGATAAAGGCTTAAGCATTCCAGAATAATGTTAATCAATAATCTGCACTGTAAAACAATTTCATTGTATGTATTAGAAAGACACCATTCATAAACTAAGCTCATGTTTGATCAGCTGACAAAGTACTTTTGTTCAGCCTTTTTGATCCTTTATGCTCAAGAAACAAAATTACCAGTGAAGACATATTTTTTTTTTCATTTTGATGGAAGAAACTCACTGTCCTCTTTTTTTTATCTAAGTTAAAAAAATAAAAGAAATGTATATCTGGAACTGAATAATATTCTGAGGAAATTACTAGAAATCTAAAATAATTTTAAAATGAGGTATAGAAAAAAACCTTCCTTCTGGATCTTACCCAACTCCTTTCTTTAGTCTACTCTCTCACTGCCATTACATTTTATAAATACCCTCTTACTATTAGAAGACAGCTTTCCCACAATTTAGCTATTTAGCAACTTTAGCATAGTTGTAAAAGAAAGTTCATAAATATTCTTATCAATTATATTTAACTAGAATATTTTTCTGCTCTTCACTAAAATAATTATTTTAATTTTAATATTTGATACTACTGAAATTTCATTTAGCGCTTCATCAAGAACTACGAGTACAACGAATGCCTTTTTTATTTCTGTAACCTACGACAAGGAGTTTTATAAAATCAAGATCTTAATGAAGACTTGCAACCTATTTGCAGAAAGTATTTGCTACAATAGTAGCAATTTGAGCCACAGAGTCATCTTTAGCCCAGGTCTGCAAGTGAAGTGATCTCCTGGTATTTTTTTGCTCGTTCCAGTATTCCCCTGCTACTTCAATATTTCCAATATTCTCCTGGCCACAGGCCCTGCAGGATATGCATTAAGTAGTTGTTAACACCGGCAAACATCAGAGCCACTGCCTTAGATGTAAGTGGTACCAAAGACTCATTGCCAATTCCAAGGCTCAAGGCAAAAGGCCAAATCATTTCAGCCAGCAGTAGTTGAAAGCAATACATTACCTGCCATTAATTATTGGCATTGTACATGTGAAACAAAGGCAGTGGCTATCAAATCTGCACATGTGTTTTAGTTTGCTTACATAAATATGGAATGGAGATGGTAATTCAAATTACATTTTCCATTCTTGCATTCCTCTTCCTCCACCATCGACATACATCAGAAGTAATTCCAACAAGATTTGATGATGTGTTGATACTGAGGTTCTGTTCTAATATGAATATTGGCAGACTTTGAAAGCATACTACACTTAATATAAGCTAACAGGCAAAAGAATTTGTTACACTGTCACAACTCTCATGCAAACAAAATGGTAATTTATTTGTAATTTTTCAAGAGCTACCTTCCTGAATTTCATGATAGAGAAAGTGAAGACAAGGAGAAACTGACTACAAACATGCAATTATTTTAACTTCAGGAAACTCTGCTTCAATTTAGTTTTTAATGTAACTCAGCTGAGTCAGAGTTTTATACTTCATGGACCCACAATCTAGCAAAGTGTTTTGGCTTCATACAAGAGAAATAAAATAGATTTTAACGGACTACATAAAATATTTACACCTATATATATAATTTATGTATGTTCACAAGCTTGTACCAGCATTACTTATCAGTATTTGTACAAAATAATGAGATCTAATTAGCATTCAGTTAAGACATAACCTCACATTTATACGATACTGAGTTGTGCAAAATTTTTAACAGAACAGGAACATGTGTGGGTAAGCACATATTGATGCATGATGCATTCCACCCTCTCATCTATGCACAGGCCAGGCTCCCATTAAGTGGACTGTGGAGTATTAAGAAACTGTAAGGGAGACTGAATTAATGATCTTCTGCTCACTGCACTTGCAAACTATAAGCAATTAATATTGCACAACTGCAATATAACAATTGAGGTTATATGAAACAATCTATACAAAACTTCTGCATATATAAAAAAATATGTGCACAAATAGATATACACACATTCACAATTCCTTTGACCTGAAAAATTCTTCAGGAAGGAGTCCTGTCTCACTAGGAATTGCTTTAACATTGAGGCAAAGGAGACCTAAATCAGCTAAGGTCTGTGGTAGTGCTAGAATATGAAATCAGGCAATAACTCACAACCAAAACAGCTGTCTAAAATCCAGTTGTGGCTTCTTTTTCTCTCCCTTTCTTTCTTAACTGTTTCCACGTTTAACCCTTTCCCCTAAATTCAGGGCCCCAAAAGCTGCTCCCACTAGAGACAGCATCACCGTAAGTGAGCTGTATCTGTATTTGACAGTCTACTGGTTGGGTGCTGCCCCAAAGATGGAGATGATTCAAAACACGACCATTTCCTTTAAGAACAAGGGCTGGGTTTCTTAAAAAGACTATTTCAGAGTGTCAGTGAAAGCAGTGGCATAAACCAAGGGGGCAAAGACGAAAGGATGGTGACCTTGTGCAAAGCTGAGAGAAAGCAGCCAGGGACAAGACATTTTTAATAAGTTTTTAAAGCTTATTAAAGAAAAGAAAAATGGCATCCAAACATTAGGTTTGCTGATTGTTATTCTATTCACTGTACTTGTGAATGGTATAATTTTTTCCTTTTGTCTGCACAGTGAATTTAAGTTTAGAAGTCTTTAGACCCGGGCTTCCTACACCTTATTTGCATTCTGACCTTTTGAGGCAAATATATAGTGCTGGGCCCAACTGTCCAAGACAGACGGGTAGACAAGGTTGCTGCCTCTCTATGTCCCCAGGACCAACTAGGAGGGAGACTGGAAATGTGGATGTACACACCACATCCATACACAGCTCCAAACACTCACACTAACGTGGCACAATGGCCTCACCACCCTCCCCTCTCTGGCTGAAGGGCCACTGGGAAAATGGCACATGGGGACAGAGTGGATCCTTCTAGCAACTGGGCCACTCTGCCATTCATTCCATCCTGGCTGTCCTGTGACAGCCCTGGAAGGGCTCTGGACAAGGGAGAACCTTTGTTCCTTGGGTCTCCTTAATTTGTGTTCTTGCCTGCCCTTGTGTCCCTGTGCTCTTCCAGGCTTACGGAGATAGATAGTCCTCTGATGGCTCCTATGATGGCTCTGGGAGTATCAAGGCAGGGCAGGCTATTACTTGGGC
The DNA here is from genome assembly GCA_027886175.1 of Phylloscopus collybita. Taxonomy (NCBI): domain Eukaryota; kingdom Metazoa; phylum Chordata; class Aves; order Passeriformes; family Phylloscopidae; genus Phylloscopus; species Phylloscopus collybita. Next base: position 30,202,104 of record JAJNNQ010000009.1, on the reverse strand, counting down.
TTCCTCTCCTTCCGTCTTTCTCTGAATTCCTTTTTGGATGTGCTGAGGAGTTTTTTACAACATAATCTACATTGACAGGTAAACCTATTATTTGGTTCTTTGATGCTGCTAAAAAATAAATTTTCTGTAGAATGCCTGGAACTCAAGCCCACCTAATTTTATTTCAGTGATCTAGAAGTGGCTTAGCCATCTGTTCAGGAACTCTGCATGGACCCAAGAAATTCTGTTCTTGTCTTCCAGACAAATCGTAAAAGAACAGCCAATGTAATGACTTCCATTAATAATTTTAACAAACAGATAATATTTGCAGTCTTCCAGAACCGCATGCTTTTCACTCTTGGCTGTTCTTTATGTGGTTCATCTAATGCAAACAGCTAACTTGTTTAATAACTTTAAAATTAAACACATTTATCAAGAATGATCCGTGTGAAATTCAGCCAAAATATTTACAGATGGACACTAAGAATCTGTTTTAACTATTAACGTCTATCCATTTATTGTTCCTCAATGCAATTACCTCTCCTCCAACATGAGCTATATGCACATACGTGTAATGAACAATAAGGACATTTATCCTGCGTTTTAATCTGATGTGAGTTTCACAGGCAACTCATGTTTTCTGTGAGCCAGTTAATCAAGCAACCAACTTAATGATGTTTATAAATCTGTAAAATACCTGAATACTTATCGAAGAAACTCCCTAAATGTAGCTTAAAATATTATTCTGTTGATGATACCTTAGTCTGGGTTTAAAAACACACACACATTCTATAAGGCTACTATTTTAAAATTATGACATTTGAACTCCAAAAGGAAGCATGAGCTAAAGTACCCTTGATACTTCTGAGAAACCTCCTGTATATCTTACCTCTGTTTCTTTGCTTTTGCAAAAATGTTTCATTGCCTTATGCTGCTGAATATTCCTTCCTAACATGTGGTACAGAATTAACATCAAATGTAAAAAATCCCTCCCATATATGGTAGAGTATTGCAAACCAAAGCTCTTCAAAACATTTTCTCTGTAGACAAAAATATCTTCCGGAGGGTTTGCTGAGACAGACTGCCAAGTCTGCAGCCACAGGGAACACTGGATTAGAGGAGCCCAGTCTAAGCAGTAGATTTACTTTTTATTTTTAAAGTAAAAAATATACATTAGCTTTGCCACTCTACCAATTACTGGCATCAAACTAGAGAGCTCATTTATCTGCAGGAGTCATTAATGAAATGCATATTTTAAAAACAAACTAGTGGCAAATCAATAGCATCTGATAACCTTCAATAGCACCATGCACAAATTTCTGTTATAAAGCAGTGAAATAAAAAAAGACCGCCAACCCCAAACCAAAGCTGTAGCATTCATGTGCAAAAGACGGTGTAGTGTAGAAAGAAAAAAGAAAGAAAAAAAAAAGGGAAAAAAAGGAAATAGCTAGACCAGAACAGCACACAGAACAGCTTCCACCTGAGTAATTTTCTTTCTTAATGAAGTACTGTTTTAGATGGGTGCAAAGACAGGTGCAAGATGTCCACTTTTACACCCTATTTACAGGTTTTTAATTTTTTTTACAGTCAGAAAACAATCTACATCAATATAATTGATAAGAAATGCCAGATTTTCAGTCAATACCTTCCTTTCAGTGCAGCTGATAACATGCACACTAGGAGCAAGCATATAGAAGATGAAAAATATGTTTTCACAGTCTAAGTCCAGAGTAGATTAGAGTTCAACCCAAAATCATGGTATCTTTAAGTAACTGGCGAGGATTTCAGCTGTGTTCAGGTCTTTAAGGTCTGTTTTTAAGGTTCCTGTGTGATCAGAAGATTCCCAATCCCAAAGAGAGGTCATTCAGCCGCAGATTATTTAAATCATATGTTTTCTCTCTTGAGAATTCATAACTTACATCAAACATCTTTGTACAACACCTAACAAAGTCATATGTCAGGGCTGCAGTAGCACAAACTGGCAATTTACCTATTTATTCACATTTTTTGAAGTAGAAGCTATAAAATTACCTCTACCACGTGATTTCGACTCATATGACAGCAACGCACAATGTAATTATAGTATTATGATTAGCAAAGTTACATCTGAAATTACAGTTCTATGAAACAAGTCATATTTTAGTACTACCTTAATTATGCAGACTGACATGTTTAGGAAAGACATCTTCACTAAAAATGAGAGAGGACAGGACAAATTTCAAAAAGTATTTTTATAAATGAAAAATACCCCATCTTGGTTAGCACTTAAAAAACAATTAAGAACAACTAAAACTTTGGGGAACAAAAGCACACCCTCAAATGAGAAAGTTAATTTCTCCTGCTTATTCTATTTACAAATGCAGTGGTTTCAAGTGACCCAATATATTTTAACTTTGTATCAAAAGATATGCTCAAAAATGGGTCCTACTGAGATCAATAGGAAACCATGAAGCCAGATTAATACAGTGATCTAGGTAATGACACCTGTACCACAGAAAAGCTAATCCCTTTGATTTAGAGCATGCTGCTGAAATTCAGACTTCAAAGGCAGTTCTGGTCCTCAGGTCCCACATATCATGTGATGGTGAAGCACTGCGGTCAGTGATAAAGCCACTGGCTTGGAAAGGATGGATAGGTCTATCCTTGCACCACAGTTAATCTGCAAACCAGACAGTTCACCTATGGAGTCTAAAAGAGCTGACTGCAACTGAAAATTTACGCCTGATTGAGGACAGGATTTCAGCAGTCTGCTTTCAAGAGGCCTATTCCCTCTTCCAGCACAAAGTGCAGCACTGTCTTACTGGCTTCAGAAGTTCAGGAGCAAATATTAGTACGCTGTCATAGATCATGTAGATAACTTTCTACAGAGTACTTAATTTGGTCAATACATCTGTTACAGCAACTTGAGAGAAAATACAAAGCACTGTAAGTACAAAATATCCTCAAGGTTATCCTCAGCCGATATGCAAGTGCAGCTTATAATACAGGGCAGTGTTCATATGCCCCTTAATTTAGTGGCAGTACAGAATAGAACTAAAGGATTTTTAAAGCATGTGCATTTTCTTAGGAAAATGTGATGCTTTAATAACACTTTTCCGTAACTGTTATATCCTTATACTATGTATTTTCACATAAAACATACACACACACAAAACTGATACTATTAATTAAGCACAGAAGGCTAAACATGCACTTTTATTTTGTGTATCCATATATGTCCATACATAGAAAAACATGTATGTAAATTTTATATATGGGATACAAATACACATAAGCAAGCATACTATTAAAATATCTTGCTTATTTTGAAATCAGCACCAACTAAAGTATAATTTATTAATGAAAATTCTAGTAAATTTGGGATCTTCTCTGATCACAAAACAACACATAAAAAAATATCTCACAGATGCAGCATACCTGTGTTCATATTGACACTGGAGGATTTGCTATAAAAGTCTTCAGATTTCCTGCGGGAAATAAAACGATCTATTAATTTGCACAGGACAAGAATGTGTGGTACAAAATGGCAGCAGGGCTTTCTGGAGGGGTGGAGAATCACTGTGATACAAATGGCAGTCCTATTTTAACACTGCTTTAATTAAACTGGTATTGCTTGTCCTTCCAAAGTTAAAGATGAGCTGTCACTTCCATTATAAGTCACCCTCTCTTTAAGTGTTTAGTAGCTTTCATGTAAATATTTGCTCTAGGATAAAAAAACCTAGTGATTAACTTCTGGTCTTGAAACTATAAACTAAAAATATTTTCCATGCAGGAATGTGAAAATATTTTTAAAAGCTGCTTATAAGGTTTATTCACTCCTTTGCACAAACTAAAAGATGTAAAGAGTAAGTCTCTCCAAACATTTTTTACGCAGCCACAGTCACCAAGTCTTTTTCAATGTTTTATAAGAAGATGTGGTTGTTTTCATCCAGTGATTTAATGTCTCCCCAGACAAAACCGACATTCTTAATGTTGCTTGATGTATTTCTGTGCACAGAATCAGGACATGTGTCTTGGCACTGGCAGGAATCATTATCGAAACTCCTAATGGAATCACTAGGTAGCGAATCAGGTCACTATACACCAACACACTTTTCAAAGATAATAATTTGCACCAAACTAATGTGAAGTGCACATGAAGGTTGAATCTATTTAGATATCCAAACTCTATACAGTACTTACAAACAAACAAACAAATAATAAAACACAACAAGCCAAACTACAACTGCAGAAAACTTGTAACATTCTATATTAACAGCCAACTTTAACCTACTGATGCCATGGGACAAAGCAGACACTATTTTCCACCTACTGCCAGTTTATGTCACAGCTCTATCTCAGGATAAAGGGGCATTTGCATACTAGCCAGTCCTAGCTGCATTGTTACATATACACTGTCCAATGTCATCAACGTTAGCAAATGGGCAGACACACTACAGGCCAAAATACTGAGGGCTAAGAAAAAATTAAAAATAAAAATTAATTTTAAAAAAATCATTCTCCCACTGCATTATTCCTACATCAAGTCCAAGATAAAGGGAAAAACAGATTTCATAATGTAACACATCTTTAAAAAATAAATTAAAAATATAAACTGTCTGGCTATGTTGGAGTAAGTTGGAAGGTATGCATGAGGGATCATTTTTATGATGGGAGACTAAATGTACTAATTAAAACAAGCACATGAAATATCAAAACAGAATTCCAGTTTCAGTTCAACTCAATGGGAACCCTGAATTAACTGTACCTCTGAAGTAACATATATTGCTCTATTCCCTTGTATTCATAACAGGGCCAGATATTCCACTGCTCAAAAAATTACTGTTTTTCAGAAACTATGTCATCTCTGCTGCTATTATTCAGTTTTGTGACACAAAAAAAAAAAAAAAAAAAAAAAAAAAAAAAAAAAAAAAAAAAAAAAAAGTATGCTAAATTTCTTGAGACCTATGGAAATAAATAACTGGCAGTGAATGAAGTTTTATTATTTTTATGCTACAGGTATCAGCAAACTACTGCAGCAAATTTTTTAAGGATCTTATAAAAATGAAGGCAATTTTCTTATATATATATGATCTCTGACTGAAATTTTGCATTTCTTTAACTGCAACAGAATGTTCTTACAGCCTCAAATTCCCATTGCATTTTCAGACTGCTAGAGGAGACACCATTTCCAAGCCTTCTTTTAGCTTGGAACTGAATCGCTGACCATACCACATGTAAGATACAAAATGCAACATGATATTTATTTTCAGACCCAACAAGTACAGGACCCTTGGAACACTGCAGAGCCAAAATGATTTCTAGCAGGTGGCCTTGATATATTTACCCAAAGCATGCTTAACTCTTACTCAAGTTTTAACAAACAAAACTCAGTTTCAGCACTACAGTTTTTGTACTCCTAAAAACTTCAATCAACAGTTTAGGCTACATTGCTGACAGTCACTGAGGGACTTCATACAAATCACTAATGTTTCCATATTTACCTAATTTGGCTGAAAAACAAGTTAGCCTTGCATACCTAAAAGATATGCATGTAAATAAGGCAATCCAAATCTCACGCATGCAAACAGCAGGCCTTGTACTTAATACTAAAATTATTTTGAATTCTCTGCTTCTAAGGAGCTAAAGCACCATTCAAATACTTAATGATAATGGAGTAGAAGCCAAATGAATGCAATGAAATTAAACGTTGTATGCCTGAAAATATTTTACTCAACATTGTTTCAATCAGTCTTTAAGATCCTTGCTTCAAGAAGGAGGTGGCAGGGGGAGGAACAGGGAGCAAAGGACTGGTTTTGTTTTGTTCTTCTGTTCCCTCTTAATTTCCTCCTGAAAATGGTTCTTTGGGAATGGGTTTGCCCCTAACAAAGGCGAGATGAACGTTCCACTGGAAGCATAAGGCACTTTGGTGCCAACATGTACACCCAGCGATCAGCTGAGATACTCAGCTCTCAGACAGCTAATGTTGTGACAGAACAAAGGCCTGCAAGGCTCATGTGAACACAAAGCACCACTGCAATGCATGAACTTTCAAAATCAATCACCTAGATTGGGCAAGTCCTCCACTCAGCTCACACCTGGTCTCTGATGCTGAGGTAAAAGAACACTAAGCACTAAGCACTAAGTTAGTAGCAGGCTTAACTTTTGCAGACAGAAATCTTGGATTAATCTTCATGGCATTCTTCTATAGTTAGCTTCATGTGGATGAGCTAATGCAGTGGGAAATGAATGACTGTGCTAATGCATAAAAATGGGTCTGTTGGGTTGCATGCAGGTACCATTTCCACATTTAGTTTCACTAAATACATACCCTTGATAATATTACAATGATTAACAGCTCAGAAATTCTTTGCATTGCAAGAGGTTACTGAAAAGACTTGTGGGAATCTCATGGATATCTGCTCTATTTTCTCCAAGAGACCCTGATATCTACCTGTAATTACTTCTGCTCCCAGTAAGTTCTGAAGTGTGGGGTGCTGAAGAAAAACATTCTGTCACCCCTTCTGTTCCACATTCATATCGAGCTATAAAAAGGGTTAGTGAGAAGTCAAGGAAGGTTTCCCCACCCTCAGTTTATTCATGAATCAAGATGCATGACTTTACTGTTAGAGGTTGAATTCCATTCTTTACCAGATCTAAACGCACCCAGAGATGTTAAGGCAGAAGAACCATTTAGACGCAGTTCCATGCACTGTGCTCCCAGATGACCTTGCCTAAGTAGGAAGGTTGGACCAGGTGACCAATGCAGTCCTTTTCAACCTTACCAATTCTGTGATTTTAAGTTACCTGTTATTTATTCTTTGCCATTTCACAAACGATAGTATAAAAAAGCAGATTTTAAATGTAATTTTCTGATCAAGTGTTTATATTAATTCTAAATCTAATTCTAGTATGTGCTCTTTAGAGTTACCATCCTTTGTATTGAATTCTAGTCCAAGGACCTTTGGTGAGAGGAGCAATTGATTTAGACCACAGAGTGCAGATGGATCAACAGCAGGATAGATACGTGTGTCTGGCTGGAAAATTACCGATTTTCATTTTCTTAGGTAGAGAGCAGTCCCCGAGTATTTGCAGGGGACAGGAGCTTTCCTGACTTTCAAAAGAAGGAACATCAGACTTCCATTAATGTTTTTTGCCAGTTTCACAGTTTGAGTTTGAGAGAGTAATCTACTCAAGAAAATATCTGAAAAGTTAAGAAACCAAATCAGTGGCAAGTTTACCACAAGGATTGTTTATTCAGTCAATTTAAACACTGCAGGTGATCTACAAACATGCATTTGTAACCAGGCAAGATTGTATTTTGCATGTGGCAGTATATTCTTTTAACGCACATCATTAAGACTCTGCAGAGCATTCCTGCTCTCCTGCAACAAGTCAATATACTTCATTTGTCAACTCATACATTCAGTGATGGAGGGTAAAAAAAAGTATCAAGCATTAGTTCTGCAAGTATGTTGAGGCTGACTATTTTATTCCTCTCCCTTTCAGATGTTTTCTGTTAGCAGGAAAACTATGGCAATGAGAATGCAATGAAAACTTGATAAACCCCAAATGTTTAGATTGTGACAAATACACTTGCACAAAGAAACAACTTCCTGAAACTTCCTTGCTAGAAGAAGTCTCTCCTGCTGAGCCTATAAGCAGGTAGAAAGCTTATATGCAAATATATTGTATGAAAAAATGTTCAATGGAGCACAGGTAGATGATGCTTATAATGAAAATGGTTCCTCCATGTTTCAGTTTTATTAACATGCAACAAGAAGTCCCCAGAATGGCAGGGGATCTTAGTAAAGATCCAACACAGCAAGGCATATGCTGAGAATGGGCTGTAGTACATGTTTTATGAAAGCCCCACAGAACTATTTCCATGTTTTATGTTAAACACAAGCATAAATACTGTTTGCCCCAGACCACACTGCCTCACCCTATAAGGATTTGAATACTCAGAAGCTATAACTCTAGTTCTAATTAAAGTGTTTTCAGATAGATAATCAAAGAGAAAAACATGGGCAGACAATTGACATCATAGTTTCTGTAATTTTAGGTTTTTCTTAAAAGAAGAGATCCTCACTCTAAGTGCAGTGCCATTGTACATATTACTCATGTCCATTATCTGGAAATGTACTGATCAGGTCATTAAACAATTGGGACAGTGAATAATTTGTACATGGTCATAAATTTCTACTAGAACACAATAGGTAAGTCACATTGTACTCAGCAGCAGTAAGTGCGTGACCAGGGAAATCCCTACACACAAAAGCTCTGTTTCCTGGACTATCCACAGTACTACAAACAAACTATCTTAGGCTGATATCTAACTTACAGCAGATCAGATACTTGAGCCTATTTCCTCAGCAAATACAATACTAACATTGTTATTCAGTGTACTGCTAAGACTTTGAGTTGGAAAATTGCAAGTGGTTCTAGTTCCCACGTGCAAATGTTCAAAGAGTATCAGATACAGGAAAATCCACCACAGGAGTCTATGGCTGATCATTCTCTACAAGCACATCAAGGGATTGGATGCAAGCAGAGGAAATAAAAGTACTATTAACCATTTCATGCATCTTAAATGTGAGTTGAAAATCATAAGGTAATTTCTATTCATGAGACTCATTAAGGTCTGAAGCACTTGCCAGGAGTGCTGTGGTCAGACTTAAGACTCTGAACTTGACAAGCGTATGTGAAAAATGTGACTGTAAATCTGAAATCTGAATGCAGGGGAATAAATCTGATGACACAGGAACTTCTTTCCAGACACTTTTCCTACTGTAATTTCTCTGAGAATGCTATAAATGCAAGATTAAGAGAAACCAGTATCATCCTTTCCCGTGTTTCTTCACGAAACATAGAAAATTTACTAATTGTCTGATAGGAAAAGCAAAGACCACGTTTCTAAACTGCAGGATTTTAACAGCAATCTTTATTCTTGCACATCAGTAGAAAAAGTTCAAACACTTGCATTTAAATTGGTATCAACGTAAGCCTCTCTCTCTAGAGAAAACACATGAAGCTTAAAATTTTGCCTGTTTGTAGCATGATTTTTACTAGATACTTATTTTGACTTGGTATGTAGTGAAAAACAAACAAAATTTCTGCATTTGATTCTAAATAGGTACTTGCTGTCCTGTCAAAATACTTCTCAGATACTTCAGTAGCAGAACATTTTCCTAAAATGATACTGCAAGTATAAGAGGGTACCAAGAAAGTTATTCAGCTGACAACATTCTGTACATTTTACTGGTTATTTTTACAGCTGCAAAGGGAACAAGGAGGACAAACTGCTGCTCTTACATTCTGCATCTCCTCCTCTACCACTAGAGAAAATTTTATTAATAATTCCAGTCATGCTTGTGGTGTTTGTGATTTTTTTCACTATTTTTACTACTTCAATATAAATATAAAAGGAGAAAAGTTCCATTAACTGAATAAAAGTTAAAAGTTCCACTAACTTGCTGACTCCAATTCACATTTCTTACCCTTTTATCCAGGCACCCACTACTGTTTTTAATACTATCAAATTTTAAATTTCTTGCCTTTAAAGGTAGTTGTTTTTGTTCCCTGCTTTTGTCGTCCACCTTTGCTGTTGTGTTACAGGAACTGTATTTGTTCAAATGGACTCATTCCATAGGCTGGAAATTATTTAAGATTAGAGTTGGGAGCATGTATGGGAGCATGTCACTGAAGTAAATATGCAGTGGATTGGTGTGCACAGACACAATTACAAAAAGCTCCACTGTAAGACAGAGTGCCTTGAAGGCATTCTGCATGTTCTTAGTACTTCTGAAAGTTTTCATTTTATCATGATGAAGTATTTGTCTTTTAGGAAATACAATTTTTAAACAATGGTACTCAGAATTCACCTGTCAAATCTTTTTGACATTCTTTAAAACTTTATCTTAAAGTTTCATTTTCAAGAAGATCCAAATATTCCCAGAATATCCAAGTATTTCTCAATCTTTCTCAAGACAAATATCATTAGAACTATGTTCCTGTTAAAAATTCATCATTAAAGGGTTTAATCTGGATTCTTTAGATTGCAGCAACTACCAAAGTCACCAGGAACATATAACAGTTTTAGTTTCATTTCCAGAACTTTGCAAATTACTCGTTGCTTGAATACTCCAAGTATTGTCAAATTTTCTGATTCTATAAGTATGACAAACAGTGCATTCTAGCTCTTTTCTAGTAGGTATGGAATATGTATCAATTTCATACTAAACATGAATAAATCTCCACCTAAATTAGAACTCTTTCAAATAGGGCTTTCTTCCCCCCCATGAGTCAATACCACTCCCCTTGGAATCAGTGGGAATAGTGTTAATTCATGAAAGAAAAGCCTATTTCTGTTTGCCTGTGTCAGTTTTGTCTTAAATATAAAATATGCTTCCCTGAACTACTAGTAAATGTCACAAATAGCTAACAGAATTGGACCAACTGGTGAGGTGATATAAGAATCATTAATATATACTTTTAAGTTGCTAAAGGAGCAGCATTTTGCTTTTATCTTTTTGTAACACTGTGCATAAAACCAGAAAGAATAACTACAACTTAAAGGACTAACTAGGAAGATACCAAATAAAAGATTTTAATCATTATTTTCTAAGATATTAATTTGAAGGGATTGTAGAGGAAAACTTTCAGTTTTATCATAAATTATATGGACAAATGCATGGACCTTATAAACCTAGCCACAAAACTCTCTCCCACACCACATCCAGTTTAATTTGCCTTGTTAGGCAGGAGGAAGACAACAAAAACAACCAAAATATTTCTGCTGTCTAAAAAGGTGAAGAGTTGAACCCAAGCTTTTTCCATTACATTCATTGCAAGCTCTGGATGGATTGATGACTAATGCAGTTGGAACTCACTGAACTGCCTTGGTGTGATTCAATTCCAAAGGGTGTTTCAGCCTTTGCAACTAGGAGTAACTTTCTCCAGCAAAGGATGTCAAAGCCTGACCTCCACACAGGGGCTTGACTTCAGATCAGCTCTACTCTGGCCCTGCAGACCAGAATACTACTGACACATCTACTTCAGTATCCTCCTGCCACAGGAAGCATGTGAGGTTCCTTCCTTGAGCCACATCTTCCAATTCAGGTTTTTTGGTACCTCTGCAGATCTACTCTGTGAACCCAAAATGACAAGAACTAAAGAGCAATAAAATGGGGGAAAGATCATAAGATTTTAGTTTAGATTAAGGAGTTGTGAAGCAAAACCTAGAGTAGATTTATTCACTGTTGGTCTGAACAGACACATGGTTTCTTCAGTTCTGCTGCACAAGAAATACTTCTGGCCTTTCAGTCTTCATGCTGAATTACATCATAATGCCTCAATACCTAAATGACTCACCATTGACAGCAAGTCAAATGCTATAAACTTCTATCTTCTATCCCTGCTATAACGCCTGCCTTATACCATGCAGTGTATCTTATTAACTCCTAGCACATTTTGTCTTTTCTCGAGAATCCTAGCACTGCTTTGCATAGCTGTAGTCCCATTAGAGACTTAACTGTTTGCAGGACAGAAGACATTTAACAGCAGCAATACTATGTGCTCTCAAAACAAAGGAAAACTCCTTATGTACAACACATGAAAACCAGAATAATCAGCCTTGCAAGCTTGAATTTGAATGCTTTCCTGATACTACATTTTGCCTTTTCCCATGGGGCACAATCATCAATTTTCATTTCATAGAGCTTCACTCCTCAAGGTAATAGACATCAAAATAATGCCACTACTACTGTTTACAACATGAGTATGTGCACTGTACTGTCAGCTGATTTCAGACCTCACGAAATCCAATATGCCTCAATGCTATATAGAATAGCAAAAAAAAAAGCTACAATTCTTCCTAATATAAAGAGCCAAAGAAAGAAGTACCAACCAATATGGTTGGGAGTATAGTTAACTCATGTAAATAAGGAGTGTTAATACTAACTACCTGTACCTGCTAGCTAAATTTCACAAGTTCTAGACATTTGGTAATTTTCAGATTGTATGCTTATCCTTCTCTCTCCCTCACAATACCTTATTCTTCACCAGCACATTTAAGATTTCTGCTAAGGAGCACATCCTTTACTGATTCTAGAGTAAATCAGAAACTGTCTAAAGCTAAAACTCACAAAGATTAAGCAGAATGGTATTGGAACAATTATGAGATGACACACAAAAGAGGTTTAGTCTTCACTGAAATGCTGAAAGAAAACACCAGAGGTTTGTGCCATGCTTGCAGCAAACATGGGACAAGGTTGGGGATCACCTGAGAGGTGACTGGGTGCCTGCATAGCACTGCCACGTGTGGCTGTGCAGTGCACTGGAATCTGCCTGCCAGCCACCCACAGGTCAGAGCATTCTGTGCTCTTCCACAATCATGCACAAGACCCACTAGCACAGGCATGAAGAGGGAAGAGCACAAACCAGGATGAGTTTTCACCCTCTTAGTTCCCTAGTATCAAAGCAACTATGCCAGCAAATGGAATAAGGACCCTAAATAGTCTACTACTGACTCCATCCTTACCCAAACCTACTCCCACATCCCATGAGGAGATCCAGTTTGTGTTCTGGATGAGGCCACAGAAACAACTGGTTATAAACCTACTGCAATAACTAGATCCACATAGAGGGAATGAGCTGAAGCAGTAGAGGTAGCATTAGCTGGCATTTCCTACCACAGCCTTCACAATGCTAAGGTAATTTCTTTGCCCATCACCACCTAGATTTTTTTTCCTTCTGAACAAAAGGGGAAATACTGAAGTCTCATTATCTGACACCACAGGGACAGCCAGATCACTCTTCTAGAGCCATTAGACAAACATCTGCCTTCTAAGCTCTCAGCCCCAGATTCCCTCCTAGCCAGTCTTATCTCTCTTAACTCAATTCCCAGTTTTGTTGCCACTACTCTCCAAACCAAACTCCTCCTTCCCCTGCCAAAGGCAATTTGTCACAGTCTACTGCCCTTATTCCCTCAGTCTTCAAGCCAGGCAGTCTTTTCCTCCACAAGGATTGGTCTATAGTGGCTCTGAAAGAATAGCAAACACCAGCACCTCATTTTCAGATTGCTCTAGCATTCATTGCAGTACCAACTACATGAATAGTCCCACTCATTCCCTATATTAGCCCTGGCACTCACTGGCATTCAAGTACTCAATTCTAATTTTCCATTCATGTGCAATGGGAATAGGTTTTCAGATTCTGCTTTTGCCAAATCTCTACTAAGCACCTGCAAACTGATTTTTTTGGGAATTTTTGTAACGAGAGGGAAAAGTCACATTCCTATCAAAGCTTTGGTAAAGTTTTTCACAGTATTCCAGCCAGAGTCTCCAAATTTAGCTAAACTATAGGTGACTAGAACTTTTAATGTAAAAAAAATCATTATATTGTAAATCACGACCTCTAGCTTTTGACAAGAAACTTGAAATAGAATCTTAAACGAACAGATCATGATAATAGTTTAACAGATAATGGGTCTGCTGCAGCTAGTTAGCAGAGGCTAATACTGCAGTTCTAAACAAGATGAATATTTTAGTTTTAAGACAAGGTTTGTTTCATTATTACAATGACATATGATAGTACATAAAGCCTGTTCTGCTCTCTAACTGCCCAGTGACATTTTGCCAAGGGTATGTTCCCAGGAGCACCGATGCCAGCAGGATGGGGTGGGTTTAGCATCGGTTCCAAATGCAGTGTGTTACACTGAGGTTATCAGATTAGTTCAAATGTACCTGCAGCAGCCCCAGTCCTGATGCCACCACAATGCACCTGATGCTATTTAGGGCTTATTGTTCTGCTTGGTAAGTGTCACTCAACTAACTCCTGGAGTGCCTGCACATGGGATGGTATCTGTTTCAGGAAAACACATAGATCAGTTACATGCCTTGCTGTAATACCAGCTGTTCAACCTCATCAACTGTGGTATGAATAACAAAAAGGGGGATAGATGACATAATGCAGCATGACAGAATATCTTCCTTCATGTACCACCCCCTAGATTACTTAATATAATTACTAAAATTATGTCCTCAGCTTAAACTGGTGTACCCCATATCTTAATGTCAGTTTTACAGCACTAGGCATTTTAATATATTTATTTATTTTAAATTGGCAACAGTAAGTACCATTCCCTTAGCAGATGTTCTCAGCTCCCACACTCTTAATTATAGTTTTACAACTACAGCCACCTACCATACAGTGCACTGCAGCAGTGTGTAATTTTGAAAGCCACTTGCTCATTAAATTCCCCTGCTTTGTAGAGCACAACTGATTTCAACTCTATGCCAACTCACATGCACACAACAAAGATACAGGTTTCAACTCCAGCACATGTATTTCACATGAATGTGTACAAGTTAACATGGAGGCATGCTGATTTTGTTTAGGAATGTTCAGAAGAAGAAAATATCATTAAGGTAAATGCATTTTATTATTTTAATTAATACATGACATGGATTATTAAGAGGCATAACAAATTACAGTAATTTTTCCTCTGAAGAGCTATTTAAAATAGCTTGAAAAATGGAAATTTAACTGTAAACAAATCTTACTATCAACAGACTAGACAGAGAAACATGGCTAAAACTGTTACCTTTCTACTGCTTTTTACTTACCACCGTATGACAATCTAAAACTTTAAACAGGATTCAGACCTCATACTGAACAGTGATGGGAACAGTGTATGTTCCAATACTGTCATGGCAGCCTGTCACCTTCTTCTTCAGCTTAGCCATATGAAAACCCACAAGATTTTTGTCAGGAAGAAGTGTCAGGGTGCTCTGTCTGTTCTTGGTTTTCTCAGCAGCTTCCAGAGAAGTTCCTTAGCACTCATAAGTTACTTAAAAGCTACCGGGCAGCAGCCCAGCAATCCTCACAATGGAGTATAGCATCTTTAAAGATACCATTTCCAGATTTTTCTGCAGACAGAAGAGTCTGCAGAGGCAATTGGTAAATTTTAATTATCTTACAGATTGTGGTCTTACATAGGAGATTTTAAAGATTTAAAATTTTTAAATCTTTAAAAATCGTTAGGCTATAGGCCTGAAAATATACTAGCTGTGGAATTTATCAATAAAGATAAAGATTCATAAAGATTTTTATATTTAATAGTCTCATTTATTTATTTATTTACTTATTTGTTGTCAGTATTATTTAGAATGTGTTATTTCACAATCATTCAGATCCAAAATGTGTAGTTCACACGAAACAGTAAGAGAGACAGATGGGTAGAGAAGTAAGCGTCTCCTTTTAAAAAGGATCCAACATTTAAAGGATCAACATTAAATCTGATTTAAGAAATTTATAGTGACTCAAATTATTGATATTTCACCTGAACTTTCTGAATGAAAAGGAAGAATGTTTAAACTGCACTTTTAAACATGCATCTTTCTCATCCAATAAAGAAGTTATGTTAACTAGTCTTGAAATTTCCTGAAGTCATGAAATGGCTATCTGTGAAAAGCTGTCAAATTAATAAAATAAATGAACTGAAAGCACAATTGCTTTTTCATTCCTTACAGCAGTTACTGGTGCTGCTTACGAAACACAGTGTACAAGAAACCAGAAGCGTAAAAGAAGGAATAATTTAAAAAATGTAAAAAGCTAGTTTAATATCTCCACAAAGCCATCACCTCATTTTTGTCCCAGATGTAAACACTTCCCTGAAGATCAGTAACATTTGAAGTAGTAAGATGTTCTTTCTCCCATCTAAATGAAATGGTATCAGAGTACTTCCAATCAAAAAAAAAATGAGCTAATTCTGAAAGCCCATGCATGAACAAAGGAATGTATGTAGGAATCAATTTGTCTTTGAAGGGAAATTTTTGACCAAGACAGATTAGTGTTCTGATTTCTATTTCAAATAATTAAAAATTATATACCACTTGAAAAATTAACAGTTTTAGAGAATAAATTACCTGTATTATTGCTGATGCACATCTAGTTTTTTCTTTCTATTCTACAGTCTGGCTGAAATTCTCTACTTCCTTTCTTTCAGTACTGCAATTCTTTTCATACTCAGTTTTCACCTGTGTGTCTAACTTCATCCACACTGTCTCACTTTCCTGGCATCCTATCCTCATTTCTGAAGGTGATCTGAGATAATTTTTCTCCTCTCCACTTGCTCTAAGTATTATCAATAGCATAGGTTCAGAAGCTCCTAAATTAAGTCCTTTCATTTCAAAGATGTGGCTGTGAACATCTCTCTGCTTTCTGGTACTTTGGCTGTAATTTCATCCCATTCTCTCTTACCTCTTGGAAGCCTCCCTCACTCAAACCCCCACTCTTAAGCATCATCTCTGTTGCTGATGAATGTGCACTTCTTTACAGGATTATTGTAATGAACACAATGTATATCTCCCTTGTAAATGATGATGAGGTCAAAATTACCATCCAAAACCAATGTTTTGTAGGAAAATACTTTTTCATAAAAAATGTTCATAGCAAAGAGTAGCAATTACGGAAAATGGTGCATAAGTTGCAAAACTGTTAAGAAGTCCTGTTTTGACTTTATTTACTTATTAGCTTGTTTTCAACTGAAATGTTTGATTTTTTGGCTAGAGTAAGCTTTTATTTAGATATAAGTTAGTTCACTGTAAATTGGCTCTGAAGAGCAACACAAAATAAATGTTTCAAAGATTGTCTTAAACTGGTCTTTCCAGTTTCCAAGTTTCTCACACAAATTTGACATTGATATTCAGGTTTTGATTTGCTTAGAAAATCTGGAATACTTTCTGTAATTTCAAAACAATTTCTGTAAAGAAAAGTAACAGTTTCTCATGCAACTCGACTCAGCTTTTTAGTTCTTCCCCAAGATTCACCTCAATTTAACTACTGACCCAGCAGCTTGCCTTGCCTTCCAGCATATTTTAATGTAGTATTAGTTACCCTAAAGAAACCACAAGGCAAACACCAGATTTAAGTGAAGATAAGGTTCGTATTTTTCTCCTACTCCCTTCTGCTAAATAGCTATAATATATAAATTCTGCTCTTATTTAGAATAATTTATACTTCCTTGAAACTACCTGCCTCATGTTATCATGTTCCTCTTTAAAAACCTTCTATACTACTCCTACCTGTGATACAGTTTAGAATTAATATCACTGATTTTTTGATATAGCACAGTAATCTAATATAACTTGTTATTTGATTAGGTAAGAGATGTCTGCTTATATGTACTTCCCAACTAATTTCTAAGTGTCTGTCACACTGTTTTTCAGTATCATTATTTTATTATTTCTTACTAAAGAACACATATTCTCACTACTTTACAAAACAGGTGCTTTCAACATGACCACTACAATGAAAGATTGTACAACAGACAAATCACTCTCACTTGAAATTTTTATATCACATAGTAAACCAATGCTAATACAAAAAAACATTGAGTATTTTGAAAATCAACACTGTTACTCAGTGGTTCTGTGATTCTGTCTTCCCAAGTCACTGTTACGTGTGATGGGGCCCTGCTCTCCTGGGGACGGCTGAACACCTGCCTGCCCATGGGAAGCAGTGCAATCATTCCTTGCTTAGCTTGAGTGTCTGGCTTTTGCTTTCTCTGTTAAATTGCCTTTATCTCAACCCACGAGTTTTATATCTTTTACCATTCCAATTCTCTCCCCAGTCCTGCTGGTGGGAGAGTGAGGGAGCAGCTTTGTGGGGCTTGGCTGCTGCCTGGGGGTAAACCACGACATGCATTCTTAGTTTGCTTTGACAACAGCCATCAAATTTGATGCATTAGTAAAAGCAATCAACACTTCTACATATAATTCTTAACGTGGTGTGAAGCCTTTGTATTTTAAAACATTTATTGTATCTTATCAAAGCCAGTAGAATATGTACCAAATAAACAAACACCTTGCAATTGTTCATTAAGTTATTATGGTAGTAAAGAAGTATACTGTACAACCAGTGCCAGCAATAGAGGGTTCTTGAGTACGACTATTGTTGAAAATTGCAGGCTATCTTACTGGGAGAATAACTATGTGAAAAACTGTATTACTAGACACAGTAACAGATGTGATTACAGGCTTTGTGGATGTCTAAAGAAACATACAAGCTGCAGGACTGCTGCACTGCCTTCAGCTGAGTGACACCAGCATAAACAAAACTTATAGTAGAAGACAAGGCCCTATGAATGTATCCGCAGTGAATTAGTAACTAAGGCCATGCCATCCAAAAACCACTGAATTTTTATGAAGCGCAGAAATTCTGAAGCAGCAAATGCTTCTGAATATTAAGTGAACCAGAACTGTAGGTTTCAAAAATGATTAACTGTTCCCTTGTGTCCTTGGTACTCTTATTTTATATTGAATGTCCCATTGTCTCTCATGGCCTTTGTGCTGGCTGGCAAATACAAACTATCCTTCCACTCTACCCAGCATTTTTAGACTGGGTAATTTCCTTCAGTTTAGTAGATTTTAGAAATAGTGATACCAGGTGAAGCTATGGCCTGAGTTAAAGAGCAAGAAAGACACAAATTCATACCTCAGTCATATCCTCTACCTCAATTCAGTGTCTGTAGATAGCTACAGGGTCTGTAGAAATGCACCCCATTTCTAGTGGGTAACAGGCACAAGTCTTCCAAACATCTGAACTTGTACAAAAGCTGTCCACATACAGCCTCTTCATTTCCATAAGCATACGGAAGTGGGTGCTGTGTGTTATATCCTCCCAAAAAGAAACCTTGCACTTAGTATAAGCATGCATTCCTCTAGTTTTCTGCTAAAAGCAAGGAAACTGTGCTTAAACTTGATGACCTCTGAAGTTTTGCACGAGTAGGGCATCAGCTTCATTTAAATGATACCAAATCACAACTAAAATTAACTGAAAGCAAAAAGTGAATCATCAGAGTTAATATATACCTATTTGCATAATATTAGCAATAAAAGAGAGTCCTACTCCAAATTAAATGTATCATTTTCTGTAACACTCCATAATTTTTCTTTTTGCCCTCTGGGCAGCTCTTCTCTCTGTCTTCCAGTCTTAGAAATAGTGAAGAATGCAAATATTTCCTGCTATTTCCTCAGCTGTTAGAAGCTGTGAAGTTCAGTGAAGTTCAACTGAGGTCAATGGTACCCTTTTACTCTAGTTTAGGATCCAACTCCTTAATTATCTCACATTTACTAAAACTTGTTTCATACAAGGAAATCCTATGTTAGCAGACATTACAGATTATGGAATTTCTTCCACCACTTACGACATCAAACACAACACAGGCTTTCTTGGTTTGTTGTTTTTAATTTAGAGACTATGTAGATACAAACTACTACTACACATTAATAACTCACCCACAAATAACCACTATTTTGCTACACTTAATGTTCAATAAATCACAATTTGTAGTGGCCTGTCAACGTTAATAGAAAACAACATATATTGTTGTATTACCATACAGCAAATAGAAGGGGACCAGAACAACTACTACAATACAAAACTTTTAGATTTTGCCTCTAGAAAGCAGATACAGAATGTACACGTGATATTCGGAATGCTGCCATGAGAGGCAGCAGAAGCTGCCTTGCTTGCAGAAGCACCACAAAGCAGATCTGTTCAGTGGCTCTAAAGTAATTTTTTGGCTTTGTAATTTCAGATAATTCACAATTTTTGTTGTGTGATAGATACACTTACCAGGAACCAGCATTTGTCTTAAATTCTCATGCACAATTTATGCTCAGTGTTTTAATACAAGTTGGATAATAACTTCTATGCAAGAGTCTCCAAAGTATCACCTTACGAAATTCAAATAACCTTTGTCAAAAATGGTGTAACTATCAACAGCTATCAAGAAGCAATTCTGTCACCTTTTCTCCCCTATGCATCACTTCAGTTTTTAGTAAAGTTTTTAACAGCAAAATTCATTGTACACATTAATGACTATCAAATCAATGAAAATTTCTTATGCTGGTTTTATCTTTTTCCAAGGACATCTAATGGTTTCCTGATTTCACAGAATTAAGACAGCCTGATTTTGCCTGATGTTTTGCCAAACATGGCAAAACAAGAGGAATAAAACCTGTCACTCCTTTTTCCCCATGAAATGTATAATTATACAACTAAAGATTTATTTCCTAAAAGAGCACACACAGTGAACACTGGTGTAGAAATAGGTACTTGAAGCAAATGAGCAAGATTCCTGCATTGCTGTACTCCATCAACTGTGATCTGAAAACCTGACCATAGCAGCTTATGTTAAGAACTTCAACTTAATGTTTAAAATATAAGTTGTTTCATTTGAAGGGTTAACCATCATCAGCATATTTGAACCAGGTCTTGAGGCTTCACCAGTACAAACATTATTTTATGAAGTAACCAAGATCAATGTTGTAACCCCCTACATAAATATCACCATATACACAAGTAAAAAGCACTTTTTTTTCCAAGCCTTGTTTCTGAGACATGGGAGGATGAAGAGCCCTCCTGTTCACTGACTTCAGTTTTTCATCTGAGAATTTTTGTACTGTACATGAGCTGACATACTATTCAAGAAGTTCCTGTCAAAAAGCCACACACTGTCTACCAGCCTAGATACTACAGATGTTGAGATTCACAGGAAAGCAGTCCTGCCTTTACTAAAATCATACTTCTGATATTTGTCTCACAAGAAATTATTCAGCCCAGGACTTTAGTTTGTAATTCATCACCATGGTGTCCAGAAGGTTATCAAACTACTCGCTTCTTTCTCCAAGAATGCTAGGCTAAGTGAATATAAATCTAAATTACAGTGAACTGCCACACTCCAATACATCTCAGCTAGTTATGTTTAGCAACTATTTTATTTCACAGAGTTTTGTACGTATGGCTCACACATGAAGATGATGGGCATTAACACCAATAATTTGTGTTGTTTTCAGCCGCTACTGTTCAGCTGCTGTAGAACATTTTACACACCCCTGTCCCACACAGACTTCCTTGAAGTATGACTGCAGGAAACAAATGTGGGTGTAGCTGGACAGGCTGTAATTGTTTTGAACTTCCACTATATGTAGAGTTAGCAAGTCACTCAGAGGTCAGAACCATCACAGCAGTGCCATTCCACTGCAGGTTTGTCTCATCTTTGGAGCTCCTTGTAGCTGTGTCCAGGCAGGCAGACATGGGAAGAGTTTAATAACAGAGAAAGCAGGCAGTGGTTTTGTAAAAGTAATTTTCTCTGCACTGCTTTTGACAAGCCTTTTTAAAAGGCATTTAAGAGGAGCCTGGAGAATTCTTCCCGGGAGCAAAAAGTGGCAATTTTGAGACGTGAACTAACTCCCAGTGGCCACAACGGACACTGTGGAACACACGCTAATGAACTTTCTGCTATATTAACTTAGACTGCTGAGGCTTCCTTTAAACAAATAATCTGTAAATGATCTCAGAGTAAATTAACCATATGGTTTTAGGTACTGGACTGCACCTCAGGGTACCTGGACTCATTTCTCAATGTGAGAACAAAGAATCAATGTGATCGCTGGCAGTACCACTTTGTTAAATAAATGAAACAAAATATTGTGTGAAGGAGCAAGAAAAAATGCCTGCCAGGAATTTTTGTATTGAACTTTCTGGAATTTCATGTACATTTGGCACAAAGAGACGGGTTACCAGACTTATTTGGCTCCTTTTTAAAAAACTAAACATTCATTGAAAGAGTGCAACTGTTCTTTTAGTACCAAGCAAATTCATGTTCATGGAGATCACCAGCCTTGAGAAGTTTCTGTTACAATGGAGAGATCCCTCAAATGCTGGAGGAACAGACTGATAGGAAACTCATGAAATTCACCAGTCCTGCACCAGGGATGAAAGAACTCCAGATAGGACTTACAGTCCAAGGAGCAGCTCTGCAAAACAGAACCTGTGAACCTCCCCAGAGGAACAGAAGTGGATTGCATGCCTTTAGAGCAATGACAGCCACCTGCACAGGAGCTACACGAGCAAGAGTATCACAGGTATGTCAGGGGTAGTTACAGGTTGGCTCTGCAGCCCATTTTAACTCTTCCACACCTTCTATTTTTGTGCTTTGGAAATAGCAGTGGGAAGCCTGTCTAAACTCAGGTAGTTCCAGACTTTTGAGTTTGAATGTCATTACTTTGCGTATCAAGAAAAAGCATGCAGTGATGAAAAGAGGCTCTTTTGCTTCGTATTAAAAAAAAAAAATCACAAAAACAACAAAACAAAGAAAAAAAACCAACTAAAAAACCTAACAGATGGCAGTACAGGAGGAAATGACATAAAATAACCTTGATGATCTCACCAAGAAAATGACGGTCAGAAATAAACAAGCCTGGGAAGAAGAATGGTTTTAGCTGTTCTCTAGAGTGCATCCTGAACAACTGCGCATTGTGTATCATCAGTAAAGTGAGTGAACATTGCAGAGGTAAGGGAGAATTGCATTTTCTGTAGCTCAGCTTTAGAATAAGAAATGTACATGCTTAATCTACAATAAACTGTACTGGGTTCTGTTTATAGTGTGTTGACAATTTTATTATGCACAAGCTCATTTTTGGCACAAGCTTAAGCTTACTGTAGGTAAAAGGGTGATTTTTTTAGAGCATTTTTTTGCATTGGCCAACAAAGATTCCTAAAGAGGTGACCATGAAAAATCATTACACAAAAGACTCAAGATCTGTAATTACAGGCTAACTTTTTGATAAATTATTTCTGGCCTCTGCCACCTGGACCAGTCTAAGCATTATAGGAATTTCATTTTAGCTTTTTAGCAGAAAGGTCATTCAGATGTATACACATAATGTATCCATTATTAAGAGTAAATTCAAAGAGATTCTCATTTTACCCCGTAAAGAAACATAAATGCATTGGCCATGCTAACACATTGGCAAATAGCTTTTGAGACTCACGTTCAACAGCTATAGCTAATTTATTACCTGCCAAATCTATCCCATAATGTAAACAACTCACGCTGCCAGAAGTAACATAGAGAGGCAAATGGCCAAAGATATGACAACTGTCTTACTTACCTTTTCACTAGGCATTTGTGATGAAAGAAGTTTGGTTGATAATTTGTAGTGACTATTTTATCATTTTCTTAAAATAACTTGTGAAGAAACCCCATCACCTAACCACAAACTGGTAGCTGAAAATGGATACAAGGCTTGAGTCAAGGCAAAATATGGCTAAAGCCGAGGTCTGAAAAGGTTCTTTTCATTCCCATAAATACATCTAAAGCACTTATTAATTATGAAGCAAATTTTGTCTCTCTTTTGAAAAAGCCTACTTTTTCTGGCAGATGAGTGTGCATAACATTTTTCCAACCCGTTAAAACAACGTTCCAAAAAAAGACTGTGGGACAACCCAAAACATCAGAGCTTATCACATATATTTGAAAGCATCAAAGACAAAAATAGGTAGCTTACCTATTTTTACTTTCCCTGAGTAGAATTGTCCAATGCTTTAAACTTACAGTTCCACACCCTGCAGCTGGGATCAGTTTCTGCATCAATGTTTGACCTAATTTGGAGTTTTTATGGGACGTATTTGCTGCTGTGTCTTTACATTTGTGTTCTTCTGTTGTGACTGTTGTTTTTCTGAGAGAAAAATTAGCATCCAAAAGCCATCCTGAATCTTCCTGACATCTTTATTTTTACACCTATATTTTGCTATGTAAAAATTGGTGGAAGAGCCAACAATTGTAAGGACCTGTAGGATTCCAAGAAGTAAAAATTATACATAGGTACATTAATTTGCTTCTTGTGGTGTAAAGGTTATACAGCTACCCTCCTAGGATTTTCTAAAGCTCATGAAAATTGACATGAATGGCAGCTAGAAGGACAGGCAGGCACCTTTAGAACATCCCATTGTGTGGTTATCTGACTCGTTAGCTAATTACAGATCTTGAAAGAGTAGTCCCTGTGCATTTATAACATCTCATAATAAAATTTTGTAAAATTGCAAACATAGCACAGATAACACTCAGTAATTCTCAAAAGTTTTATTCTGTTCTTGGGCTGTCTTCTCAATCGGTCTTCCCAACAAGCACAAACTCATGCTTGACATGAGTGCCCTGACCTTTGTGCAAAAATATGCATGTGGCAGGAATCATCAGCTGTCAGCTGTTCTCTGTGAAAGGACTTCTCAGGTGCAGACACTGTCCTTGCAATCCCCCAAACCCAGCCCAAGTTATAGGTCTATAATTTGCCATTCTTCTACTGGCCAGAGATGTGAGAATCATGTATCCTTGCTAGGTCCAGCCTGCAATAGTCAGTTGACTGAGAACCTCTACAAACAACAAACATGACACAAAAAAGGAATGTCTTTTATTTTTCTCTTCCAGCCCTTGCTAAGGCCTTGAGAAGCAGATTTAGTTTCCATCCTACAATTTTGCTGAACATACTTTGAGATCCATTGTCATTCCTCAATCTGGAGATGCCCACTAAAAATTATTTCAGTAAGCATGCTACGAAATAAGCAGAAAGTGTAAAGAGCTCAAACATATTTAACACCTCTCTTTAAAACTTCTTTCTTCCTCATGGTATTTTTATGTGTTGCAAGTATCATCTCACAACATGTAAGGTTTGTTACTGAACACTTTAATCTGTGCACACTTTTTCTCATTCCCTTCATAACTAGGCTACAGCTAAGACTTCACATCTTTTCCCTCTTCATGCTGACCAAGAATAACACATTATTTCAATGTAGCCTATAGCCCCTACACTGAGGCCCTCTTAGCTAAAATTCACCATACTTCTTTTAGGTTACATCTAGATTTCACGGTAAAAGTACCCTAGCAATCACTCTGTTGGTTGCTTTCCAATTCTGACTGAAAATGTGCAAACGCCTCTTTACCTATTTATCCAGTTTTAGTAACTCACACTAATGTTACCAGCAAAAACAACTTTTTAATTAATTCAACAACATTTTTCACGGTAACTGATGGTTAGTCTGTGCTGGGCTTTTTACACTTTTTTTTTTTTTTTTTTTTTTTTTTTTAATCATTTCCTCTTAAGGGACATACCATAGTGGCATGGCATTCTTTGCCTTCATTAGCCTTTCACACAGTTGAATCCAATAGGGTGATGGTAGAGAATAAAAACTCTTAGAAAACTCTTAGAAATCCTATCTTAAGAAAAAAAAAAGCCAAAAACAAAACCCCAAACATTTGGACCCTTCTGGTGGTGGTAGCACACACATAGGTACTGTATTATTAACCAACCAGATGTAATCTGTCATAATGCATGCAAAATATGAAATAATTTATCTGTGTATACACCAAACACCCAATTCTACCAGGATCATCAGATCATAAAACTATAAGCGAAACAATCTGCTTCGAATCTTTCACAATTCCATAATCACTGCTGGTGTGATTAATTCTACTACCTAAAAAAGTAAATCCTTTTTCTATTTTCAGTTTATTTAGGTCTAGATATCAGAGCCTAATTAAAAAGAGGAAAAAATTTAAGCAAGGTTTTTAGAAAGACCTTGTGCCATGCAATTATCTTTTTAATGGAAATTTTCAGCAGGGAAAATGCCTACTAACACCATGTGTGTCTAATTAGGACTGTGGGTCCTATTTAGAAACATCCCCAGCCCATATATGTGAAAATAGCTTTTTGTATATAAACAATTGTTTCATGAGATTCATTAAACCTGTTCATTAAAATCTTTTCATCCTGCTTGCACTAAGAGGAAATGTTTAGTTCATACTTGAGAAAGATCCTACATAATATTAAAAGTTCATTTAAAATAAAAAGCACAGAAGCATATTTTGAATTTTTACTTTCTTATGAAAGAAGAAACTAAATCAATGAAGGGGAAGGCCACAAGGCACCAGGAGCAAGATTAGTAGCCATGATAAGGTATGTAGTCATATTTTATAACTTGCTTTCCTTCCCAGAGTAAATAACTGAATCACAGAAAAGGTATTAAATTCCCAGTCC
The DNA here is from genome assembly GCA_027886175.1 of Phylloscopus collybita. Taxonomy (NCBI): domain Eukaryota; kingdom Metazoa; phylum Chordata; class Aves; order Passeriformes; family Phylloscopidae; genus Phylloscopus; species Phylloscopus collybita. Next base: position 30,176,263 of record JAJNNQ010000009.1, on the reverse strand, counting down.
TACAGAAACTATGCAGTGATACCTGACCTTGCCTCAAATAATGGAATAATTTACAACTACTGTAGGAATTTCCAGATCTTTCTGTTTCATGGCATACAACAGCTTCATCAGACATTCTCCCTACGTGAGTACCGACCAAGCGGCGCAATGCTTTCTGACACGCTAGCCAAAGATAGGTGAGCTGAAGGGAAAGGCAGCAACACACTGCTCCTGCCCTTCCTCCAGCCTGCATGGCTCAGGCAGCTTAGCTCCTGCCAAAGGCAGGCATGGCAGTCTCAGCTGATCTCAGTGCTCTGTCCTCAGTCACTGCTGAAAATCCAACCTTCCCTAACAGGATAGAGCTACGCAAAGAGGGCACTTTGAGAGCCAGATGATAGAAAAGCCTGAAGCAAGTTTCTTCTGCTGTCTTAGGACAGATGAGGCTGTTACACATCTCATAAACCATATCTGAAGGATGCAAAGGTCCAAAAATAACCTTGGATTTTCACAGGTTCTCAGATGAGGACACTAGCTTCAAGGCTTTGTACTAATACTGTGTCATGCTGCTATGATAAATTATGATGCCACAACATTACAGTATCACTACAGCAGTGAGGATGCATCAGCTGGGAAGCAAAAGCAACACAGGTCTTGGAATGCATTGCACACCCTCTGTTTGGTGTTTCGGTCCTACTGCAGATGCCAGTTGTTCAGGCACAATATATGGAATTTGCACACAGAAAAGGAAGGCCAACACCGCTCTCAATGTGTTAAACAGAATCAGCAGCCCAAGAACTGCCTACTTATCAATTTTAGTCTTGAATAATATCATTATTCCATATGATACAAGAGTTTTCTGACATGAGACAATCTGCAAGCTGAAAAATGATGGAAATCAAGGGAAAGAAAAACTGCTGCCATCAGATAATTTTTTTTTTCTACTAACAACAGTGTTGATGTATTCCCTGTAACAGGCATTGCTATGCTGTATTTCATAGACACAAATCTGTGCATATTGTGGAGAAATTAAGCTTTCTGATTAGAATATCTGAAGCTGTAATTATGGCTAATACCAGGCTTGTAGCAGGATTCCACTCTTAGCTTTCCCATTTAAAAATTAGAGCTCTGATTCAAAGTCTTTAATATATGCTCATAGAATCCAGAGTCTTCTTTGAGATCTAAAAACAGGCTTTTCTGTATAAGGATGGGATTATTCCCAAGCTACAATTAACCATGCACTGTAGAAATCTGCTAGATTTAGGCCTCAGAGAAAAAAAACCCCTCACATAAAACAGACTTTTAGCACTGATTTTGCATACTAGAAATCATGCATTTTCTACTTGCACAGTTAACTGAGCTCAGTTAGTTTATATTAAAAGCAGCCTAAACACTTTTTTTGGCTATAGTAAGAACTGGAAAATAGGCTTTAACTCTGCAGTTTTGCAATGCAGCAAGTTCAGGGATATTTTTATGCTTTCTGCTTTGTCAAACTTTTAATAGACTATTTCTTTTCTTTAATTCATTCCAAAAATGTCCACTCCAAATATTTTTTCCATATCTAGACACAGATGTTGTTTCTTTTCTAAGAATACACAATACTTCAGTTTACAAAACTGTCAGTCAAACTCCTTGATGTGAACATATCTTTATATAGTAAAAGCATCCAAAGCCTTCTTGCATGGTATGTGGCTACAAAGGGGCAGCCCTATTAGGTGGGGACCTATAAAGTCAGATTTCCCTACCTACCTGATTGGTCATACTTACAGCAATTTCCAGTAGAAACCACGAGATTATTTGTCTTTTGCATCTTTTCTCTATTTTTCCCGTTTGCATTAAATGACAAGTCATGCATATCTTTGGCCTCTAATATACTGAATATGGTTGCTCATGTAAAAGAATCCTGATCATACTGTGTTAAATTTGCATTTCCAGCTGGAGTCAGAGGATTCATCCATACTAAAAGTTATAACATCACAAGTGATGGGGGAGGGGGCTTGCAAATTAGCTGTCAAGTTGAATACTAATATGAAAAATTTAAGAAGCTGACAGTCACCATTTGATACTGCATTACTGATCATGCCTTACAGTAAAAATTATGTTAATATTGAAAAAACTGCACCTACTGCAAAATTGAGCAACTAAAAAACCTAAACTAAATCTATTCACCTCTGAATTCAGAAGGGTAAAAGTCTTTCTCTCAGAAAAATAAAAATGTTATGCATTAAAAAAATTATTGATTTATTTTAATGCTATCAAACAACTGAGACAAGGAACAGCCTAATAAATTGTTTCTGAGGCCAGATTATTTATGTGTTTATAGCAATTCTCTACTGACGAACAAACTAGAAGTAGTTTTAGAAATTAATCATTTAACATACACGGTGAAATAAAAAAATATACTAAATGTTGTGTAAGCTCTTTTATTATTGTATTTTTCCCAGCACCTCTCAGACACAAAGCCCTTTGTTACTGGTTTGCAAGGTTTTGCCTCACTTCTGCATTATGAAGTATATGAAAGGTTGTATTTACTGAAATACGAAAGGAAGACAGCAGGTCTAGATAAGGGTGCCTGCCTCACTTGAAGAGCTGACAAAAAAACCCCAATCATTTTCTTCAGAACCTACCCCCACCTTATTTCACACACAAAGTATCTGCAATACCAAGAAACTCACATCAGTGACAAGGTGACAGAACCTTAGGGCTGAACAGTCATGGCTTGCTAGGATTTAATATTCTCTGCCTTTGAAAAATCCCAAATGCCAGGTTTTGTTGATACAATCTTTAATCCAGCCTCTTAATTTGTCCTTCCTATCCTACATTAAAAAAAAAAAGCTCATTATACATTTAAATGCCATTAACTGTATGTTGACTGCTATTTCAAATTACAAAATGTTAGCAGTAAACATTTCACGGGAGCAGAAAGCATCTCAATGGCTACAAGAACAGACACTTTCCCACCCCCCCTTTACCCTCTGCAATGGGTTAAGTAACAACACTAATAAAATATAGATGATGGAAAACTCAGCCCTTGAGAGAACAAGATGAAGGCATCATATATTTGTGGGAACAAAGCCATAAACAAAGCTCATTCTATATATTTAGCATTTTTATACTGCAAACATGTATTCCACTAGCTGCTCAAAGAAGAGAAATGAAACTGAAAATTATTATTAATCTTAAAAAAGGACAAATACCTATAAAGATAAGAAAAAAAACATTTTCTTGGGTGTCAGCCTTTAAAACAATGGGATGTGTGACTTGAGCTTTTATATATCTTCTTTTGGTGCTGCTTTCTATAACTGATGAATAGCAGACCTATAATCTGTAACATGAATAGCAGATATGCCTGAGAGAGAAACCAAGGGGAACAAATAGACAGACCACTGCAAATCTCTTGCTGAGTAAAATCAAATTCAGAACACAACTGCCAACAAGAGTAAACAGACAAATATTTCGCTAAACTTTTATTAATAGTAACAGAGGTACAGTGCTATCTCTTAATGAGACAGAGCATGCAGAAGTAAATGCTCCTTAACAAGAGATGTATGTGTGAGTGCCAACACCTGCTATCCAGTTTCTTGCAGAATTCCCAGGGAGGCCATGCATGTAAATACAGAAACACAGAACTAGGATACAATCTTTAGACTGGGGTACCAAGCCAACTGAAGAACCCAGACACAAAATATCCATACTGCTGAGTTTAGCATATCCAGCTTTCTAAGCATATGTTTATAAAATTCAATTGTAATTGCTTCAAGATCCCAAGCTGGCATCATTCCAAACTCCCAGGTCTCTAAAGCATAGTACAGCACAAAAGATAATTGAATCCTAAGAGTAGCAAGGGTCCAGCATTTTCCCACACATATCTTACTAACTCAGGTAAGGTGTCACATTTACACATCTGTTCTAGAACTAGCACAGTTCTGCACGGCTTGTTTGGGTTATCTGAATCCTCACTGCACATACACTTTTCTTCCAGAGGCCCTGAAGGAACTCCAGAGATTTCCAGCTCACTGTCCTATCTATGTTCCCTATAGAATACAGAAGAGTCTGAATTTCAAAACTGAAGTAAATTCTAGCTTGGGCCTTGCCTGTATGATGTTTTGGAAGCAGTTTGTCCTATGTCACTCAGGGAAGAGTGTCTCTGTACCCTAAACAGTCAGCGCAACCTAAGAAGAGAAAGCATGCAAATGCGTCACAGATAAACTGTAGAGCTCCTTTTCCCCTTCATTTACATTTTTTGTTAAGGCTAATGATGCAGATGTTCAACATCTAGCCAAATTCTCTATTAAGCTTGCAGTATCAAAGGCGAAGCTATGAACTTGGACAAGTGTTTCTAAAACAATCAAAATCCGCAGCCCATTCATCTTCTCACACTGCATGACTTCTTGAAGCAAGCAAAATTACGCCTCTCCCTGCGTAAAGCACAAACACCAAAATGTGTGACAATGTAAACAGACCCAGCTGGATGATTCCATGGATTTTTAACAGCAAGATCTCATCTTAGATTTTTTTAATTTGGACCCCTTTTAAAGTGTAAACGAAACCAGTTTGTGTTTAACTATATGCAATATTCACTGTAGTTAACTATATGACTACTGCCTCTACATGAACCCTGCAACTACAAGTATATAAAACATTAGAAACATTTTACAAAATGTGCATATAACGAGTATAATAAATCAACACATACCAACATCAGACTAGCTGGAAAGATCAGGACCAAGGTCATGATTTACCTACTACAATGCATCTGGTGTTCAGGAGATAAAGAAGCCACACATACCACAGTATGAGAGCAAAGAAATTAAATTCTCCAGTTTCCTTCACAAAATCTCTGGATACAATTATGAGCTCTAAATTGGCTTTTAACACTTTTACAGTACAGAATGAATTGACAAGTTTCATTTCTTCCAGAGCAGGAACAACACACAATCAATCACTAGCACCTGATGGCTTCCACTTATGCAACAGAATTCAAATCTCCTGGTATGGTTAAACCCAGGACTAACCTCACTTTGCCTCTAAAATGCTGAGAGTCATGAATAGTGTGGTGAATAATGTGAAAGTAACTGATCACCTAATGAACTGGTGAAAAGAGTAAGACTCACTTTCCATTGCTTTTTTCTGAAAATGTGATCTCAGAAAGACAAATAGGAGTAGGAGTAAAACATTTGCTGAAGAATAAAAGAAATCAGCAACTGGAAAAGACAGATAGCTAGAAAAGGGCAATGAAGCCTTAAGACAAAAAGATGACTGGGGAAAGAGCTGATGAAGAGGCCAGGCCTGCAGACACTTTGGCCTGATTGGTATGTTTTTGGGCTACCTCTGCACCCTACTGAGATCAAGAAACATTTAAGAGCTTCACTTTACATAATAGGATGTAAAAAAAGTAGCATAATAAAAGTCTTGGTAGAGCTCTGCTGTAGTAACACTCATTGGGAAAATGACAGAAGCCTAAATATGCTCAACAGTCATCCCTGAGCACTCAGGTGCACCCAACTAGGCAGAAGAGTTAGAGCCAAGATCTGCCACGAAAAAGTACAAACCTAAAGCTTATATTCAGAAGGCAGTAAGAAATAAAAAATAAGTAAAATAATAATAATAATAATAAATACAGCAGCAAAACCAACAGACATTACCTATAATTGTGAAAAGCTCCACAATCTCAAGAGCACAGCTAATGTCAAAGTACACATCCAATTCTGAAAATGAGAACAAGAAATATATAGAGAAAAACAATGGCTGTATTTTTTTTTTTTTTACTGATCTAGATTGAAAAGGAGATAAGAATCAAAGTCATTGACACAAAGTGAAGGAAAGCATATAAATGGAGTTGAAGTTTTTTTTACACAAATTTTGTTGCTCGTAACTTTTTGAACTATGTCATTTTTGACTACTAAGAATTTCACGTTATTTCAACTATAAACTGTAGTGTGGTGTCAAGATTTTTATTTAAAATTACATATTTCCACCAAAATTAACGTATTAAATCCTTGTCATTCCAGGAACAGAGGCATACTTAAGAAGTTACATATATTTTATTTTAAAACTATCCATATAATTTGCAAGAGTATCTTGGAACTGAACTTGGAAAAACATAATTTCAGATTTTAAGTTTTACAATGAATCAGCAATTTCTCATGAAAAACAGAAAAGTTAATAGACTACTCCAGAGTTGGTCCCATTGTTTACTGTAGTTAAGAACATAAGCATGACAGATATAGGTCTTAATTTTTAACATCAAAGTTATTTTTTTCCCCCCAAATTTGAAGCAACCTTCTTTGAGATGGCCAGGAATTTATCCCACAAAGATAAAAGGCATTTCAATGAACTGTATCTTGTCAGAATCATGTCTTACTAGAATACCTAGCATATGATTGTATCTGTTCCACTAATCACTTGAAAAGGGTGTGTCCAATCACCTCAATGTAGCTTGTCAACAAAGGGTATTTTGTACAATAGGAAGTGGAAATGTACAGTTTACTTGGACATATTAAGAATGGTAAGTCACATTCCACTTCAGCTTTTACTTCTCTTTTTGTTTGGGAACATAATGTGTGTTTACTCTGTGATTACACAGGATAACAGACTGTAGTAATTTCCTAATGACCAGTTCATTGTGCAGCTCAAAGAATGTCAAGGTCATATTTTTATTCCAAGCCATAGTTACAGCCCCGAAGGTAGCAGTGCTTCATTAGCCACATTGAATTGTACAGAACATTACTAATACCTAGATGAACAAGCTGCTTTAAATCAATGCATCATCTGACATCCTCTTTCTGCAATACAAAAGAGCCAAGAAAACACAATAATTTAGAAACCTGTGATTTGATCCCACTAAATATTTTGCCCAATAATTTCTTCCATAACCAAAACACATATTCTCTCCAGACTAGAAGTGTTTGGTATGATTTTGGGACAGCCTTGACTCAGCCCTCAGATGATTACACCCTGGTGTATACAGCAGCACGTCCTCATCTTTTCAGATGACTGCATGCGAAAATAAGTGATAAAAATTTGCATATGCACCAAGAAAAGTCACATGTAAATTTCATAGCTGGGTAAACATGAGGACCAGCATGCCAGAAATTATGTATGCAATTAGTATCACATACATGAAATGGTGCATATAATTATAGACCACATTTGAAAATGAATCCTGTGTCATCTGTACCCTTCCATGCTCCCTATCTACTCACCAGGACCTCAAGTGCTGGTCTTTGCACAACACTAAGCATGAGTGTCTATATTCACTGGTCCAGCTGTCATGAGTGTTGCCTTCCAGCTATCATTCTCAGATGCTCATCAGACATGCTTATTCCAATCCAGTCTACAGAATGAGTGGTTCAGCTGCTCTCTGCAGAGCGGAGTTTTTAAACAGCAGCTGTTGAGTAGTCATGATATTAAGTCCATATTTCTAATGGACAAGACATTCTTGCAGAAAAAACCTGACACATCTGCTTTTGGTTATACAGAGGTCTTAGTTCTCACATTTTTCTGGTGCTAGAGCTGCAATGCCAGAATGTGTAATGCCAGAAACTTTAATACATACACTTCCCACAAAGAAAGCAGAAAAGTATGTTCACAAACATGGAAAAGACTATTTCCTCTTAACTTTAAACGAGAATATAGTATTTGTTTGACAGACTGTGCAGTTTCAGTATGTAATTTTTGTTCTTTTAATGGTTAAAAAATACTCATTACTGTTATCTACTAAAGGGCACTTTAACCGTAATAACAGTCTCAGTGTTATCCACCTGTATATAATTCTACTTCAAAGTACTCAAGTACTCACCTGACACTATTTTGTGATTTTTTTTCTCCTTGGTAAAACTTGAAGATTACTCACACTCTCTTTAAAGGTCAATACAATCAAATCTAATTATAGGATGCTATATAGTAAGTGTGTAAGTCTGTAACTAAACTTCCTTCTGAATTACTGTCCTAGAGATCATCTCTCTGATCACAACAATTGCAACTCTGCTACAAAGAGAGTAAATTTCAATTGAAAGCTTAATTAGAAATAAACTGTTTCCAAAACCATTGACTAAGAGAATTGGAGGCCTCATAACCAAGTGTTCACTAGAAGAAATTAGGAAACTGCTAACCAACATAATTGACACAGAAAAACTCTTATTAGACTAACTGGTAAACATGAAATGGAAGGTAAATCTGGTTGTAGATAGCACTGGGCAGCCAACAACCCCAAAAGGAGGAGATTCCAGATGCACACACAAAAAATTCTAAGATTTGAAGCATCACCTTCATTCCAAAACCAAAGACGGCAGACAAGCCACAGGAAACTTCAAACTTCTATGCTTCTGTTGCCAGGTTCAGAATAGCCCAGTAAAAGGATCCTTGCCATAAAAGCCAAAAAGCAAAGGGCTTTATACTGGTCTGTTTTCACTGAACTTATAACACTGACAGACTAACAATAAATTCCTGTTTCTGCACACATATATGCTTTTTGGCTGTAAAAGTAAATCCTGAGTACCAGGAACCATGAAATATTTGCCTAGGCTTGGAAGAGGTGGCAAGCTTCAGAGTAACTGCTGGTTTGTATCACCCAAATGCTATCCTCAAACATAAATATCTGCCCTTATTACCAGAACTCATGCAGCTTCTGCATTTTCTGATTTTGTCTCCTAGAGAAACTCACAAACCCTATTTTGAGTGGCATCACTGCTAAGTATACATCCACTGTTATCTCAGGTAGTTCGCCAAGTAGAATAATATTTGTAGAAAACTTAATAAAAACATTCCCATCCTGTGACAGAACACTTTATGGAAATACCTTTTCTTCAACAGCCACCAAAAAACTGCCCATTTTTTTTTTTTAGCAAGCACCTTATTTGAACAGGTTTAGTTCTGAGGATATTTTCATGACACCAACAGAAGTTTACAGAAAATTCTGAGTTAGAAGAGACCTAGAAGGATCATCGACTCCAACTCCTAAATGAATGCCCATATGGGCATTGAAGCCACAACTTTGGTGTTCTCTAACCAACTATGCTCATCTCAGCAGGAGAAAGTTAATACAATTAACTGGAAAGCACTCAGGAATTGGACACAACAGGACAAAAGGCACTATGCAAAAACTTGGGTTGGGGTTTCTTGACCATTTGGGAGCACTCAATTAAAAAAGAATCCTCAGTGCCTTAACCCTGCCCAGCAGATTTGTTGTGGCTTGTTTGTAATCACCTTCAGCAAGTAGCATGCCTGTCCCTGTGCTGAAACCGTTGCCAGACCCCGTGCACTTGAGGGACCTGAGAGCCAAGAGCTTGGCTGCTGTCACAGACGCACAAAGCATTTCCCCAGTCAGAATGATCTCAGGGTTTGTGTGCATTGGTCCATACAAAGACAACAATTACATTACAGTGCCCTTATTAAACCTGACAAACTGCAGTCTCTCCTCACTTGTTACTTAAATGCTGAAGATGGCTAGCTACTGCTGGGACCACCACTGACCACTAAGAGCTGTCGACAAACAAAAATGTTACCCAGAGATCCTAGCCCAGCACTTTGGTGTTTTTCATGTGTGGATCCCCCCATTTTCAAACTCATCACTTTATTAGCAGGGATAAAACTACTCCATCATATTTTTTAATGACAACTAATAGACTGGAACTGAAATGCCATCAACATGCTGCACTCAAAGCCATAAGGCCACTCTCAAACAAGCTTTTCCTTTCACTGCTCCTCAACAATTTTAGAGAGGCAGAAACTACTGCTTTCTACAGTTTCAGTAGTATACTAAGCATTATTCAAAAAATAAATCCAGAAAATGGTTGACCTAATTCCTACCCTTACATTTACATTTAAAGCTCTGAAGGAGCTGCCACAGGCTACAGTGCTTAATTTTATCTTCATTAGTTTGCAAAGATAATTTCTTTGGGGTTTAGAGACTAAGTGCAGCAATGAACTCCCTTTGAGCAGTGCTTCTTGGTTTTTGGGAAAAGGTCAGCTCTAATTCTAAACTTTCTTTCTAAACTTTCTAAAAAACAAGTTCAGATTACCCTATGATCACTACTTACTTTATGAATCTTTGTAAACTATTCTCGCACTGGGACTCAACAAAAATTTGACTGTAATTCTTTCTTCTGAAATCCTGTAATGTAGGTAAAGCTTTAGAATCCACCTAGAGTTCATACAGCTGATAAGTAAGTCCAGACCACTGGCTGAATTATTTCCTCTGTTCAGCTTATCCATACTGTCTTGTTGTGCACTTACACTTGGTTTTACCTATTTGTCTCTACTCAAGACAAAATAAAGCACTGTAGCTTCAAAATGAAACAACTCTGAACCTGAGTCACAATTGTAGGCCTCAGTAAGAAGGTTCTTGGTAAGAATGTTTGTTGTAAACATTCAAGGTAGCACTTTGAAGCTACAGAATGAAGTTTTTTATTCTCAGTAGTGACTGATTTCCAGTAAATAAACAACAAATAAATCTCATTGACAGGCCCAGAATTTAGCCAACAGGCTGTAATACAAAAAGCCTAGGTTATAATTAATATTCAGTTTTCTTACCTGGGTTCTTGTTTGTTACACTATCACAGAATAATGCATTGCACAAACTCTTCATGCGTTTCTCATCATCTCACCAATTTCCCCAAAACTGCATTTCTTACAAGTGAAAAATGTTACCTAAGAATGTATGAGGAGATATTATACCTTTAGGAACATTCACCTGTCAATTTAACAAGGGAGGCTTCAAAATAAATTTTCATTTAGATATCTAAGAATGATGGAAAAATCATATACTACTGCTGCTAAATGAAACTCCTGCTTAAATGAAAAACAACTCACAAGAAAAAAGATCTCTTTGCAGATTTATTCAATCATGCATGCCTCATGTGTTACTACTACAGCAAATTACCCCAAAACAATTTCTCTATTACTGAATAGACTCAATTCATCTACCACTGCTTAACAAATATTTGATCCTAATTAAACCTAATGATTTTCTCTGCTTCTGAGATGGTGCTGCAGATCAACTTTTTTTTTTTTTTTTTTGCACAACACTTGATTTAAAAGCAAAATTCTGACAACCTGGCGTGAATTCTGTTCAAATACGAGTTAACATGGAAAAACTGTGTCTTCTCTATCAAGAGATTCTAAAAGCAGAAAGTTGGTTTTTCAAACTGTGTTGCTTGCCAGATGACTAAATTAGATACATTCCTGTCACCAAAAAACTGCTGATAATGAAAACATATTTTATACCTGATTAGACATTTACAACTCAAGAGATAGCTTGTTATTTTAAGGTGTTTTGCCAGTTTGTTTCCTTTAAATAAGGAAGAAAAGTTGGAGTTTGCATGTTTATTTTTGTGTTTGCTTTTTCAAGCAATTTTCAGCGTTCTATTCTATCCAGATATTAGGGAGGTCATCTTTTGAAAGATTTCTACCACTGTACAAAAGAATTTTTGAATTTTCCTTAAAACCAGCACATTCTGCAACTTTTTTTTTTGTTTGCTTTTTTGGTTTTTTTTTTAAAAAAACCTTCTTCCAGCTTTGTCAAAATTCACCTGTTATCCCTTAGGTGTAGGAAGGTTACCATTAGGAAGACAAAGCTCATTCAACCAAGCCATGCACACAGGATTTAGAGTGGCCAGCACTGCTTGTTAGAGACAGCAGTGGAGAAAAGAATTCCAAGGTCTGAAGCTCTTTCTTCTGTCAAAAGAAATCTTTAGATATTGTTTTGAACATCTCCCATGGACGGCACTGGCACCCTGAAGTCAAATATATTCCAAATAAAGTATTCTGTCAGGTATTAAGCTTATTTCTCAGTAATTCCTTTGTTGTTATTTAACATTTCACACTCAGGGTCAGAACTTCTCATTTTGAACAACTACTGTTACCTCCCTTGCTTAAAAGTATTCACAATTTTTCAAAGTGTGGAATGGATTTGTCTGTGCATAGCTTATTTACTAGTTGTCAGAAAAACAGAATTGCCACCTTATTTGGCACTAATTGGTGGCCTCAGCACAGAAGGGATTTGCATGCTTGCCTAGACAAAAAGTCTCCCCTGAGACATGCTCTATAGCTGTGTCACGCCAAGGGAAATGCAGCATATGCTTCTGTGAATTCTGGTGCTGCCCAAGAAAACTTTTATTTTTAGGGATCCAGTCTCTTCCAAGAGGATGTATTTCACAGGTTTTCCTCCAGCCATGCAAGGAAGAATAGCAGAGACAAACATTCCTCCCTCAAGCTGAGCCCATAAATGAAAATTAGAAGCAAAATCACTTGTGTAAAGTAATACTGGCAGGAGGGGGTGCTTAGAACTAGTTAAACTAAACATTCTAAATTGTTTCATCAGACACCTGCAGGAATTCTAATTTATTTTAATGCATGCAATTTAGCAGTTGCAGAAACACTACATTTCAGCCATATTGACAGTATCAGCTATTTAGGCCAAGGCAGTTAAAAACTTCGAAATAGAAATTTTATAAGGAATTAAAATGAAATACTTCATTCTCTCTACCTGGAGGTAACCTACTTTCTGTTTTGGGGACAACTAGAATGTCTTTTCAAGCTGTGGGTAGATATTTCAAATTTAAGCAAAGTTGAAATTTTTAGGAAATACATAAGTGAGATTTCATGACACACAAACACTTCTGCATAAAGTGAGAAGAGATGGCAAGAAAGACTAAAGGGCTAGAATCACTGCATTTACTTAAAGCTGAATAATTTCTTTTGGAACTCCTATTTACATGAGCAAACCATATAAGTACTTTCAAGGAGTGATTAAACCCATTCCAGATCAAATTTCCTTCTGACTGAACTGCTGTTGACTCCATATGAAATACCAGTTCTGGCACATTAGTGAAGAGCCTAAAGTCCAGTGGGTCCGACCCAAGTCTTGTGGAAATACTGAATTTCAGGTCTGTAATTTTTAAAATGTTACTTCACAGGGCTCTCAATCCCTTTCTAAGGAGCATCTCTGCTCATTGGAATGGTTTGAGTTACAGGTATTAATGCTTTTGAAGTTCTACTGTACATCTGCCCCAAGCCCACATGCATATTATCATTGTGATCTGATTCTTGAAGAGTTCACATTTCTTTGAAGAGTTAATTCAACAGGTTTCAAGTCTCTACATCACTTGAGTACTGCCAGGTTTCCAGCAGCAGAATTTGAAGTCTTTACCTTAGTTCTCCCTGAACACTTGTACATTTCTAAATGTAAAAAAAAGACTTCACGGCACCATCTACCTTCCTATTTCACTTTCCTAGACAGAGTGCTGTTTCTTATAACAATTGAAATAACTGCATTGTTGGTTTTCCTGAGAATCTTCTGACAAAAATACTGGACATGGATAAATGTTAGGCTAGCTTGCATAGCTTAGGAGAATCCAGATGCATTTGCCTCCTTGTGCAAAGGGAATAAGGTTGTTTCGTGCCTAAGCAGCTCAACTGCAACAAGAGTACACAAGCAAGATGTAATATAGTTTTCAGAATTGTGAGTTCTGTTAAGAGCAAGAGCTCAGAACAAAAACATAACCACCTAAATTCATAGAGGAAGGTATTTTGCTAATAAATGGAAACAATCTGAAAATGTATTCACTAATAAAAAGGAATTCATAAGGTAGAAGGTATTACAACATCAGTAGTGCTGCTGTAGACACATGAAATGAGGTATTGAACTGAAAGTAATGACAGAGTTATTTGTACTCACAAAATCAATATGAAGAAGGGAGGCATGTAATTAATTTTTAGCCTTTAAGACACAGGAACTATCAAAAGATTAATTTTGTGAGACTTCTTTTAAAAGAATGGCTGAGACCATCTCTTGGACAACAATCTAAGTGTTTATAGGCCAGAACACATAAAAACAGGTCTTGCCCCATGGATGTTCACAAGCTGTCTATGCTACAGAGTCCCAATTTTTCTTTTTTCTCCCCCAAATTAAAAATTACAGCTAGTTTTCACTACACAAAACCCCTTCTAAAACAACTACTAATGTGCAGACTCTCCAATGAAATCCTAGTCTACTCCCTCTTGCTAGATACAGCTGAGATCCTGATGGGATACAAATAAATCATCATGGACATTGTTCTATGGAGAATTCAAGGAAAAAGCTAAAAAACAGTGGAGGAATTACCTTAACTTAGAATCCTTACGATCATAGAACCATTATGTTTGGAAAAGACCTCTGAGATTGTTGAGCCCAACCTTGCACCACTGTGTTCATCACTAAAGCATGACTGCAAGGGACGTGTTGACACATTTTTTCAATACTTCTGGGGATGGTGATTCTAACACCTCCCTGGATAGCCTGTTCCAATGCCTGCCCACCCTTTCTGTAAAGAATTTTTTCCCAATATCCAATCTTTAGTACTGTATTATGATTTAATGTTATCAATGCTGCCATCACGTTAAGTCTTTCACCTGCTTGCAGGACCTGACAGATTTCCTACTTACTGCATCCAAAGTTTCTATACTGCCCAGGATTTAAGTCTGCAGCAACTACTGTGATAGATATCAATAAGCAAATTCCACGTGCATAGTACAATTTTAGAAGTTCTGATTATCAGTATCTGACATTAAAGATGATGTGTGAAGTCAATATGTGAAGATACTTTAATATTTAATGAATAAGCCAAAGTACAGTACAACTTTCATAACGCCTTACACCCAATGTAAGGGGTTATGAAAATTCCATATAGTCTATGAATATTTTATATTCTGGGAACGCTCTTGATTTTTAAAATTCCAGTGCAAAATTATCAAAACAGTAATTTGCATCTGTTTGTTCTCCAGTTTTTGCTGTATAGTAAAATTTAATTTGGGATTTGAAATGCACTATCATCTCTGTGGTTTTAAACTGATATTTAACTGATTCTGCTTTTTAGGGTAGTAGATGGCATGGGGGGGCGAGTGTTTTTAAAGAAAGTAATGGCTAGCCTTCTATCATGAGCTATATATCAAGAAACTATACAGCTAAAGACTCTTTTTGCCTTAGTATTTCAGGATTTTATCCAAAATCCAGCTAAAATTTTGTTGTTAAGGAGGCAGCATAGGAACAATCACATTTCTGATTAATCCGAAGCTTTTTAAATAAGCCAGTATATGGGGTAGTATACGGTTGCCTTGACAGAAGCATAAATGGATATTTATCTCTGCTCAGGGGACTGGGAAAGCTGACAATCATCTGCTACCTGCTGTGATGAATGTCTCATTGCTTACCACATGTCTACTAATTTTTCAACTGCACTGATGTAAGATGACTGTCTAGACCAGGTTTTCTTCCATTGTATTAGTTCACCCAGGGTTCACCTGAGCAGCTCAAAAAAGGCACTACATATTAAACACAATCACTTTGATCACTCTTTATAAAAAAATTAGAGAATTAAAAACAAGGCACCTCAAGAGTGTGGGAAGATATGGTTTATTTAAAAGATTTCTCTACTTTGGTTTGCTTTTATTGACTTTCTGTAATCCTGTACCTCACGACTGCTTTGGTGCTGCTTGTACCGATACAGAGAAAGGAGCTGTGCTGGCAATTTTATTTATGTGTAGGTCAAACATAGAAGTCATCAACACCCAACTAGATCTTACCTGAAAAGAACAAAGGAATAAATGCACTCTATATGAAATCAACGTACTGTATATGTTAGGTACAGTGCTTTGGGGAAAAAAAAAATCTTTCCAGCAGAAGGAAAAAAGATATAGTTAAATAATTAACTTGTTTTGGCACAGAAACTACTGCAGTATGTTTGCCTTCCTAGTCACTCCTATCCACTTCTAGCGTTCACCACCTTCCTAACTGGTGTAACATAGCTTTTTATGAAATCAGGTATAAACTTACCCCTGAAACGAACTTCATTCAAAGAACTGCACAAGCAGTTCCCCTGTGTAAAAGCAACCTGATAAATGTTAATATTAAAAACTATTTTGAAACGTAAGTGAAAAATATGAAGGAAAGGGGAAGATTTAGATACAGTTTTTGGCAAAAGAGAAGAATTGGATATAACCTTGCAACAGGCTTTTGAAACTTTTTTTTTTTCACAGAGCCATTGAATGGTTAGGGTTGGAAGGGATCTTAAAGATCATCTACTACCATGGGCTGGGAACCTTCTACTAGACCAGGTTACTCAGAGCCCTATTCAGTCTGGTCTTGAACCACCACCTCCAGGGATGGGGAGTCCACAACCTCTCTGGGCAACCTGTGCCAGTGTCTCACCACCCTCAGAGTAAAGAATTTCTCCACAATATCTAACCTAAACCTACTCTCCCGCAGCTTAAGACAACTACCCCTTGTCCTGTCACTACACAGACTCATGAAAAGTCCATCTCCAGCCTTCTTGTAAGCACCCTTTAAATATTGGAAGGGGCTATAATGTCATGTCAGAGCCTTCTCTTCTCCAGGATGAACAGTCCTAACTCTCTAAGCCTGTGTTCACAGGGGACATGCTCCAGCCATTTGTTGAAAAGAAAACCCAAACCAAATACCCTGGACTAACTGGATGTCATTAATGACTTCGGTTAAGAGGAATTCCACAGCTCAAGGAAAGTGAAGAGCCTGGCTTCCGAGTTAGTGTCTCTATAGTAGAACACACATTCTCTATGCAATGCTCCAAGTCCCCAGGTCATCCACACATGTGCCAGTGGAGGGACAAGGCAAGGTACCACCACTATGGCTGCAAACCCATGTGCCAGCTATGAAGCACCTCCTGCAGTACTGTGCCCCACAGTGTAGAAAAGACTTCTTAGACTGAAGATATCCAGCTAGTAAAATATACAAGAAAGCTATTGCATACATGCAAGGGGGGGTTCATATTACATATTTTAACATTACATGGTTGCTTGGATCCAGGCAAACCTGGTATTTTCTGCATGGCAGTCATGGTAGCATATACCAGATAACAGTGATATCTTTGAATTTTAAAGTCATCTGTTCTTTCAGAGGTAAAGGGGAAAAAATGGTGTGTGTGGGCCATGCAGTGGCATGGAGGTAAACTCAGGCTAACTTTTAGTGATGACAGCTTATTTCCCCATGTTTCGTCCCTGTCTTTTGAAAGAGACCAACAAAGCTCTCTTCAGAAGGCAATGACAGGCAAGTATCTGAACTTGCCTGGCCCTTTGACAACATTGCTCTGACACACATTAAAGCAGTCACGGGGAATGGCCCAAGAAGGCTAGAGTTATCATTTGTTAATACCACCCTTATCTCCTGCTCTAAAAGTATGACTTATTTAAAAATACTACTGAAATCTAATTTTTATTACTCAGGAAGCAGATTCTGTTAAACCGTACATCTCAGAGGAATCTTAAAATAAACATTCATATCTACTCAATGTGATATTCAAAGGTAAGACTACTGATCTGAGACTACTAGGGTATATTACACTTGAAGGTTGTGTACAAATCAGGCATTTTTCTCCATTTCTTACAAAGGCTACCAAAGACAAGTTACACAGTTCTAAAGTTGGTTCAGCTCAATCTGGGATCCTACCTTCACCAGGAAAGAAAGGTGCATATCCTTTCCCTGCCATTTCTGCTTCCCCCGTGTTAGGTCTCTGGATCACCTGATGTGGGATAAATAAGAACTAATACTGCAAAGAGGAACGAAAACTAATGCCTGCTTTTGTATATACATTTTCAGTTGGGTAAGTTATAATGATTTAAACACTATTTTGAAAATGTGAGCATAGTTGGCCTGCAGTTCATATGGACTTCATGTGCAAGGTAGTTCAGATTAACAATTCTGCCTAATTGTACCATTGAAAACAAGCAACTAGTCAGACAAGCTTATCTGAGACCTTGGTATCAGCTGTGAAAGTAGTACCTCTGTCTAGGCCAGAAGGACCTCATCATTCCAAAGAGCACACTAAGGAAGCAGAGGAATGACAACTGATTAACCACATGAGTTTCATTACACAGTGATCTAGCATTGAATAATTCTGAAATACAGTTTGTCTTAATATTTCTATTTATACCATTCCTACCAGAATATTCTAATTTTTTAATACTATAGTGCTCTGCTACTTGCAGCTTCAAACAAACAGGAAAAAAGCTCTTAGCTGTATAACCTTTACATTGCTCTAGACACTGACATCAATAATATTCCTACTACTATGTAACAAAAGAAGAAGATTAAGAAATGGCCACAAAGGTGAATGATGGTATTTAAATAAATTCTGACATTAGAAATAGGAACAAAATAAATTAGTCATACTCAGAAGAAAATGTCATTTCCAAAACAAAGAAAGGTCTGTCCATTTGTAACAAACACTATTGTTTGTATCAAAAGGGGAAAGCCCAATAGAGTAACAAGTTTTTAAACCCCTTTTCACCATTAGTATTGACTCAAAATGTTATCATTGTTGCATTAAAGCTGCTCCCAATCTCTAAAATACAGTAACAGAAAATATCATAAGTTATCCAATTTAAAAGGTAAATTGAAATTTAGTTGCAGTGTTAGCAGTACAGAATAAGTTCATGTAAGCTGCCTGGTTTAAACAGAACTAATTTCCCACAAGTACTATTTTAATTTCCAGTATTAAGCAACTGTCAATGTGAAAGGAAATGCTGTTGAAAAAAAAAAAGTAATAGAGGGCCAGGCAGAAATTGGGAAGGCTGCACCTGCAAGAACCAAACAACTGAAAGCTTACACTGACAAAATCTACTTTGCAATAGCATCTCTATTCACCCAAGCATCCCTGAAGCATATGAAAAATTCCTTCAGATGACAAGGCTGAAATCCTCCTACTTTCAGAAAAGTAAATTCAATCAAGACTGAAGCTGGCTTAGGGCTTGTGTTCATAGAGAGTTAAATGCCCACTTGACAATCACTGAACTATTTGCAACATTAAAAAAAAAAAAAAAAATAGAGACAACTTCCCGCTTCCTTCCCTTCCTTCAATTAGGCTTTCCTCACACTTAACAAACTTTACCCTTTACATCTACTGATGGATTTATAGGAGTGGCTATTGGTATTGCTACAAGGTTACGTGTGAGGATACACCTGTATCCTGAGGCACCACAGCACTAAGGGAGCTGCCCTTCCCTCACCTTTGCAGGGCAGCTTGCAGTGTCCCAGTGTTCTCCAAGACACAGCCCTGGAAAGCCACTCTGAAGCTTTCAAGCTCACAGGCAGAAAACATCAGCAGAGAAAAACAGATGACTGGACCAAAGGTCTCAATGAAGCTTTTGAATTTCTCCACCCTTTCAAGCACTGATATTGCATCCTGGCAACTAATGAGCAGAATGACTGTACCATGACCTTCGTCTATCACATTTTAAAAAAAGCTAGGAGCAAAATTTCTGGTAAAATTCTTTATTAAAGCAGTATATTTTTCTTGGTTCCAAGAAAGCTTTTTTACTGGGATTCTAGTAGGCAGGTATAGCAAATATGAAAATGAAGAAAACCTTCAAAAGTATCATAAGACCATGTCCTCACTTGCAGCTGAATTGCAAAAAGCAATGTATTTGCAACCCAAAGACTGAAATTGTCACTGAACATTCAGCAATAATACTGAGAGAATATCATGAAGTCATCACTAAAATCAGGGCACTCTGACTTGCCTCTAGACTGAAAAATTTATAGATCTAATTTGACCTATCACAGCCCCTCATCATGAACACAGATGAAGTATAAAAGTTCCAATATGCATCTCCAATACAGATGAGAAAACAACATGCATTGGAGTAATAATATTTTAATAGCAAAAATATTGCTCAAGTTCATAATTAGTTATAAAAATAATTTAGGAAAGATTTTAAAAGTTTTATATGTCACCCTCATGACTGATTTTCTATTTCCTCTATTTCTTTAGCTAGCTTATCTCTGGAATGATAAATACCATCCAAACAGCTAAGCCTTTACCACGTGCACTCAAAGTTGTGTCTTGTTATGGCTCCAGCTAGTTAAGTTATTTTCAGCAGAGGTCATCAAGTTCTGAAATCCATTAGAAAGCAAGAAAAACAAAAAAAATCCAGTTTTATATCTATCACAGTCATCAAGGCAGAATTATTCCAAAAAGACAAACTTTGATAGGCAGTCTGAATTGTTAAGATAAGTCCATTACAGAGAAAAAGGATTTTTGTTGTTATAGCTTGTTCTTTCCTCTTCCCATATATTCATATCCATAGCAAAGTTGATGATGTAATTCAGAAATCAGATAATTCTCCTGCAGGTCATTATGGTCAGAAATAAGCCTATTTTAAAAAGCCCAAAGACATCTGGTGTAAAAGGAGATCTTTTGTACCATAGATTTTGAAGTATGACACATCAGCTTAATTCTTTATACTCTAACTGTACCTGAGCATCTTCCAATTGAGTGCTAATCTAGTGTGAAGTTTTACCTCGCCACAATTGGTCAAACACGTTTCTTGAAAATATGCACTTGAATTCTGAAATGTAATTATGCCTCATATATTGCCTAGAAAAAAAATGAAACAAACCAACCAGTACTTATTCCACAAAAAAATGTTTGGAATGAAGTGCAAAACCAAAACCATTCTAGCATCAATTGATAAATATATCTTGGGTGACCCTGTAGTGACAGAGAGATAGATGAGTTTAAATATCTTGCTCATTCCAGACACAGAAAAGGCCAGGCCAGACTGGGACACACGAGGTCTCATCTCAGGAGACACTGCTTTGCCAGCAGAGAATTGCCTGTGTCAAATGGGCTAAAGCACTTCACTGACTTCACATACACCAAATTGCTGTGATTGAAAACCATCTGTGACTACAACATGCAAATGCAGTACAGAAAATAATCACAGTGACTTTTACTGATGCCAGTGTGAAAGACAATGACACTTTGCCAACAACAGCATAAAATGAAGTAGCTGTCAAAGAAGTGACTGAGAGCCTAAGGTTTGACATGTCACAGCTCATGTCAGTAGCACAGCTATATCTGAAGGGCCAAACCAACTACTGTGGGGTCTTAACTCAATGGTCTTATACTGAACTTTGAGGTTGTTTTCTTCATTTCACTTGCCCACAGCAGAACAGTGATTTGCTGGTTACACTAGCAATCTTGGCATGGAGTTTCAGCACACTAGATAGTAGACAGAGCTTGTAGCACTGAATAGTCAAGTATTCTGCAGGTGCAGAGCTGTTTGTGACAGTCCAAAAGGCTCAGACACATACACCAATTTTTTAAAGCCTTAAGATTATGAACAACCTTTGTCCAGGCCACTCTGGTTTGTCAGATAATTGACAGACAAGTTAGTAAACTCAATGAAAAAAAACATTTTGTAATAAGTAGTTCAACCAGCTGACTCAAAGGTCAAACTTGCTCTGTTGTGTTTGCTGGCCTGTAAACGACTTCCTCAAAGGAGCCCAGATTTAAACTTGAAACAGTGCTCTAAACAAATATTATAGTCAAGCACTTAAATATTATTTCTAAGACTGCAAATACTAGAGCATTCCTGTTGCACTATTGCTTGTCATTCTACCTGGCCCCAAAGAATTCAAAGATCTGAAAATTTAACAAAAGCATGCTCCTTACTTATGTCCCATAATGATATTCTCAATCTGAAGTTTTGTTCAAATTCTGATTAGAAGTCAGTGCTGTTGATTTCAGCTGTTCTACCCATTCTTTATTATAATATATGTATTTTAATACCAATCTAGAAAAATGTATATTTCCTTGATGAATAATTTGGTTTTACAACCTAACACTTGGCACACGTCACTACAGAAATCTAAGCACTCAAAGTCATTTGGATGAAGCTTCCTAGAACCCAGGAAGGCAGATCAACACCATGCTGACCTGCCGCCTGTCATTTAACTGCTTTGCTAGAAAACCACCATGCAGTCAGCTGCTACAAAGCAAGAAACTGTACAATTACTTCCAAGTCAGTGGATTTATGCTTATTCTATTTACATAGAGGAGGGAAATCCAGACGGGGGTGGAGAGGTCAGTGTACAGCAACCTTTGCACCAGCATATACAAACTACACAGGATTTAAAAGTTCAAAGTAATTCAGACAGCCCACTTGCAATACATCTATATGCCCTTTAGGAATTCAGATGTTTGCCTAGTTGTTTTTCAGCCTTTTAATTACCAAGTTTTGGGGTTTTGTTGAGGTTTTGTTTGGTTGGTTGGTCTTGGTTTTGTTTTTAAAAAAGATATTTGATAATAGTGTTTTTCAGAATTTTTTCCCTGAAGTCAAAATTGAATTCCAGTTCAAACAGTACATTAAAACTGTACATCTGCTAAATTTTAATAAAGAATCTTTCTTTTAATGCAAAGCCATTACTGCAAAAATGTTTTGTGTGAACGTATTATTGAGATATCACTAAGAAGTGATGATACAGCTTTAAACATTCAGCTGTTGCATTACAGGTAGGCTTTTAGGAACCTGCCTGCAGATAAACTTGAGACACACTTTAAGGAAGATTTTTCAAAAACTTTCAACACTAGCTTAATTCTGCTTACACAAGTCTAAGGTAATTTTTAAATCCTTTTTTTTTTTTTTTTTTCCCAGGAAAAAGCAGACTCTCTTAGTACATTAGAATGTCCCCAGATTTGAAGCCATAACATCATTTTTTTAATGCACACAGACCTCATAGCCTTGTTTTTAATCAAGTCTTACATGAGTTTTATTCTCACTTTTAAACCATTACTTTGGGCCTGAGCTGTAACATTCCTAAAATCGGCCATCAGGTTCCCTTTTCAGCACTGGAAAGCTCTGTGCAGGTCCCAGAAGGGAAGCAGGAACCAAAAGGTGATTTTACACATTTGGAGATCCACCAGACCTCTAACAACAAGTTCCAAGTGCCTTTATTTGACTAACCATCACTGTGGAAATATTAACTAGCTCATTGTGTATATTGAAGGCCATGAAAACTCCTGAAAAATTCCATCCACTGGTCAGAACTTGACTGTTCTGAAAGACTCAATCTTGTCAAGACGGAGGACTCACTCTCCAAATTGACTGTCCCTTTACATGAGCGACATAGCTTACCTTCCCATTTGCACCTCCTCTGCTTCTTTCCCTGCCAGAAATTAAACAAGGCACTAATACATTATTAGATATATAAACTGTTTATCTCTGTTCTTATTTCAACCTTTTTTTGATTTTGGAGAAGATATCTACTGCTTTCCAGAAGGTCCAGAGGCCTCACAAAGATTCAGGGTCACACATACAGTTCTGCTGCATTCAGCTGTACCTCATGTCTCAGCTCACTAGATGTATCAAGATAAATCACACAAGTAAGAGAATCCTCAAGAAGCACTTTCAAAGTTGAGAGGCTACTCGCACACAGGAACTTGGAGCTTGGACTTTCATCTTCAAAAGGCTGGAGCTGCTACTACATTTTTCAGCTGTTGTTTTTGCACAGACTAGGGAAGATACACATGCTGGGAGTCTCCTCTGCACCAGCATAGTTCCTTTCTAAATGCATTTTTACAGGGAACCTTTCTGGGAAATAAGTCATTAGCAGTCTCAAGTGTGGAAGAAGCCTAGGTGTCCAAGTCATGTCCAGCACTAAAGATGACACAGCATTAAACATTCTGACAGCATTAAAAATTTAGGGACATAAATCACTAAGGAAACATACCAATTCTTAAGACACTAATAATATGGAGACAAATGCAGTCTTACAAGTATAAACAGATAATGCTTTATGTGAACCATCTTGAAAACAGATTAAAGCAAACTTCTTAGATTACCTAGGAAGATAAAGTTTTTAAAAGCATGCTTTTCTCAATAAAGTTCAAGCACACAAGTGAGGGGATGTTGGACCAGATGACCTCACTTTGCCTCCTTCTAGCCTTATCCATTCTGTGGTCCTGTGGCTGAGAAGGTGAATCCTCTGCCATGTATCATGCACCTTTATTCCCAAATCAGTACTTTTCAAACTTATACACAAATTAGAATCAACTGAAACTCACGGCTTGGGGCAGAAGTGAAAATTTTTCATTGTTTCGCATGCAAAAATACCTGCTTTTGACTTGCAACTATTACTTTTATCTTTAAGATGGAAAATGAATACTTTTGAAGTTGCAGAACATGGAAAATGTTTATCTAAAAGAAAGTAGCTTTCTTAGAAAAATTAAGCAACCAAAAGCTTAGATGTTATAGTTAAAATTATTAATTCTGACAAAATATGCTGACTGCTGTACTTGAGTACTAAAAAATTGATTAATTTTAATCTCTTCCCCAAAACCACAGATAAATGATGATGAGCAGAGGCTACTGTGAGAAACTGGGAATCCTGCCAGTTCCTGTTTCATTTGGATCAATCGAAAGGTTAAGCACAGCCTAAGCTTCAAAGCCAACAAAGAGGCATTGCAATTTTGCACTACTGCAGACATGAGATAACCAGGATGCCATAAATATTGCAAACCACTAAAGCAGCTGGTTACATACAGAATCCCAACACAGACTTTTTCCAGAGCTATGTGTTGCCATCTGAAAATACCACATGGACAGGTAGTCTAGTGCAGACACAACTCACAGGTCTCACATATGAATGTTCTCACCATGTCCATTCTGGTATATCCCCAATCTGCAGTTAATGTGAGGAAGAGATGGCTGCATGATGGCCTTTTACTCAGATTAACTTCCTCTATCACCAGGTCTTGATTTCAAGCTTTCAAAACACCTTTTTCTTCTCCAGCATTGTCACATACTAAATACATAATAAATGCAGTTTCACCATATTACTATGATTTTCTGATATGCTTAGATCATAGATAAGAACCCCATATAGAACAATTCCAATAAAACTCCACTGTTATCAGTGAGTAACGTAACAGTAAATGAACAAAAGACCACACCATGGAAATAACATCATGACTAAACAGCACATTAAGTTAAGGTCTTTCTTAGCACAAAGCTTTTAACAAGAATTCTAAGTTACCATGACCCTTTGTTTCTCAAGGTAACAGTTCAGTAATATAATATTTTGTTTGTATAACACTTATATTAGCAAAAAGAAAACATTTTCTGAGACACTTTGATAAAATAACTCCATCATAAAATGGAGTTATAGATACACCTGCCTCCTACCCTTCTATTTGAGCTCACAAAGACAGTAAGGAGGGAACACAGTTATTTAACCAAACTGTTCTAACTGAGCCTTTTTTCTACATACATGAGTTACAAACAACGGTGTAAGACCATCCCAGATTTAATGGTCTCCTTGGGACCATATAATTAAGTAAAATGAAAAATTCAAATAAGAATGTTTTTGGTTCTTTTTCTTTTTTTTCCAATGTATTTGACACCCCTTTTGGGAAGTAAACAAAGACACACTGTCAAAAGCAGAAACTTGCACAAAATGTCACCATTTGTTCCCCATGAACGCTGAGGTATACTTATTCAAGGAGAGGAATTCCATTGCTCTCCTGAGATTTCCTCTCTTAAGTTGAATTTTGTGCCAAGTTCACTCAGCTAAAGTTTGGGTTGGGTTAGCACACCAGATACAAGTTCCTCTAAGTCAGCCCTGTTATTCACTCAAAAATTAACTACAAAATATATGGTAAATTCCAAATTACATTAATTAAAAAATGACCATTAATAGACCATCACAGGCCCTTACTTTGAACAGTTCAAGCACTGTTTTTAATTGAAAATAATTGGTATATATTTTTGTCTATTATGCAGCATACTTATGTATAATTTCTCCTCCAGCTATGTTTTTGGACATGTTAAGGGATCACGTATTTCTAAATTGCTCCAACAGTAATTGCAGCATGACCTCTGAGGTGTCTTAATTTCCTTCAGAAACTTCAGCTTTTTGAGAAGTAATTCTGAGGTGACAAACACTTTTTATATGAAAAATATCAATGTAAGACAAGTAAGGTATTTTTTATGAAATCTAGACATCCATTTCACTTTTACTCTTTTTATCCAAAAATAAGATGGAAAGCTTCTTACTAAAACTTAAATTAATTGAAAAGCCTCTCATCAGCTTTTATGTAAGAGTGTTGATCTGTTTTGTTTGGGGTTTTTTCTATGAAAATATAACTATTGCTTCACATTAAACATCATACTTATTTTAAATATGCCACTGGGTTTTTGACCTATTTTTTGAAATAAACTCATGTTAGGGCTATAGCAAACCCTGCAAAATGAACTGTGCAGAGCTAGAGCATGCAGTATGCAAGTACACAGTAACTGTGCTAAGTGAAAGCATCACAGCACAAGTGATTAGATGGACTGGGTATATATAGGGTGCCATCTAATGCCAGCCAACTGCTTAGAAAAACCTCACCACAGAGCAAAACCTTTTCTGCTCTTCCAAGAGCTTCTTCACTTTATTGCAATAAAGAATAAAAATAGAAGGTAGAGGACAAAATTGCTTTTGTATGGGTCAAACTCAGTAATTACTTCATAAACAAAGGAAAAAAAGTGTTTCAAAAAAAAAGTGTTTTTGTACAGTCAAAACCTAAAGAATCTATACCTTTAATAGAACTGTTACAGAATTAAATGATCAATTAAAGACTACTCATAAGTATGCTTACTGTCCCATGAAATAGGCACATCACCAAGAAAAATAAAGCATTGTATTTAATAGCATCAACCTATTTTATCTAGAAGAGATGAAACCAAAAATCAATGAGACATGAATGAATGTTGGTAAAGTTTATTTTTAAACTCTGACTTGACACTGAATATACTTTGCAATACACATTCTTAAGTTAATTTATTAAACACAGAACATTCAAGCAGGTAAGTCCAAGACAGAACAATCACCACTTTTGCTTTAAAACACTGAGAACAAAGTACTAGATAAATGATTAAACTCCATGTGTATCAAAGTACCATACTGAATCATAGATATTATTCTGAAGTTTGTAAAAGCAGCACAGCAATGCTTTTGGAGATCAGTCTTTGTAGTTCATATACAGAATGCACCACACATACCAGCAAGCCGAAGCTGGTTTTCTATGAACACTAGTTAGAAACCCAAGAATGCAAGTCATAAGGGCAGGAAGAAAAACAAATCCTTAAGAAAAGTATGACTTACCAGACAGACGAGTTTCGCTGTGTCTCAAATGCAGCAGAAGAAATTTCTGTATATGTAGACCTTGTTTATTTAGCCCTTTATGAAGGTTTTTCTCAATAAATTAATTTAACTCACATGCAAGAGTCTGCAAAAGAAAAGAGAAAGAGTCTAAGCTGCTGACTTTTTTTTTCTAAGAACATTTGAACTATTTTCAGTAGTAATGGGCTTGCCTACTATCAGAATGAAAATGTATTGCAGAAAAAGCAGCCTACCAACCCAAGCTAAAAAAATCAGGAAATCCATAGCAAAAACACTTTGTTCTTTGTCCAATTTTTTATTTAAAGAAACAGAAGAAGCAGGGAACAACCACTGTTGATGAAAAAAACCAAACCAAACTACTGTTAAAAGGAAACCAGGGAACTTGAAGATTATAACTTTATCCATGGTGAACCACCATGGATATTTTTTAATGTGAAGGACACCTTTTGAGTTTGGTTATCTCTGAAGACATTTTGCCTTCTCTACACAAGGTTTCATCTGAGATAGGTGCAATTCTATTTGCATTGAAGTCCATCATATCTGACTGGTATACACATCCAAGGACAGGACAAATCAGTATACCAAGACTGAAGCCAGTAGTTTGTTCCTAGTTTGCATCTCAAGTTTCCACTTTCAGCAACAGTACTATTTTGGAAGCCTAGTGATCTGAAGCTGCTGGCACTCCATTTTTTTTTTTTGACCAGCACCATTCAGTGCCATGATAAATATCTCCTCTGTCACACTGCCAACCAACCAACTTACATTTCCATAATGTAAAAATACTGGGAAACAGAAAATATCAATACAAATTAATGACTTTAGGAAAAGACCCTGAACATCTTGACGGGTACATAAAAGCTAATTACTTTGAAGTTAAGAAAACACAGATAAACTGAGTCAGTGAAAAATTATCACTGCTTAATTTTTTGCAGCTTCTTCTGGTAGAGGAGAAAACTTTCAACATATCCCTCTCTATTACTTCCCTCAACATATCTTGGCAATTCTTGGTTTTGCTTCCTCAGAACAACTCCTCAAACAACATCAATAAAAATGTTATTACTTTTGTTCATGGAAAAGTTATGAGACTTAAAATTACTCTCACAGTTCAAAACCTAAAACAGGCTTGTGTGGTAAGATTGCAAGATGCTTCAATATCAGCTAAATTTCCAGTCACATCTACTTAAACACTTTCATTTGATACCATGGGACATCGTAATTTCTGATTTATTCGTGAACAGTAGCTGTTTGGAAGTTATATGAACACATGAAACAGGATGCCAGACACAAGCTATTTAGTAAACTGTTAAAAGAGTAAAGCAATGCTCATTATTGCAAACAAACATGAAAAGCACATTTTCTCCTGAAGACTTGCATAAAAACAATTAGCTATAGAACACTTAATAATGAAAAAGCTGCTAAATGTAAAAATATAGCGCAAATTCTTTCTGTGTTAGCTCAAAAGCATCCTTTGCATTTGATGTCAGCTATTTTTTAGTGTTACAGCAGTTAAAAGAAGCTACAAAACCCACAAACTCTAAATACCAACCTGTTAAATTAATCATTATTGCTACTTCATTCCTGATGTCTAGTTTAAGACCATCGTTTTACCACAAAACTGGTTCAGCAAAGATAAAAAGCTCAGTTTATATCTGAGATTCATGAACAAAGATATTTAAGGACTCCAACAGCTTAAATTTCAGATAATGTGTGAGTTGTAGCCAGCCTGAGAGCTGCAATGGTCAGGTGGAACATGCAGTATAGTTTGTAAATAAATACAAGACCTGTATCTACCAGACCACTAATGTCAGGTTCATCCATAATGCTTCCATCTGATGGTTACAAGCTAAATCAATAAATATCCACATGCTGAATACTAATACTACACTAACACAAAACTAGAAGTATGTGTTAAAGTCATTATTATCAGTATCAATCTACTACTGACGTAATTTAATACACAACACTTTACAGCTCAGCATTTCTTTTCAGAGGCATTTTCTCAGAAGAGAGATTTACCATTAGCTGAGTCACCATCAGCACTTAAACCATTTGTTATCTTGTTTCTTCTCACACTCTCTGAAACCGTGTTTGTGTAAGTAAATGACAGTTTATCTATTAGTATTTACAGCATTTACTAAAGAGGACATAAGCACTGTTTTGATATATACTAAGGTGCATTAGGTACTGCATATAAATCAGATCATATTTATCCCCAGGAATCAGGAGATGTCAGAAATGTCACATACTAATCTAGGTCTCAAAGATAAATGTATATGTATGTTCATTAGTAAAACAGACAACTATGTCACTACTACCAAGAGTGTCACCTTATGTTTTTCAGAGACTGACAATAATCTATTTCATTTTATGGCTATCAGCAATACTAAAATCAAGAATGTAATTTCTTCAATGACTTACTCCAGTGTGATTTAATAAATTTTTAGTATTAAATAATTCAAACATGACCAAGGAGTATACAGTTCACACTACTGATGTAAGTACTTGGTGCAAGTATCCAGAAGCTCCGTGGCCAGACACTACAGGACAGACACCACAAAGATTTTCATAAACAAGAGGAAAGAATCTTGATAGGTAAGAGATAAAGAAGATTCTTCAAAATACTGAGAGACAAAATTTTCATACCTGCTTCACTGCACAGATTGATATAAAGGAAATCATGATCTTTCTAAGCCTAGCCTTTCAAACACAGTTGAGGCACTGAAGCTTCACATGGAATGGCTGAAGGAGAATACTCTTTTTGGGAAGTGTCCCTGTACATTTCAAGATATGCAGGTGAACACTGCACAGCCAGGTGTAATGACTCCTTTCCCTTGTATTATTCTACACATGATTCTAATACTATGCTTTAATATTAGTGTAATACCTTCAAGTAGTATGATAGTATGCCTAAATGAATTGCATGTTACCTGCCTCAGGAAGAAATGAGGAGTATGGATATGATTTCTTTCATTTGCTCATTTTTTATTTTCCAAACAATCATATTTCTTGAATTTCATCTGGACTATGACAGGTAACATTAAATGAACTTAATGTTAGAGAATGGAAGCAAAATGGATGTACCCTGTTTTCAGAAGTCTCCCTTGAGAGTGTTCATTCACAGAACTGATCATCTCAATCTCTGAAATTAGCTTTTTGTGGAGTGCAGGAAAAAAAATCTATAGAAGGAAAGCTATAGATCACATTCTTTGTCCTGGACTTCACCTAGCATCAAAAGTGTTTTAGACATATATGAACTTGATGGATCTTACAAATAAAACTTTTTTTTCAATGTCAGTGTCCTTTCAGTAGCCTCCACTGCTGAAAAGCAATGGAGCTAGGAAGTAGGGTGGTCATGCTCCAGGATCTTGCTACACATAGGTCATATACAACAGTATTTGTGGTTAATCCTATATAATGTAATATAGGTAAAAATGCGTGAACTTGTGCTAACTGAACTTAGTGCCAGAGATGCCTTTACTCAAACAAAGTATTAAAGCAGCCTTCCGAATTTGTCATAGAAGTGTTCTACAGATAACTACTCATGCATTTGAAAGACATGGATCAAGATAACAAGTACAAAGAATCACACTCTCACATTATTAACATGAACTGGTCTGCAAAATGGCATCTGTTTGATGAAGAGTTGACTCTGCTGTTCTGCAGAACAGAACTGCATTCTCTTCAGAAGACACCAAATCCCTTTAGCCTATACTGAGTTCTCATTTTTGACTTTAGATTTATGTTAGACTGAAACTCCTAGCCATTTTTTGTACAGTTATAATAAGCAGCTATGTTATAATTTTTAATGTTTAACAACATAATTATCTCATAAAATCCATTAAAAATTATTATACCTTTAAATCAGCACCAAATAACTACATTAAAACATACAGATACTCTCAACTTTGAAGTGAAATCACAGGCATTTAAACCCTCCAACTATTGAAAGCATATTATCTAAATATTCAAAGCCTCTTAGTCATCTGTTAGAACCAATTCCAATACTTTAGCCAATTCCATATAACTGGATGCAAACCATGTAACTGCTGTCATAATGGTGTGAAAAATGACTACAGCCACTGCAGCTATCATTCTGAAACTGGCCCAACAGGATAATATGCCTGCCTATTTCGCTAGTAAAACTAACTTCCTCTGTTCCAAGAGCAAACAGTTAAAAATGAACAGGAAAATAAATATGAAAAGGCCTTTTCAGGAAATGGGGAACAGAAGCTTATTGTTAATCTCACTCTTAATATACATTGCTAGGCCATTGTTTCAAGAGCTTGGTACAAAGTTATTTGTCCTTCAGGCCTGTTTTCTGCTAGAATGCGCTTAACTCCTGTGTGAGACTGCGCTTGTTTTTTGGGAAGGTGCTGAGGGCATTACGGAGTAGGGTTTTCCTAAAGGCCTAAACATTAGAAATGTAAACAAGCTAGGACTCTCAATCTGTGACTTACCAATGCAAGTAACAGGGTCTTTTGAGCCCAAATGAAAAGTGGCAATTTAAAAAATACCCATTGTATTTATACCCAAATTTCTAAGCACCTGTATGTCTTTTAACAGTTAGCTAGAATTCTCCTCCTGAGCCAATCAAGCAATGCCTTGCCTTAATGAAATGACTTTGGTGACAGCTGTCCTGTACAGCCTTGTGTCTTATCAATCTTAAATCTGAGGCACAAATATCCAAAAGATGTTCTCAGGTTTTTTCTACTCTTCATCAAAACCATGGAAGATGATGTTATGCTACCACATTATTTTTAAAAACACTGTACTGATGAACATTAAAACATCTGCCACGGATATGGAAAACCTGGATTAAACTTCCAGCAGGATTTACAGTCACATCTCCCACTTCCGTGGCACAATACCAAGTGTCATGCTATTGTCTGGTCTTTTGAGGACACTGGCCCTCTTTCACAGAGTAATCACATACTTCACGTGGCTCACAGAGCAAGAACTGGACTTCCTCTCATAAGCTTAAGAAAGAAAAAAACTTACCTAGGAGAAAGGAAAGTTTGAGCAACTGCCTTCAGTTACTCTGAAATGTACTCTGAAACATTAACACCTTCCCAGATTATCTATGAATAAAACTGTGCTCACTTCTCAAGGGAGAACTGCCATCACCAACCTCTGGGGCCATGATCCTGTGTGCACCTGCCACTCTCAAGCTGCTGGTCCACACAAGGAAAAAGAAATCCACAGGAGTAACACAAGTCCCAAATCCTTCCTTCCGCTTCAGACTGACTTATGTTACAGAGCACACAAGGCCTAACACCATTCTGCTTTTTCCTAAACCACCAGATTATGGCTAGGCCAGCTTTAAACCTCCTCTCTGTATTGAGCTTCTATTCCAATTACCACGACTAAATCCACAAAGGAATTTAGGCTTCTCAATAATTAACACAATGGTTTTCTGCCAATTTGCTAAGCTGCCAGGCTAGTAATGAAAAAATAAGGGACCTATATGAAAAACAGTCCTTAGCTTACCAATTAAGTAATTTTAATATTTTCAGCTACTTATAGCATAGAAGGTAGGAAACAGTCGAGCTATTGCAACAGAAGCTTTCAGGCACTGAACCCTAGAGTGAACATTTGTCACCTCAAATGAGTATAGAACTTCTCACAACAAGCCAAACAACAGTGTAGAGAACCATCTTTCCATCAGTGCTCCTTTAGTCAGTTTATTCATTTTACTACAATGATCCAT
This sequence comes from Phylloscopus collybita, assembly GCA_027886175.1. Taxonomy (NCBI): domain Eukaryota; kingdom Metazoa; phylum Chordata; class Aves; order Passeriformes; family Phylloscopidae; genus Phylloscopus; species Phylloscopus collybita. Next base: position 30,143,621 of record JAJNNQ010000009.1, on the reverse strand, counting down.
CAACTGAAAACACAACCTAAAAAGATACCTCTTCAGCATTTTAGAGCACAAAGTACTACCAGAGTCTAGTATTTTTCTGATATCTCTTTCTTTTTTTCCCCATTACTCTGATTTTGAAGGCAGTATCTGTACATTTGTATTTATGTTTCCTACATCTAATGGCAACATATGATATTGATGTAATAGAAACAGCTGAAGTCAGACAAAGCTCACCAACACACAATTGCTTTGGCAAACGCTTTCTTTGCTGCTCCGAGTTTCACATAATCATGACAACAATCAGGCCTTCAGGCTGTAAAAAAAGGTAGTTATTTCAAGAGCTCAGGTACATGACACCAGCAGACTGAACCTACTTGCAGCTACACTGCCTCCACCTTTGTCCACTTTCATGTTACTTATCAGCAAGAAAAGGTGCTGCCAAAATGCCTGAGCCTACCAAGCCTGCTCCTGCTCCCTACAAAAAAACCTTTCTGCAGTATGATGTAGCACACTCAACAGGAAGCTCCTAAAACAGAAAACTAAACTCTTCCTGCTCAAATCTCTTTGTGCCTGAAGATCATAATTTCCCCAAAGATATGACAAGTCCTCAGACTAGTGGCTTGGAGAGAAAGGAACTCCAGGAAAGGTTTCCAGGGAGTTTTACAGCTCCCAAAGGTGAAGTTAAAGCATGATACCAACACCTCCCAGTGGATACTCTATATCCCACTTAGTCCAAGCCCACTGGGAAAATGGCTCAGGAAATCAGTGCTGAGCTTGTGTTTGTCTTCCTGTTAACAGAGGCCCATTATAATGCAGTCACCTATCGTGTATTGCTTCAGCTAAGTGAAAATGAGAGGTCTTTCACAGCTTTTGTTTGCTGTTTGTGTTCTTCACAGGACTGTAAATTGCAGAACAGGCTATTAGAAACATTTGTTTGAGCTATATTCATGCTTTTCCTAGCTGAGAAAAGAAAATATGATGTTTGCTGTACTCAAGGCAATGCAGGATGTTACAGCTGTGCTGCCAGTTAACTGCTCTGTGTTGAATTATCTGTAGGTCAGAACTAATTTTTCAGCCAACAGAATTTCACCCTCGTTTAACTGGCAAATAACAGAGACAAGAAGAGCACAGTCACCATGGGTGACATTACTTCAAGGATTTTTAGAAATTTCCTAATTCTTCTTCATCAGGATGCTTACACTGTTGATCAATGTACAGCAGTAATGAAGAATTCAAAACTGCAGCCATATTTTCCACCGCAAGCTTTCTCCCTGCATGGAAAAATGCTTCCACAAGGAAGACAGTCCTCAGACACAACTTTCAAACAAGACTTTTTTGCTATCTCTGTTTTCAGTAGCCAGTATGACTACACATTTAACTCCTTAGGAAAATTAGGCCATTAAAGAGACCCCAATTCATTTGACAAAGGCCAGTGCCACCCAGAAAGGTGGAGAGCAAGATCCTTAAAAATATTCTTAAACAGCAACAAAGTGAAAGCTGGAACAATATGACTATACCTACCCATTTTGCAGATTGGGTTGAGGAAATAGCACCTGTGTCATACCATAAATCTAAGGTAGTTGAAGTCGCACAAAAGAAGGCTGGAAGAGGAGTTCTTAAGATTCATGAGAACTGGAAGTCAAAGGTAACATAATCTGAAGTAGATATCCCATTTTGTATCTATGAAGTTTTACACTTATTAGATAGTTTCCTCTCTTTGAAAAATAAATACAGGGAAAGGTGGATTTCCCTTCCTAGAAATTGTTTGCTTCCTCAGAAATTTAACACCCTCTGTTTTTTAAATTCATCCACCTATTAGTAATAACAGTTCAAAAGACCCTTCTCTCCCCTCAAGGCTGTTTACTGTTCATCAGCTTGATGAAATGACTGTTCAAAACAGAAAATTTCAATTTTAACCCTTAGACAACGATCACTACAAGCAACAATAGATTAATAACATTTGCACTTAAAAAACCTGAAGGATGAAGTCAGTGATTTGTGGTATGTGCTTGCTGCTTCTGAAGTGGCTTTACATAAATGGAAAAACAAAATTGAGAAGTTGCAAGGTAAATTTTCTCTACAAAATTTATACAGAATAGCTAATCACACAGTTTTCTATTTTACTTCCCAAAAGAGAGGGCAGAGGTAAAAAAAATTGTCAAATTACAGCTTTGTATATAAAGACATCAAAAGTAGACAGCAGACATATCTTAGCAGAAGTTTCATTATTACAAATTTAGTGTCCAAAAATGCATTAAATTGCTTGTGTTCTGTTTGCCCTGCCTTCTGCTTTGAACCCACTGACTTAAAATTTAAACTCAGGCACTTTTGATTCCTATAGCAATTCAACAAATTGCTCATAAGGAGAACATTAGAAAAGCATTTGATGTTATTTTTTTTCCAGCCTTTACATTCTGATCAACAAGGAGAAAAAAAAAATTACACATGATTGACAATTATCTGAAGACTAGAGTTTGAAACCAGAGGGCAACAACAAAGGGGGAAAATCACTAATAGTTTTACATAGTGTCTGTACAGCTTTTGGTTATTTATAACAAAATCAGCTTACGATAGATGGGTGGCATGAACTAGAAACATGTGAGTTAAGATCAAAGTCTAAACTGTCCATAAGTTGAGTAGTTCAAATAATTTTAATAGTACTTTAAAAAAGAGAAATAGCATTGAAATATATATAAAAATCAAACCTCTATGCTTACTTTTATGTGATCCACACCTAAAGAAGTCAACACACAAAATCTTTTCATGATGCCGTATTGAAACATTGCTGCCTTTGAAATGACAAGACAAAGACATCTCTATTTCCTGATTCCTCCTCATGAACCTAGTGACCCTTTACCCTGATTTTGATGGTGCCATTTCAAACTCACAGGTGTGTCTGATATAGACAGCACAGAAAGTTTAAGATGAAAAAACATCACAATTGCACTGACCTCAGTTTGCAAATCGGCCTAGCATTTGCAGGATTCCAAGTTGAAATGTACAGCATAATTTGAACATAACTTCTTATGTTCATCAAGTTTTAAGAGGCAGGACTATTTATCTAACAGAACATCCCCAAAATACGGTAAAGTTTGTGCATATAAACACGTGAAGCTACTTCCAGTAGTAAATACACTGTAAATAAGGTTAGCAGATTCACTCAAGATGGTGCCAACCTCTTCAGGCCAGATCTTACTAATGATAGTAAGACTTAAAGAAATGCTTATGTAAGTAATGACAATCAGAAAATCATTATATCAAGGAACAAAAGTAAACACAAGTCCAACACTTTTTTTCACCTTTTATCTAAATCTTTCCAGTATTCTCCAAAAGAAATTTACAGTCAGTTTGGGCTGAAACTAAAGCTAGAATATCAAAAAGCTGGATGCTAAGGCCTTTTAAATGGTATTTTAAAAGCAGAAATATTTATTGTAACTACTTTTGATTAATGAAGGGAGGATTCCTATAATTGCATATGAAGAGAGAAAACATCAATAAGAGCTTTCAAAAATACCAAAGTCTATAATAATTTCATTTGTGTCATTTTACTAATTTTTTCTCTGCCCTCTTCCAACAAACCTTTAAATAAATTCTAAGTTCCTTGTTTAGAATGTGTCTTGGTTAAGAAAACACCCAGGTTTGAGGTAAGTCACAGACAAACCACCACCTTGAAATCATGCCCTTGCTTTTAAAAATATTATTCAGACTGGATTGCTACAAGGCCAAACTTGAATTATCATTTCAGCACTTAACAGCTTAAGATACTAATTTAGGATTAAGAGAAACAAGAAGTTAGATTTCACAGTTTTGCAAATGTAAGGGTAAAAATTCTATAATTGTTTATTGTACCCACCAAAAAGGGTAGAGGCCTCAGAATATAGTTCCAAACCTTCCCTAAAAAAGTTAATTAAAAAAATTATCTGCTTTTGGGCAAAGCAAAGCTAAAAATCCTTTTAGTTCTTTAAGAAAGTGCTTAGTAAAAACTATCCACATGTCATCACTAGAGAAAATAAGTCCAGAATTCAAAAGAAGTGGTTTATTTTATGAAGATTTAAATTACATATATTAATAGAAATTTTAGGTATTGAATGTGAAATTTTCACAGCATTATCTACAATTAGTTCATAAAACCCCCCATTTTTAATGACTATAAAGAGAAGCGGTTCCTAAACATACTGGAAGATAAAGTCCATAGAAGTCTAAGTACAATATACACAATACTGAAGATAACAACAGAATTACATTGATTTGACAGAACTACACAAAAGCAAGCTCGCAATATAATTATTCTTTCAAGCCATGTTTGAACTCAAGCCACCTCCAAGCTCCAGCTCAGCTCATAATTTTAAAAGTAATACACTGAGAAATGGACATTTTCCATAAAGGAATTCACAGCCCTAATACACTTGTGCATAAAGCAAAACACATGAAATATCCCACCAAAATTCTAACGGAATTTGTTCTGGTTAAAACAATTTGGTGCAAAACCAATGGACAGAAATTAGAGCTCCTTACCACCTGATCTCACCCTCAGAACTGCATTGTTACATTGCTGGTGCAGGACAGCTAGAGAGAATCCTATATTCATAATGGGTAATCACATTGAAAACGTAGACTTCTAAAGTTTCACCTAAAGTGCTTGTGGAAGGGACAGAACTTGACCATTTGGGTCTCCCAAGAATAAAATACAACATAAAGAAAAAAAACCACAGAAGGAGATCAGTTTGTTTTCAGAACTGAAAATTTCAATTGGAATTACTACTAGGTGTGCATATGAAGACTAAAAAACAATTTTAAAAATTAAATCTATAGGTTGCTCTGACACACTGTGTATAGACTGGAAATTTGCAAGCAGGACTTTTTTTTAATAACCCCCCCCCCCCCCCCCTTCCCCCTCCCCCCCAAAAAAATCCAAACCCTAAATGCTCAAGTAAGTGATTTCCTCAAGGAACTGGCTCATGTTTCTTCATACCTGTTTCCCCTTCACTCTAAACATGCGTTATAGCTTTTCCTGAGTGGACTGATTTCTCCACAGCACTTTTGAAATCTGACTTCTAACGTGTTTTTGGTCCCCCATGAGGAATGCTATTGTTTAGGCCTCTCGTCAACACACAATTTAACCACAGTATCTGAACGCACGGTTTTAAGTAACATGTTCTGATCTATGCAAAACGCACCCCATGAAACCAATCTAATTGTTTTTCTTTGAAGCCACTGTAGCTATCCTTGCCCCAGAATAGAGGGCACATATAGATGGCTCGTTGTCTTGTCACTGCAGCAATTATATCTATCTTTCCCCTTTTGCCTTTCAAGCACTTTTGTAATTCTCTTCCTGTCTCCTCTTGCAACTCCCAAAAATCTCTTCACAGGATCAAATTTTCCCACATACATTTCATCCATTCACAGGAAGCAGTAAGAACGCTTCACAAGTTCATCTACAAAGCTACTATTTGCTTTTTCCTCAGACACCTTTTATATTTTCATGTCTGCTACAGGAAATGAAGAAACCACTTTTAGTCAAGCAGTGGTCAAAGCCACCTGTCAATAAACCTGCTTTTCAGTTTACCTTTGCATCAAGCTTGTTCCATCTTTTATGTTCAGTGCATATTGCAAAAAGAACTTGACCCTTTCTGTAGCTCTTACTGACATGTTTATTTTCATTTGTGTTCTTTAGCTAAGCAGTGACTGACTTCAGAGAATTTTGCTTAAGATAATTACACCACTAAATATGACGAAAAACAAATTCACACCTGAATTAATTTAGCGTATCTGCAATTATTATTGCCTTGCTCATAAGCAGAGTATTTCCTCAAGCTAGAAGGCACCCTCCTACTGCTTTGTATGTATTAATTACAACAGGTGCTGGCTTTCAAACAACTTTTGTAGAGTTTGCAGTCCTGACAATTAAAACTATGTCCTGAATTTGGCCTTTGCTCAAGACCATAAATCAGTCATCTGTGAATCAAATGCCAATGGCAAAAACATGTGAATGTGTAAATCTACAGCTATGCAAATAAGGAATTAAAAACCTCTCTCTTGCACTTGTTTAAAAGTAGAATGATAATCTGCAAGGCTCAGATTACATGATCCATATCTGTAAAGTGACCCTTATAGAAGAGGTCTCTTAAAAGACTTGAATTTGCCTGATTATCTGCATGTATGTCAAAACAAAGCCTTTGATTTGGTCTTTATTCTACTGTCAAACCTGTCAGCCTTTCGTTTTGCTCTCATACAGTAGCACTTCATTTGATTAGCCTCTTTTATATTTTACTTATTCAAAGTAAACCATTTGATTGCATCAGTCACACTGAAATAATTATTTCCTTCAGATTCCTAACAAATACAGATTTCTCCAAAAGAAAAACTGCAATTACCATGAATTTGATTATCTGGAGAATGTCACTGCTTAGAGTTCCCTGTTCATTAGAAATTCACTAGAAACGAAATTAAATTAAATTTGTGCTGGCAACTGCTGTCTTCTGTCAGAATTTGCTTATTAAAATGTGTAACTGCATAACTGGCTAGGAGCAGTGTGACGTACCTGATCAATATATGAATTAAATGAAACATAACCAGTGTTTTGCACTGGCACCCCTTTGGGTTGCTACTGCTTGCTTTTCTTTAAAATCTCTGCTATTAGTGGGAAGAAAGAAAATATAAGGTTGATGCCTAAATCAGAAAATAATTGTGTAAGATTTTAACAAGTGCAAAGCAAAAAATACAAAAAAGTCCGTAGCGTGAGCTGTACATTCAAAAGGGAATAATTTCTTGTATACTTCACCTAGGCCAATCCCTAAAATTTAGGGTTGTCTCAAAAGCTGAAACAGTCTGAAGTTCAAAATTCATATGATGTTCACAAACAGCAGTTGAAATACCAAGACAAACTTGAGCCATCTAATCCATTAACCCACTCCTTATGACAGCCCATGATGGCTGCTATATTGGAGAGAAAAACTAGAGATTTACTAAATAACTTTCCTGAAATACAAGTTTTTTTGTAATTATCACCAATCAATAATTGCCTCATACCAATTATTTACTCTTCCTTATTTATCACAGTCCAACGTGCTGTGATAAATAAGGAAGAAATAAGAGAATTTGAAGCTCTCAAATGAACAAAATTCAATGAGAAACAGGCATTTAGTACCTTACAAATGTCATTTCGCAAATGCTTGATGCCAATATGTCAGATTATGTTTTTGTTTACATAAATGTTTATACATGCTTATTTATGTTTAAAAATGAACCTTTTTTGCCTTTTATAATTGTGTCTAGTTTTTTAAGAAAGACTGAACATTAAAAGAACAACAACAGTCAAAGCACCCAATTTATCTCACCCATGCTTTGTCCTATTGCCTCAACCACTACTTTTCACTTGTAGTCACTTCAAATAGTGAAAATACTGTTCATATGCACAGAGACCCTCTGTTGTAAAATGTAATTTCTAGTTCATGCATTTTTCACATCAGAATTGATCCAGATAACTGAATCTTGGACAGCCTCCCTACCCCACCATTTGCTAAAACTAAACTTTGACAAAGTGTTAGTTTTCAGCAAGTCAATCCCACTGAGAGATACGTGGTTTTATCAAACATGATAGCATTCAAGGTACACTATAGTGATGAAGCTTTACAGTCAGGCTACAGTTAATTGGGAGTTCTCAGACAACATGGCAGCATGCTGACAAGAACACTCTGTGGCTGTCCTGCTCTTGACATAGTCCCTACCCCTTCTAATCACAGGCTACACCATCCAACCCTAAGCCTCTTAGGAGGGTGACAGTCACCTTTCAGCCCTGCTGCAGTTGAACTGGGATTTCACCTATCGGTGCTGCTCAGAAAACAAAACCAAAAAAATTAAAAAAGAAAAAAACACACACGCAAAAAATCAAACAAATAAAAACCTAAACCAAAAGAAAAACCCCAAACAAAACAAAACAAACAAACAAACAAAAAAAACAACCCACCACAAAAACAACAATACAATAAGGAACCAGACATGTTGCTTTTAAACCGTTTGAAAAAAAACACAAAGACCCTTCCACCTATTTTGACCTTCAGTCACAACTACTGATTTCTTATTAGCATAACTCATCATCTTACAACAAAAAAGCAACTCTTAAAAATCAGTGCATTTTACTGTTTTGATAAACTTTAATGAATCTGATTTTCAGCTGTAAGAACTGCAGTTACTGACTCCATTTCCATTTGATTTCATCATGCATTCCTCCATATTCTTTTGGGTCCTGAAGAAGCAAAAAAATAAAGCTGCTATGCTTGTGGACAAATTTAGTTGATAAGCCACTACAGCTAAACTAAGGATAGCTTTAGGTACCTGTCAAACAGTGGACTTGTACACTGTTTTAATACTTGTACATAAAATGCAAGACAAATACCCTTAAGAGAAGTAGAACTTTCATTATTCTAACTCTCAGCATTATTTAGCAGCTGTTTTATGAAAAGGCTAATGAAAAAGTTTGGTGTATAGTTTATCATAGTAATGATTGAGAGGAAGAATGTTTGCCTTTCCTTTTAGAGTGTTTTTCCCACTATTCTCTGAGACTCAGGACCTTGAGCATCACCTCTTCAAAAGTGCACTATGTTACTCAGGTTACTTAAGAACACAGAACCACATCTGTGCTATTCAACCCCCTGATGGTGGTTGTTGAGGTTTTTAAGGGTGGATGAGTCAGAACACTATCTGTATTCAGTACAGAAAGACCAAAAAAAAAAAAAAAATCAATCTATTTAGGGAAATAAGTCAGAAATAACAGAAGAAAAGGGTCCGCCTTTGGAATTTCCTACTTTACAGCAGCATTAGCTATGATGTATCACTGATATGGAACAATACATCTGAACAGAAAAATACATTACATGCTTCAAAAACACTGAAAGTAGGAGTCCTAAACTGTCGTCATCTTAGCATGCCTTTACTCAAAGATACTGCCCTTTTAAGTACTTACTTCTCTCCCTTTTCCCTCTCATACGTGAACTTTTCCATTACATCAGTGCCTTTGAAAGTCTTTTTAGCTTTTGTTTTAGTTTTTAAATGTTAAAAAGCTTAATAATTTCAGAAAGGTCAGCTTTTGTGAAAACTCTTTCATGAAAAGACACCAGACTATTAGAATAAAAATGAACATAGAGCATTTATGGCACAGTCCTCTCTCGAATAGGAAGCTACATGCTACATACAACAACAAAGAAAGGAAGTTCAGACTGACAACAGTAACATGCTTAATCCAATAGGAAATAATGACATGAGAAAGGACTGGTATCAGAACAGCAGGACATAACAACAGAGTATACATTTGTACAGTTCTGGTTTACAAACAAATAGAAATTGACAATTTTTATTTCTATTTTTGTGCAGACAGCCTCACCAGAGCAGAAATGCTATTCCAAGGTCACATCTGATGGAGGCTGTACACTCCAGACACAACCTCGTAATTGACATATTCAAATACCTGATCCTTCCAGAGCAGAAGTGACATTCAACCATTGCACAGTGTAACATCATACAATGCACCCTAACTCAACTCAACTCCTCACGTATGTAAGTACACCAAGAAGAGGCCACAGGCAACACATTTCCACACTAGCTCTTATAAGGTTACTGTGCTCCACATATCACATGATTGGTTGATGCTTATCACTGTTTGCTCAAACCTGATTATTTTAAACAAACAGCATACCAAAATAAGCTGTTACACCACTTCATTTTACCTCCTTCAGTCATCCTGGTCCCTTATTTCTATTACTATTTGCACCTGCTACTATGACACTGCCTTTTAGGATTAATCTGCCTACTTTTGTTTTGTTGATATTCTGTTTAAGAGCTACACATGGACCCAGAGTCACCTTCTAAGGTCATCTCTCTAAAAAATGTTTGAAGCGACTGTAATGTTAAAGCATGACAGCTGATGTTATTTACATCTCTGCTGACCAAGAGAGAGCCTGACTTTGAATAACCTAGAGGCTTTCCAATAATGCATAATCACCTCTTGATATAAACCATGGCTCCTGAAACCTGAAAAACTTCCAGACTTCAGCTAGAACTGTACGTTACCATTTCCAGCACAAAACTTTCCAATTTGTCCTATGTCATATTATTGTCAAGGTCGTCTTGTAAACCTTCTGTTTATAAATACACTTCAATTCATCATGAGAGGAAAAATTCCCTCTCCATACATGCCATTTGATTTCTACATCACTGACCCGATTCTAGGCCTTTAAAACTTACATGATGTTCATTACATTAGTTTGCACTGGATACACTCATTACTTGGTTGCTGTTCTTACCTCTAGCTCATTTAAATTCTTCCTCCACATCAGCTTCTATTGCAGCACCTCCATGACCACTACTGACAGTCACCGATTTGATTTACAAATAGCTCTGATGGGATCAGGTGTTGCCAAAGAGACAGTAAGGAAGCAGAGGGAAGCTGGGAATCGATATGAGAAAAACAACAAAAGGAGAAAAGCAGAATGGAAAGAGCACAGAATATTGGTTTAAATAATACTGACTAATAAGACTCATCTATCAGCACCTGATGGGTGCACATTGTTTAGTGATTAGTCATTGCTAGTCTTCACCTGTTTCCCTCAAACCATAAATTCTTCATAGCGAGAAGAATCCACAGTGAGAATCAATTCACCTTGAACTGCAAGATCCTTTACTTTGTATACTGCTATACCCATGTTTCTTATCGTTGTAACAAAAGCTCCCTCTTTGTTAGACTTACCAACATCTTAAATACTAGCTCTGCTTGTTTATAATTTTCATCCCAATTACAGACTCCATCATAAATATTCATGCAGTACCACACTGTACAGGCACATTCCACTTTCTAGATCACAGATGAAGGCAGTTCTCTAAACCACTTACTGTATGACCCCTACACAGTGGCATAAAAAAGAAGTTGGTGTGCATGCATTGACAAAAAAAAATCCTGGAATGGTTCAAGAAAGATGAAGCTTTTCTAATGGGGAGAACACATAGTAGCAATTCAATTATATACTGCTGAACCCAAATGCAATGTCTCACTTGGGGGATAGTTGCTGAACATGCTTGCTCAAATGCCTTTGCAGGATAAATACAGAAGCAACATTGGAATTTGGCTCCTAGTTACAGAGTGCTGGTTACTAATTTAACTATAAAGATACTAGACCTCAAATTCTTGATTTCATGCCCACTCAACTGTCCAAACAAATGGCTCATCTCAGTAGGATTTAAAGCCACATAATTATTAAAAAAAGGTTAAGACCAAAATATCATCTTATTTTCTACAGATGCAAAGTGAATCAGAATATTTAGATCAGTTGTCAAAATAATTTAATACATTTCATTATAAGCGAATTCGGAGGGATTGAGGTTTTATTGACCTAGGTTTAACTACAACAAATGTGTTGTGATTAATAACTATTCAGAACAATTCATTTTCATTGAAAATCTATAGCATTAACACATAGTCCCTATCAGAAGACCTCTCCCATTCCAATTAGTTCCTTATACACGGCTGTGTTTTTATTGTCTCTACCTACAGTAGATTATCTCAGAATCACTGGGATTGTTCAATAAAAGTTTAACCGTCTTGTGCTATTAATGTGCTGGTGCTCCATGTGGAGTGCTCGTTTCCTTCCTTTTATTGAACGCCAAACGGAGGGACACAATGGGTGTGTTGTGCTCTGTCTAGCACGGAACGTGCGATATCTTTAAAAAGGAGGTGTGAGCTGCCTTTAATACCACCACTCTTAACAGCACAAGTACCACAAACTAATCAACCACAGCACCGGGCCATGCAGCCCATTGAAAGCTGGTGAAAAAGCTGCTTTTTATTATGACCTACATACTGCACAGCAGCAGTCGGACAATTTAAATCTAACACTGAGGCTGAACACAATGCATGGAATACACTAGTGATGAACTCCGTGATGTAAGGCAAACACGCTCACGAGTTCGATAATATTTTATTTCACCCACGCTATCCTGATTATAAAAAACACAATGGCAATCCAAACGAAAAAAATAATCCTTGCCTTTTAGTAGAATTATCTACGAAAAAAATTATCATCTACTGGAAGCATCCTTCTGAACCAGCAACCATATGGAACACCACTCACATCGAAACGTTTAAGGACAACGCAGTCCGACCAGTGAATTCAGCAACCACTCTAAAGCAGCCACCGACCAAAGCCAACCTCCCAAGGCACAGATACCAAGAGAAGCCTGTTTCTTGCACGAAGTTGTGCCCAGCTGTGCCCCAGACCCGCACCAGCCCGTGCCCAGGTACCTCTCCCGCAGCAGCCGAGGCGCACAGCGGCTCCCTTTTGTGGCAGAGTCCAGTGGCAGCACTCGCCCGGCGGGAGCACCCGGGAGCCGCAGCGGCGCCGGGCCGGGCCGAGCCGGGCCGGGCTGGGCCGAGCCGCACACCTGCTCCTGGCAGCGCCCGGCGCCAGCCGCGCTCCGAGCGGCAGCGGCGACTCCCTTCCCCTGGATCCTGCTCCGAGCGGCGGCTAGCGAGCTGCCGAGACGGCACTGCGGAGGAACCCTGCCTTCACACGCCAAACCCCCGCTCCGCTGCCTGACAGCAGATATGCAGCATTATCGCCCCGCATTCCACCTCCCCCGAGCAGCGGCGGGAGCGGCAGCCGCCAGCCTGTCAAAATGGCAGCTGGCGAGCCCGCTCTGCCGCCGGGATTACTCACTAATGTGCCCGCTTCTTCTGCGTCCCCCGACGGGATTTTTGTTTATTGCCCGGTACAGCACAGCATAATATGTCACATTGTTTTCCATAAGCAAAATGGCTGGTCCCCTCGGCACCGCCGCAGAGCGCTCATTGGGCTCCCCCGGCTTGCCGGAGCCATGGCAACAGCCAACAGCGGCCCGGCCCGCCCCGCACCGCGCCCGCCGAGCGCCCGCGGCCCCGCGCCGGCAGACAGCGCCGGGAGCCGCCCGGGCCCCGCGGCTGCCAATGACCCCCTGAACGCGGCCAGGGAAGCGCCTCTGGTGCACCAAAGCGAAGCGCCGAAATTGACAGGGAGCTGTATAAGCACTCAGGGTAGAGAATTGTCCTTAGGAAGTAACCATTAGGGATAACCGTTGTACAATAGTCAGCTGGTTTCCCAACAATAAAGCCGAAATCCCCACTCGTTCACAATAAGCTAACCCCTGACATCACAATTCCTAGTATTCATAAGCACGTTGGTTGATCTTAAAGGGTTAGAGGTTGCTGCTTGTTAGACGACTTCCAAAGATTGTACGTTGCAATCACCATGTAAACCAATTTTATTCTATTTAGAATAACACTTTTTTTTCCCTCCTCATTTCAGTTAGAAATAGGAAGAAAAAGGAGATATTTGGGAGCAATTTAATACTGCACACAAAAATTTCCACTCTTCAAGACCTGTCCCAAGCTCCTTTCTCAGCTGCCTAAGCAGCCAGGAATATAAGCTAGAGAGCACAAGCAGCACCCATCACCTAAAGTTCTCAAAAAGTCATTTAGAAACATTAAATGTATCTAAGAAAGCATACTGCATTTCATACACAAGAGCTCAGAGTATTAGTTACAACTTCCCAGCTGTTAGCAGGGATTGACTTAATACATATATGAAATAATTGCATTTCCTTGTTCAGTTATACTTTTCTAGGGTTACAGCAGATTTTTTGCCTCTGAATGCAACTTGTAGACAAAACTCTGCTGTTCCACCATTCCAAGTGAATTTGCTGCTCTCAGGATCCAAGGGCAGTGGTGTTACAGCAGAGTCCTGGGCAGAGAACTGAAGTCCATTTGGGTGGATTTTACAGGTTTCTTCCTTCAGCATCTTTACCCTCTTTTCCTTGTCTGACTTTCCCTTAAAGTGAGTACTGAGCTTTGTGAAAGTGACCTGGGAGGGGCTCACAAGGAAGCAGGTAACTAAATTCCCTTTAGATCTCTGAGGTGCTGGAGCTGAAACATTCCAGTATATATAAATAGGTGCTTCAGCACAAATGTTTGTTTCTTTGTCTCTTAGCCTTCTTGAAAAAGATGGGTGGATGTCCAGGTCTCTCAAACTGCAGCTGGGAGTAAGGGTCTATTCTAGCATCCGGTGAAAGTACTCCCTGCTCCCGTGAGTCAAACACATACTTTTGGTGCCACAACTACTGTTCAGCAGTACTTCTTGATCAAAAAGGAATGTCTGCTGATTTGGCAACCCAATTCTGAAGCTTTTCCCAGGAAAACATTAAACTGCTAAAAGTAATTATTTACATACTAAGTATTAAAACAAAACTAGGCTGCGGTACAAGAACACCATTTCACCATGATTGGTTCACTAACTCTTTTTGTTAATAAGCAACATGAGACAGACTGCACATCCAGTCTCTTTCTTTTTAATGCATTGATACAGTCACTAACTTAAAAAAAAAAATTAAAAATGCTCTTCAGTAAGGGAAGACAAACAGGCTTCCTATAACTTCTTTTTTTCCACTAAGTGTGGTTACTATCACAATACTCTCCACAGGCTAAAATAGCTTTTGGAGGCCATGAGTTTTTAAACAGTATGTTACAGTTTAGAAAGGTTTCAGGATGCTTGTGCATATCTCTATATCTATACATACACATACACCTGAAAAGTACAGTGGAAGTATATCCATTAAAATGTTTTTGAAATTTTTTTTAAATAAAAACCTGGTTTAAGATTTCAAGTTCATAATTCAATATTTAGGGATCTAGAACTCTGTAATGCAGGCACACTTTTATCCAGAAAAGGCTGATGGAGCTTTTTCCTGCAGCATCTCATAGGACTTAACAATATACATGTACATGCAATCTTTCCTTCTCTGCAGTTTCATAAGTGATTAGGCAGAAATTAGAAGAAGCTTAACCCAAGCGCAGATTATGGCTCCAATTCAGCAAATGATTAAAGCACAAAATGTGAGAAGCTAACCTGAGTTTACCAAAAAGCTCCACAGAAGTCCTAGAAACAGTTTCTGATGCATGCCCTGCAGTCACAAAATTTCTTCTGACAAAACCCACTAAAGTCACAATGTCAAAGGATGTGAACTGGACCAACAGTGAAGCCGTGAGACTGAATAACCCCTGGTAGTCCCCCAAGGCTCAGTTACACTGGTATGTCTGTGTTTCTAGGAAAGCTTCAGAACCAGGCGGCTGAAATAGTAGCTGCTAGCATGCTCCTCTTACATAAAAATTTAAGTTCAAGGCATAGAGTCATACTGACCCTACAATGAGTATTTAAGTGCTTAAAGATAACCACTTGCCTGCTGCATTAGAACAGAGCTGAAAATAGAACACATCATTTGGTATCTTTGCTCAAATCCTACTCCCACGTTAATTCAAATGAGCTTCCTGATCTCACTTGTAGTACCTGGAGAACAGTTGCTCAGAGCAATCAGAGCTGACATAAAACTAGTATTCAGTAATTCTTCACCAGAATGTTGCTAACAATCTTATGTTTTGGGACAGAAATAACATTTTTCTCAGCCTTATCTATAGATACTTGTATCAGCATATCATTCACCACTGTAGTTTAGCGTGTCCTGCTATTTTCCTTCACAAACTGGTTTCCAGCTGTCTCAAACCAGCTCCATACAATATAAGACATTTATCTCCATTAATGCAACATTTAATGCTTAAATCAACTCAAAAACTGTGATTTGCATACAATGCATTAAAATTCATTGATTTATGAACAATTAATTCACATTCTAACACTGTTTTAAAGCATGAACAATAACAAATATTAAAATACATTGTCACACTTGGACAGGAAATATCAAAAGAACAAATCCTAAGTTAAGAAGCAATTACTATATTAAAATCAGCATTTTATTTATTGCAAGACATTGAAATCATTCCTATGTATATTAACTGTCCAAGTAGGAAAACACCTAGTGTTGAGTCATCCTGAATATCATTAACAATTACCAATCTTTCTGACCCTCATTCAAATTCTGTAATCACTTGATGTTATCTGTTATCACTATACTGAAATGAAGAAGACTTATAAGGGCAAATTGGACTGTTATAATCATAGAGAAATCATAATCTATGAGAGGTCTCAAATTTAAAAAGACTAATTTTTTTTATATTGTTTGATCAACTTGCTTGAATGCAGAGCAGTAGATAAACATAATGCCTACTTGTAGGTGGATATGCTGAAGTACAGAGTAGTTAACATTGTTTTTTCAAGGTTCCAGGTGATGACAACCCTATGAAAAAAAGCACTGATATCCAATTCCCAAGACATTACTATAATTAACTGCCTGAGACACAACCTGTAGACGAGTAAACCAGAATTCAGACATTAAGAGTTAATTTTATCCAGGGTCGAACTTGTTTGTAGCTCCTCCAGCTACTGAACACTGAGTGAAACTCTAGTTATTGGCTTTGTATTTTCAGGTTCTCACCAATAACAACTCTGATGAATTTTCTATACTGTGGATTCAGTCAGATACTTGGCAAAGATGCTGACAGAGAATTCTATCTAGATTGAATAAAGCAATGCAATGATTTAAGTATTTAAGGTGTGTCACGCCTTTAAATAAAACAGTCACAAGAACATTGCAGAGACATTTTTTAGAGTGTGTTTGGGAAATTCTTATCACAGGAAATATATTCTTTTATTCACAGTCGCCCTTTGAGACACATTCCTCATCACATGAGTACAGCCATAAAACAGGAGAGAGAAGTAACTTTGATTTTCTTAAAAACAAATATTTAAAAATTTTAAAAGGAAACCCTGAAGCCATTTTGTAATTAATTAGAGATGAAAGAGTCTTAATCTAATAAGACTAGATCCCTCATGTTTTATACCAGGGTTAAAAATGCTACTGAATTCCTGGAGCAATTTCCACACTATTTCCTATCCTACATTTAGGATTTTACTTTCTGATATAATTTAGTAAAAAGGCTACAGTGAAGGTATAACTGCCTCAAATACAAAACATTACAAAAATTAAATTAAGCTGTTTTTTAGCTGTTCGGACATACGGTTTTGGATAAATTTCTGCTGCATTTTAAGTAAGATAAAAAAGAATCTAAAATAGACCCCTTTTTCTGTTTGCTTGGCTATGAGATTGGATTATTTAATGCATTTTATAAGTTAAAAAGATATACATATATTGTGTGTGTATATATATATACACACACACTGTAACACATATATAACTTTGTTTTCACTTACCCCAAGAAAACATCTCAAACTTTTTTTGTATATTGAGCAGGTTTTAAGTCAGGAGAACTACAGCATGGATAAATATTCCATTTTCAGATCTTTAAGATGGCATTTGGGGGAAGAAATGTAAAGTCAAGCTCAAAAAGACATACTATTCAAGGTTCTCTAAAAATGAATGCTTAAACATGCAGTTTTAAGAGAAAATAACAAACCTTCAAAACAAAACTAACACATAGAAAGAAAGTGTCTTAAAGTTATTCTCAGAATTTTGGAAATATCACCAAGAGGTCAACTGTGACCTAAAGCAAAACAAAAAATGAGAAACTGCTACTGAAATGCACTGTGCTTTCAGAGAATGCCAAGGATGTTGTCAAGACAATTAATAGTTTATCTGGTCAATTTGTATTTGAAAGTTTTCCAGTCCTGATTGTGTGATGTACTGGCAGTTCCATTAAATAACTACATTAATTCATAGCCCTAAGCAAGAGTTCAGATTAAGTTCTGAAGAACACCCCAGGCCACGTAGCTTCCAGAACCCCAAAAAAGCAAGTTTTGCCTCCCTTATGAACTGGAGATCCCTACAAGCCTAAGTTCCTGTGAACATCAAATGCCAGTCTCAGCAGAGAGGGCTGAATTGCTGACAGTGCTAGAAATTTTTGCTTCCCACTGTGTTGGAAAGCCAAACTTGGCAGCATATATTATGAAGTCTTATTGCATATTCTACACTTGTGTAGAAAAGTATAAATTTGAGATTGATAGCTACATAATGAAAAGGAACTGTTTCCCATCTTTTCTCCAAGAGAAGGGCAAACAGAATTCTTAAGTGAAAATTGTATTAACTTCACAATGAGAGGTTCCTCACATATTGCAATTTATAGAGGAAGCATAATGAAAAAATATCCAAGACAAAGGTTATTCCCCCTGCTTAGACACCAACAGCCAACTCCTCTATGCTGAAAATTTGTGACTATTTCTCAAACATCACTTTTAGATATTTAGGAAGATAAGCTGTCAGCTTCCATGCCTCCTCCTTCCCCCATTTACGATACATAAATCTGAAACTTTTTCCTACTCCTCTATAGTTATCCTTCATCACCTTTTCCTTACCTAAAACCTAAAGCCACATCCCTGGGCTCTTACCACTGTCCTACTGAACTGCACCTTCTCCACTGGCATCACCTCCTCTTCCTTAAATCACTTCTTCAGCTTTGTAACTCCTTGAGAGCAGCTGCCAGAAAGCCTCAGGCCCTTGTAGTCCCAATTTGCTGTCCCTTCATTTCAAAAGCTTTGTTTATACCACTTCATGGGTTGTTCTTTCATACTCTAGTAATTAGGATATGCATTCCTCCATTTTGAGATACAATTCCTAACATCTAATCACTACATTTATACAATATCAATTGTGAGAAATGGAAAAAAAAAGGGAGGGAGAAGAGTTTGTTAGTGGAAAAACGGAGCGGGAAGATTGATTTTCACATGCTGCCCACAATCCTTGCAAATGCTTTGCAAGAGACTTTTACAACTCACCTGGACCTCCTCCTGAATCCTATCTCAGGCCTGCTTTGCCTGAGATCTAACCCAACAAGAATCAATTCAAACTGTTCTATTTCTGTGCAACTTGAACTATCTAGAGATATCTGAGTCATTGCTAATAATTAAGATGGGGGTTGTTACTCTTTTTAAAAAAGAGGACTTGTTTGTCCATATCTATATTCTTTTTTCCCTATAGCCTCAATCTCTTTCAGCCACCTTGCACTACTACCCAGCAAACAATAAATATGCTTCTTAATATACCTCTGACTAACCTAATTTTGTTCAATTGGCATAGGAAAAACAAAGAAGAAATTAAGTAAAAAAATCAGCCCCAAATGATCTCTTTCCAGCTCCCCCACCCATTACTTTCATCATTGCACAATGCTGAGAATCAGCTTACTAAAAATAGAGAGCACTTCCCTAGACATGACCATACTTGTGGCTCTCATCTCAAAAGAGTTGTTCTTGCCTGATTAGATTGGCCTATTAAGTGATAGAGAGCATGTTGGGCTAGTCCAATCTGTCTCTGACTCTCCTCAGAGCTGACCAGAGAACATTTAAAGATCTACCCTTCATTACAGTTAGACTACACGTACCCTGAATGCAGCATTTTTTCACCTTCACAGTCCCCCTGGAAAAAATTACTATTTAAAATCTAAGCTCAAAAGCATCAGAAAGAAATGCCAGTAGCTGTGTTACTTCAGATCATCATTTGTTAGAAGCAACAAGATTTGGAAAGAGCAGATGAATGGGAACATCAGCAGCAAATACGTATGCTGAAGGTAGCAAACTACCATATTTTTCCAAGTTCTTTGAAGACAGGAAGTTTTAAATAAACTTGGAAAGGGGACTTAAATTTTATCAGTTCTGAGAACTTGGCAGCATCTCTCTATGCCAGATGAGGTCACAAATCAATCTCAAAACACTTCTGACAAAGTATAAATACCATAGCAGGGTATGTCTAAGTCACACTAACATGTCTGGCTGGCATAGCTACAATAGCAGAGTTGATAAGGTGGCAACCAGCTTATCCACAGAATTCTTTTCATGAAGAGGTCATTTCTTCTTTTGTGCTGGGAAGTTAAACAATGCCAAAGCATTCCAGCATTGCTTAAACAAATAGCAGCATCTACCTCCACTTAGATGTTAACAGTTTGTACTTTTTTGGTAGCTTATTTATTTTCTCTGGAGTATAACATAACACTAGTAACTTTAGCAGACCACCTGCAAGATGTATCCTTTATTCTAGGAAGTGAATCAGCTTTTTTTGTTACAGTTCTTCTAGATTACAATTGCCTTCTCATCTGGCTTCTGGTTTGGCTTCTTAAACTGTATTTAATATTCACTTCCTTTTAGCCTGAAGTGACTTTCAAAAAGTTAAGACTTTCTGTCTTAACTTTTGGTCTTGAACAGTGTTCAAGCAATAGATATAAAATTATGAAACATGACTATATTAAAAAGTCTGCTGCCAGTTTTCCATAAGGTACCTCACATACATTAAGAGTTTATCATAGAAACTTCATCTAGACTTCACACTAGGGAGAGGAAAAGTGAAATATTCAAATAGGAATGTGATCCCTCTCCTCCATGCAGTGCTGGTGAGGCCACCCCTGTAGAGCTGCAGTACTGTCTCTGGTTCTGGGCTTCCCTGTACAAGGAGCCATTGGCACTCTGGAGGCTCCAGCAAAGGGACACACACTGGACTAAGAGAGCCATCCCTCCTGGTAGGAACAGCTGAGAGACCTGGGAGTGTTTGGCCCAGTGGAAGCTGGGAGAGGGTTGGTGGGGGGCAGGGGCCAGTATCTCATCTACTTGCACATACCTGAAGGGAGGCTGTGTGCACTGACTGCAGGTTGCATGCAGGATCAGAGACAATGGGCACAAACTGAAACACAAAAGTCTGTCTGAACATCAGGAAACAATTTTTTAGTGTGAGGGTGACTGAGCGGTGCCACAGGTTGGCCAGTGGGTGTTGCGTCTCTGTTCTAGAAGATATTCAAAAGCCTTCTGGATATCATCCTGGGCAATTGAATATCGATGGTCTTGCTAAAGCAGGGCAGTTGGGCAAGACAGTCTCCAGAGTTCCCTTCCAACCTCAACCATCCTGTGGTACAAGAAAAAAACCAAATTAGGTTCTTGTGTTTCAATTACTATAGATACTTATTACTCTCTGGCATGAAATTTTAGATCTTTGATCTCTCCAATTAGAATCAGATCAGCAGAAACACAAAAAGTAGTATCAGAATCTCTGATATAAGGATGGTTGTATACTACAGACTCCTAGCATTTAACTAAGGAAGCACAGTGGAGAGTTTGCTCAGCATCACTTTCTGAAATAAGCTGCAGATTTAGTGTGGGAGGAAAAGAACCACTGTATATAAACAAGACGAAAGAAAACAAGAGACTCAAATGTATTCAGGATTTAGAAGCTCACAACACTGATGTTGTTTCCATAGCAACTAATATACTTGAAAGCAGGGGAAAAACAGGGTGAGGATTTTAAAGGACAGCACCACATACAGATTAAAAACAGATACTGCCCACCCACTGATAATCTGAGGTTTGGACTGATGAAATTATGCAGTTTATAACAAGAAGTATCTCTTGTTAAGGGAGTCAAGATCCAGTGAAACTACCCTACTAACAAAATAAGAGTGAAAGAATAAAAACAGCACAGTGCAACACCCCTGGTACTTGACAGCCTATCTTCCAACTCTCTAGCAGGCTAAAACCAAGATGAACAATACAATACCAGTTCATACATTTGTGCCTTGGGCACTCACCATTCACTGTCAAAGGCAGTGTCCAAGGCTATTTCCCTCATCAGTCAGAATAAATGACCTATATGATTCCAAGGAAACACAGGATAAAATACATAAGAAGAAGTATACATTGCACTGAGCTGAATCAGATGACTCAATTGGTTTGCAATGCTTATGGTTTTATAACTTCTTGCCCATGCAACTGATGGCATTGATATAATTACCTTTTTCATAAAAAAATACAAGCAAAGGAGAGAATTTATACTTTTTGAGCTTAAGGAAGACAAATGAAGACAATATTAGATCTAGAAATAACATGCAGTAGTGGAAAAATACTTGGTAATAAAGGTAGAACTATAATTCTGCTGGATCAAGGCCTTAACTCGTCTCTTTCACAGCAAATGCTAAGAAAAGGCATTTTACTCTGAAAGAGTAAACACCCATATACAATTCTTCCATTTATCACCATTTCAGAGAAATTAAATAGCAGAATAATTAATAGCAGAATTAATAGAGAAATTAAATTAAACTTGTAATTTAATGCTGTCCATGCTCAATAAATGGTTTTTGCACCAGTGGCAGAAAAGCATTATGAACTGTATATTTCTATATTATGTCAGGCTACATCTGGCAGCAAAACTTCAGAATTTTCAACCACATAGAAGTTACTTAGCCACATAGCATAGCTGTATGCAGTTTCATCATCACATATGTCCAGGGACATGAACCAAAGGAATTCCAAATCAGAAATGCCAGACTCCTACCCTTTGTAACTGAATTTTCAGGAGTAGGGTCGCAAAGACATTCTTGCTTATCATAAAAAGGGAACGTCATGGAAAGATCAGTCTGAGGCAAAGTTCCAGAAGGGTGCTAACAGCACTCTTAGGATCTTCAGAGCTACACAGTTAATGTCTGTGAAATGAAACGAGTTCAGTGTACTATTTTCAAACACTTCGTTTGGTGTAATAATAATTTTCAAGTGTTCTGCCAATATTCAACAGGTAAAGTCAACATCTGCCCAAGACCACTTCAGTTGATTTGTTCCTCATCTGGAATTTTTTTCAAGTACCTTATCTTTTTAGAAATCAGTATCCGAACATTCATACAAGAGGTAGAATACATAACCAAACAAAATCTACCAGATTCCAGATTTTCCCCATTTGATATATTTCAAACTATTGATATATTGATGTATTTATAATATATCTAATATTTATATATTTCCCAGATTGATATGTTTTAATATTCAAATTATGCAGAAAATTCTGGCACTGGATTGCTAAAATTTACTAATAAATTGCTATTAGAACAAAATAAGGAAAAGGCCTGATTTTTTTTCCACCACAGTGGTGAAAAGGATGTAGGTGGGGACAAAATTGACACTAATTATTTGTAGGAAAGGTCAGGGTTACCTTTTACCAACACTGTGAGGCAGCTGATTATCTGTCACATCTCTGGAACACAGTCAGGCATTTGTCAGTGACTAAAGGACAAACAGGCCTTGGCTGGCAATCAAACTTGGCAACACTCAACAACACAGCACAGCAGATGTCTTTCTCAAATAGGTAAATTGTAAGGCGCTAGATAGTGTAATGCTGAAAAAACGTCAATAAAAGCTACTGTTTAAGTACTTAATAGGTGACTTGGCATTATGAGCTTCTCAGCATTTGAAGAGCTAAAAAGAACAACTATATCACAAAATTCCAACTAAGTTTTGAACTCCCTCAGAAAGTCTTCAGTTTCTACAGGACATGTAATTTAATTTATTTGATACATTAATACCATTTTGAACAAATACTGCACATAAAAGATGTAAGACAGACAGCTATGTCAAGATATCTGGAAAGTAAAGACTAGACTGGGTAGTTTAAAAATATATAGTACCTCAAAAATTATGGAATATTGTTTCAGAGTCTCTGGAAATACCCCTCTAAAAGTTAGAAGTTATCATACCATATTATAATTATTATTGCTGCTGAAAAATCCAACCAGAGATCTGATACATATTGTTTGATAACTGATTTGTTACTGGGATACTCAGTGCTCCAAGAAAAAAAAAAAACTTGTTTGTTATTCAGTATGTCCCTGGAGAAGTTTACTGTGCATTAAGTGAAATGAAAATTGCACCACTGAGATCCTCTTACTGGCTTTTCAGAAAGTGGAGTTTGCAGGGATAAGGCAGCTCATTTCCAAGTAGCATTGCCTCAAATTTTAATCTCAGAACTATGAGAAAGGAAGAAATCTGTATGCCCATGTACTCCTACTTAACAAGTTAGCTTTTTCAAACAAAATCCCTAAATGAAACAGTGTAACAAATTCAGTGAGACTTCACTGTATGAATTTTTGGATATAATAGCAAAAAGCCCTTGCTGTGCAGCGATTATCAGTTTATAATTAAGGTTATGTATAAACTTAATTTATTTTGGAGTATAGAGAGTTAAGTTACAGTTATGTTATGCAGTTCTGCAGCAGCCAGTTTAAACGCCATCAGCTCCAGCTTCTGCCTACATATACATACAGTCAGTAGCCAAACAATGCTGAGACTGCAGTGAAGAATCCTGACACCACCACTCCTCTTGATGCAGAGGAATGCTATGTCCAAGGGACTATAACACCCATCTGGGCATTTCCATTCTCTGAAATTCTTTAAGTAATACTACAAAATTTCATGCCAAAGCAGCAGTTCTGGGGAAAATTTCTGATTTCCTCAGATGTTCTAGGGTCATGTTTCTAAAAATGAATTTTGATAGGGAAAGAAATCGATCACATGAGCTCTCCAGATAAGGATAGTTTTGATTAGTAAGAATTTAGCAAAACAGGGAGAAAAATAATTATGCAGACTAGTAGTCCTGGTGCATAGCAGCTGTCAGCTTGCCTTTCTTTCTTGCCCAAGTACACTGCAGAATTGTGCTGTTCAAGCTTCACAAAGCACACTGAACCCTGGCTCCTGGTTTTGCAGAAGTCAGTAAGCAGTAGTTTGCAATATGATACTCCCCAAAGGAAACACCAAAACTTCTCTTAGCTCTCCTCAGCAGAGACACAAGGATATTTCTGAATCAATCCAAAACCATTTTGAAGTACAAGTGTCAATAACTGCAAGAAGCTATCCTACTTTTAATTTATAACTGACCACCTTTAGCTGACAGCACTTTGCTTAGTGTAAGCCACAGCACTCTCACGCTTATCAGGCAGAGTAACTACTTTTTGTTCCAGTGCAACAACATTAAAGCTTAAAAGAAGGGTTAACAAATCTTTGGGTCAGCATGACCCTACTATTTTGTGACAGGCCTATAACTTTACTCATAACTCATTACAAATGTCATGTTTCTATCTGGTTTCTACTGGATGCATCTGAACAAGGAGGATGTTACTATGTCTTCTCTCTCAAGGAATGACAAAGCCGGACAAGAAATATGAAAATCCTGCTATCTTTTCTGAATAGCTAATCTTTTATTTAGGAATAGAAAGATGTCTCAGTGCCAAAAATTAATAGAAAAACCTGACTTGAAATTGAGAGATGACTGTCAGGATTTCGGGTGTAAGGTTTCTATAACATCTCTGGAATTATAAAGCAAGCTGTTTTCCATGCAATTCATCAGTTAAGCTTAGTAATACTCAATTTACCAATCCTCTGTAAGGGTTTCAGTAGATCTGAAAATGCATGTATCTACAACATATTTATAGCTGTCAGTGTCTGTAACTCAATTTTGATATTCATTCAAATATGAGTGAATATCCTATTCATTTTTTTTGTTTAGCTAGCTAATATTAAAACATCTATTCTAGAGCTAAAGATTTTCAGTGATTTCAGAATGCCTGAAGCTGAAGAAAATCTGAACAATGCTAGAACAATGAAGAAGCTCTTCAAAGACAAAAATACTGTCCCTTTTGAGGTAAGTAAGTAAGCAGAGACAAGCAACTTGTCCCAAATCATCTAATGGGCCAATGGCTGCAACATCAAGAAATTTCACCTTTCTGCTTTTTGCACCATTTTCCTCTCCAGCTTCCCAGACATACCCTGTGATCTGACATCATACCAGTGCCAGCCTCAGGTTCCTCCATCAGTTCATGTGGTGAGATACATGGATTTGCACTGTCACTGCCTTTAGTCCTGGTTAAGGCCTTAATCAATTGGCTCAGTTGCTTTCCTCTAAACCCATCACTGCTTCCAGTGGCAGCTTTTTGAATTTTAACTTCCGGCTTGAAAACTTTGATATACAGTCAATAAAATTTATGTTCCCCGTGACTGAAGCAAATAGTAAGGAACCAGGAACAGACAGGAGAAATCTTACTGCATTTTGGTGTGAAGAAGAATTCCAAATACATTCCTCCTTTTTAGCGTGTTATCAGAAAGTGTAATGATGTATCACTTTCTCCTTCTCCTGTGGCATACATTTTCAAAAGAGAAATTCTGAATACACTATTACATGTATTCAGAATGAATGAGTACCAAGCTGGGTTTGTTTTTTTGGCCAAGGTCAAAATTGAGGAAATGTTCAAGCTTCTAAGTGAAACAAAAGTCCAGAGGTTTAAAAATATGTGAGGAGACAGAACTGGTATTTTAATGTACCAGTCCAAAATGAAACAGAATTCCATTTCCCAGTTAGGAGCACATAATCAACTTGCATTTGCTCAGTTGACTGTAAGGTGCAATCCTAGTTCCAATTCCACTGTGCAAATCCTCACACTACTGGGTTCTGGCTCCAAATTCAAGGACGCAGAAGAAAAATATAGGGCATGCTCTCTGTCCACCTCTAGCCTGTACAAGTCCTTTATCCCTACACAGAAAACACAAAACATTTATTTTGTCCACCTTTTGTTAGCATTCCAGAAGAGGGAGGGAGAGAGGCATCATACTATAACTGCTCACCCCAAATTTGGAAGCCAGGTCCAATCCCAAACACCAAGTCCCCTGTCAATGGCAGCAAATCACATGATATTACTCTGTCACACTGCCGCTTTTTCCCTGCAAAGGCACAGGTAATTACTGAGTTAAGAGTATCTTTGCTATATCACAGCTTTAGGACCTGAACCACAGCTTTACAGTTCCTGGCCATTACTGTTACGCCAGGAAAGCCTCAAAGGTTGAGAACCACAGCCAGAGCCACTCTTGAAGAAAGCAGTCTAGAACTCAGGATATACATTTCCTAGCCAGATTTATTATTCTCTTCCCACTTATTAAATCCTAGTCTACTACATTGGTCCAGGCCAGACTAGATCATCTGGTTAATGTACTTACAGAACAGTTATCTGAGCTTGTTATTTGTCTGAGTTCATCCAGAACTTGTTTACAAATTTAAAGATCTAGTTACAACCATGGTAAACATGCTATGAGAATTCAGGAAAAGTAAAAAACTCAGCTCCTTTTAAAAAATCGTGTAATCTTTTTGGTGCAGAGTGGCCATGGCTCTGTCAGAATAAAGAGATAGTGGTGAAAGTTGGACTGTTCCTCAACACCTAGTATCCCTGCTAAGAAAAACTTAATTTGCAACTGGAAACATGAGACTTCATAATTAATACTACGAATGATGAAGGATGCAAATATATTAGAAAATTAAATTCAAGAACAATTTTATTGCCTATTGAATGAGCAATGGGATTTGAATAAGGACAACTCTCAGTAGCCAGTTATGCACTTCCTTGTCAGACAGTTCCTTTTAAGATCTGTAGTATCAAGAAAACTTGTGGCAGTCAGTCTTACAATATACAAAAAAAAATCAGTTTCATCCATTCAGTATAGTTTTGTAGATTGCAATGGAAAAAAATTTTCACAGCCAATTGTTTTCAGTACTTCTGCACTGGAACTTTACTTACAGCTAGTTACTAATAGAGTTTTTTTTAACAAGAATTTGAGGTATGCCTTGAAGTTTCTGTTCTGACAGTAATCATGGAGTCCCCAAAGAAAATGTAGGTGGAACTAATTATTTTTATTGAAAGAAAAATAGTTCTTTGTTACTAAAAGGATCTGAAAAGCATGATTCACAGCATGGAGAGTATTCAAAGTTATAGTACAGTATAGACTTTTATTTAACTATGAGAAAATTTCCAAGAGCCTGCAGGAGTAGAGGTTTGCTGTATAAAGCTGAAGACTTCTTTCTTTCCAATTTAGAATTTAGGCAGAGATTTGAGAGAAAAAAAAAAAAAAAAAAAAAGATTTCCAAGCTGTGCATTGTTCTCAGGTTCTTAATTTAACTAAGTTTTCCTACTATAATAAAAATTTCAAGCTGCAAAATATTTAAGGATACAGCTTCATAAATAATCAGACAGGCTTGGTTTGGACTCTTTTTGTTTTGGTTTCTTTTTGTTTTCCTAAATTTTTCATTACATTTCTTAAGTTCTAGTAATTTGATTTCCTGAACAGTAATAGAATTGTTTTTTAAAAAGTTCCAAGAAATTCCCGTAGAGTATTCAGAAATCACATTGATAAATTTTAAGCAATAAACTCTTTTGCTGCTTAGAGACATTTCTTTTTCAATGTACCTACCATTGGTAAATGAACAGATGAACATACATATGTCACTATAAGGTAGCATGTGAAATAAAAAAATATCTGGAACAGGTCATAATTTTCAGGGTTCTTCTCTCATTTTTTGTATTTGCCTTTACATTTTATATACCTTTATTAATCAGAGCTAGTAGCAGAAATAGGTGAAGTGATAGACAGAATTTACACTGATTGTCATATCTGATGAAAGTATTAAAAATAAATATCAAGATCTAGGTATTTCCATAATGTGTCATTATTCGTGTTCCTAGAATAATAGAAGTGCGAACTCTGTTCAACAAGAGCAGCTGTGTGAACTTTCATAGCTCTTGATAAAAACTGTTAGTCGTAATTAGGGGATACGGTGGAATTACTGATAACAACTCTGAACTGAGCAGTTATTCTAATTCTGCACAGTTAACACCTTTCAAGGGAGTACTGAGAGGGTGTATGTTATTCCCATGCTCCAAAGAAAACTCAGCCTACTGTTCCATACTGATGCAAGACAATTTTCAAAAAACAGAGAACGTGAACTTCTGTGCAGTATTTGAAAACATTTGAAAACAAGTTTACAAGAGAGTCAACTGCCTTTGCCAGGGGATACTCTAGACAATTGCACAACAGTGAATTATCAGGCAGCTTTCATGACTACCCTGAAGCATGCAAACTGTTTTGGATAAAGCCACATCAAAATGGTTTGTTGCCTATGGATTAGCCATATCCTATCCCTTAGGACAGATAAATGACAAGAGAAAGATCTCACACCAAACAGTAAGATAAATGATAAGGAAAGAGATAAATCTTTTCACTTGGATGCACTAATAGGAAGGCCAGGGAAGTCACTCTATTTCCTAACATGAGCTCTTTGCTCCTTATTTCCTGAAGAGGAACAGCTAGCTTCAGACCCGGCACAAAACATACATAGTGTGGAGACAGTCATCCCACCTCTCTCTTTCATATTCAACCAATAACACAATTTTGCCCTTGGTACCACTAGCAGGGCCCCAGTAACCAAGCCTGCCTACAAGCATCTGCTTTGTGAAATTAAAGATTTACACTGCAGTAATGTATACACTTTGAGAACACTGCTAAGAGCCAAAAACTTGTGGGAACACAGCACCCAGCTGCCCTTCTAACACTTCCACTGAAAACTGGAAAATATTCAGAGTTAGTTTCTTGTCCTTAGGACTACAACAGGCATTCTACAATGAGGAAATAAAATCAGAGTGATACTGTATGCCTTCTTTGTAAGGAACTCTAAATCTATTACTGTGGTCTGAACAAATGCAAAGCTCTAGTGTTTTAATTACAGTAGCATTAAATCTAGTGATAAGCATAAGGAATTTCCAGGGAAGGCAAAATCTAAAGTAAAATTCCAGTATTCTGAAGGGCTAACTTAACTGCATAATTTATTTTCTTATCACTCGCTGTAGCTTGATGTTATTTTAGAACACTAGCTACTTATGAAAAACATCCATTCATTACTAGCCACATCCTGAGGAATATGTGTCCATTACATCAGCTGACCTAAAATATGTCCCTGCTTTCAAGCACTCAGACTCTAGGGAATAGCTACTTCTTTAAATAGTTCCCTACCTTTTCCTCCTTAAAGCCCAATGCAGTCAGAACTTAGTTTCAAAATTTTGTAGCATTTTTAGTTGCTGGAATCAAACATATTCAAAAACGTTAAAGTAGTTTATGTTTATAATTCTACCCCAAAAAATGCTAAGCCAACTATTTAGTCTCATCTTTGATATTTAGAATATTAAAAATAGAAATCATAGTCAAAAGTGTAGGGTTTTTTTGGTTGGTCATCAGTGATGTCACCAGTTCAGGAAGTTATATAATCACATACTGTACATTCCAAACGAATGAGCTGACACCCAGTCTTTTTAGCTGAAAAGTTACACTTTCACACTTTTTCAATGAATTAGCATTCATTGAAGGTCTATAAACAGAGTGATATGTACATTTCTGAGACTCATCAGCTTAATTTATATATAGTCTGTTGAAAGACTGGCTTGCTAAGAGCATACTTTAGAAGAGAACAGAAAAACAACTGAGCCTCTCTACTGCCTGGGCTCCCACCTACAGGAGATACCAGAATTAGCACTAACATTTGGTTAAGTGGTAGGTAGGAGCCCTAACTGTGTAAGTAGCTAGCTCAGTGTATAGAAAACTGTATGATGAGAAGTCAGTGTTTGATATGCTGAACTCAAAAGAACCTGTCCTGAATTTCTGCAAGTCTTGCACTAGTTTTAGTAGCCTCAAGTTTCACACACTTCAGTATTGTATTAACTCATGTTTATCATTAAGATCTCACAAATTTCCACTTTCATCAAGAGTAATCAGTGTCTCCTTTTACACTTTCCTGCAAGTTTTCCAGATACTCTAAAAGGGTACCATCACATTTGTCTTTCATAATTTCGTGCTGATTTACATATCATTATAAGGATACTTACACTGTAGTTAAACAGCTGATGATGCAGCTAAGATTCATTCTGCTAGTTACTAGAAGCTATTCAAGAGTCTGCAGTTCTTAATGGCATCATCCTGCAGTGAGCTGATAGTAAAAATGAAATCTAAGTGCAAAAAGGCATTTTAAAAAGAAGCTTAGCCATAACTTCTCATAGTGTCTTGCCTATTTTAATGAGAATTCGGTTCCACCATAATAAACTGTATAACTTTATATTCACATACTTACACTTCCAGCATTTCAAAGCTTGTAGCAAATACAGAAACATAAGCAGGTATCTTACCAATCTGACAAGTCTTGCCTGTTTGTTTTGGTTGGGTTGGGGCATGAAACAGGAGGGAACAGATGTCAGAGCAAGCAATCGACCTGAAGAACTGGTAAGAGCCCACTAACATTTCCTCACCTATGCCAAACTAAGCTAAAGGCAGCCAAAGAGAAAGGACCTCGAAGAACTCTGAAGCTATTTATCTACTTTAAAGGAGTTATCCACATCTCAGTGTACTCATTTTAAAATCTGCCTTTACAGAAAAATTTGTTCAGTCTTTTCCCTCTCAGGGGAGTTCTGATATCCTTGAAAGCAGCAACGCTTCTCCTGCCTGCACTATATATGGTCTGTAGAGAGATGTGAAAATACTGATGGTATTTTTGGCCACGTTGTCTGTATTGGATTGGTCTCACTTATTTTTAAGTGTTTTGAAAAAAGAAAGAAGGCAGATTTCTTCTAAAGAAATTATACACAGCCTTATTATGACTAAATCAGATTAATATTTTGTTTGTTTTTAATCAGAAAATCATTCCAGTTATTTGGTTGTATAACATAAGACAAAGCACAGGGTGGCAACTTGTTGCAGTGTGGTTAATTATAACCACCGTATCAAATATGAGCTGCCATTCAAGTTAATCAAGGTATTCCATTATTTTTATTATCAGGTTAAGAGAATGAGATCATTAGCACCAGTCAAGCTATAAAAAGCCATGACATAACTAAAAGCTGATGCAATCCTAAAATAAACTTAGAAAGAAGTTTGTCTTTTTCCAAATAGAAAATTTAATTCTCTTAAATATCATTACATACACTATGTTTTATTTATGTTTTATTTATTTATCTTTTATTTTAAAATATCTGGATTGTTAATACAATGAAAAACATTCATTGGATATCCAGCCTTCTTAAGGGTAGGAATTATTAAAGTGTTTGTAAAAGTAACATTGTGAAGTTTCTCTTTTTTTTTCTGGATGACTTACATAACATTTTACAGGAAATTTCTTTTCTGAAATGCTAGATCTCACTTTACAATGAGATTTGATACCACAATTATAGTCACACAGATTCCCATGACCACAGAAAACATCCTACAGGCCCAATACCATCCCAAGTCCCACCTGTCCAAGTTCACTTCCCTTAGCTGATGCATTTACTCTTTTTTTTTTTTAGTTGTGTGTAATGAGAGGTACAATTTTAAGTAGTGAGGTTGGTCTAGGAATTACTGAATTCAAGTGAATAAATTGATCTAAGATGCAGAAAAAGAATTAACTTCCTCACAACCCTTGTAGCTCAATAACAATTGTAAAATGGGGAGAGTATTTGATCAGTATAACAATTGCATATTAAGTTTAATGCATATTAATTTATTGTACAAAACCAGTCTATGAATATATTAGATCTGAAAAAATAAATCCAAATGTATTCATAAAACAATGATGACAGTTACTGAAACATCACAAAACTAGATAAATTAATCACTTTAAATCAGTGAGTGATTTTAGATTTTTATTTTTCATCCCTGACTTGCTGCATAAAGCCTCAATGCTTCATTTTTGGGAGAGCTTGCACACTCAGAATTAGATGAACATAATTTAATTATTCTCTTTAAAGCAATTACTAATTTTGTTGCTTTCCTGCTCCTCTCAAGAGGAGAGATCCCAAACCTTAAAAGAAGACAAATGCTTTTAGCTGTATGAAATTACTGAGAATTTGAACTGTAATTCTTTTTTTTTTTAAGTAGTACATCAGTTGCTAAGGGTCAGAAAACTAAGATGCCACAAAGATTTTACTATAATGATTTCTAGCCTAGCAAATAGGTCACAAAGCAACATTAATTATAGCATTTCTTTTGTATGCACTGTACCTCTCTGTGCTCCAGGAAGCAGGATACGTCTGGGAAAGACTAGCAAAATCCTCTCTTCTCTTTGAAAAACTTTAAACATAAAGGTAATTCACCCCCTCACTGATTATTTCAACCTAGTTAGTCTTGAGCTAAGCTCAAAAATCACATGTAAAACATCAGTAGAAAAACCCTGAAGTGTGCAACTACATGTAGTCCTGCTAAAAAGGAGCTCTCCTCCAGAGTTCTGTCTTTCCAGTGTAAAGTAATGCAGCAACAACATGTCCACTCCCATGAGAAGAAAGCTCCATCTTCTATTGACTTGAGGCCCCACTACAGGATTCCCAGTATTATGATTACAAATACAGCCACACTGGTACACTCCATCACAAAGCTGTTTACTTATGATTTTTCATGAGTAATTTTTATTGGTAAAAGCAATAAAAAATGAAAAAGTCTTTCCTATGCTGGAGAATGCCCTGACCTTGGATTCTTCTCTTCACTCACATAATTGGATTACTGAAGGCATAATTTCTGACAGGTAGCTCTAGCCAGTGATTATTGTAAATGGTGGCCAAGAGTCCTTTGTTTATGGCTTAGCATCATAAATCGGAATACTGACATAGCAGATGTTTGGCAGTTTCCTTATTCAGGATGGATCCTTGTGGTCCTCCTCCACTCATAAGGATATTTTAAGAGCTTTGTTTAAGAAGCAATGCTTTGAGAAGCATTTTCTAGTAAAACATAGCTGCTATTTGTAAGTTAATCTCATTAACAAACATTTACACTCACTAACAAGCTTCATCCTCAGCAAACTGCCATGGTGAGCGATGCACATGGAAATTAGGCAGTCCTGAAGGCTTTCAGTAATCACTATCTCACAATGACGTTATACCTTTCAAAACATATTTTTAAAAGAATATGGACATTTCAGAACACTGAAATACAAATATTAAGTGCACTAAAACCCATTTGCTTATGTGCAAGCTATCACATATATGAATGCAGAGTACTTGTTTTGTCTTGAGTAGAACCAGGCTATTTGAATATTCAAGGTAAGATAAATATCCTTAGTACCTAGCGAAGTTACAATGAATGATGAGAAGACAGCACATATAGAGAAAGATACAGTAACTTCATAGGACTGAAATTTAAACTAATCTAGAATCCAAAGGTCCATAATTATATCCAGCCTTTTGACAGAGCAGCTACTTTACACTGTTTTATTTTGACCATTTTAACTGTGTTGCATTTTCATGTGATAAATGTTTAAGTAAGGAACTGACAACTGGTATTAGATGGCTTACTACAAATTCTTATCTATGTTAATCTGCATCCCTTAAACACAAAAGAAGCTTTTCTTGGGAGTATATCACTATGCTGGGCAAATCAGCATTCCTGGCTGAGCAGCTCATTCCAGCCATTCTTAGAAGCACAGTTTTTACAGAAGTAGTTCCAAGGATGAAGCCAAATGCATGCCAAGTTTCACAGCAGGTAGTGGCACTGCAGCAACTCCACCACTGCAGCAACTCACGTTTCTACTCCCAATCCTGAAAACATCACCCATATCTGAAACACCCTGGGTGTATTTCTGTGTGCAATTGCCCCAGTGATAACGTGAGAAATGGAGCAAAGGTGGTTTGAATAACAGAAGATGCAGTGGACTCACAAAAAGTAAGTATACTTTGTTGTTTCAGCATACTAAATCCTAATTCTTCTTACATAGTTATTGGATATGACAGCATTCACTTGCACCAAAACAGTAAGTTAGATTGCAGGGACGAAATACATGAAGCACACCCATTTTATGATCTGATAGGTCCATCTCTGAGGTTTTCTGCAGTAATACAAGTTTTCTGTTTGCTTTTAGGTTTTGGCTGTCATTTTTATACAGCGTGTAATCTCAAAACATATTATACCCATAGGTCTTTGAACATGAGCATTGCAATCTTGAAATCCTGAAGTCACGGTTCAGGACCATACCATGAGAGTGGAGATTATGACATGCAAAAGTACCTACCTCCTAGAGTCAGCATTAGAAAAAGTAGTATGGTCTTTGCTAGGGCAGTGGATGAAAACCTTAGTCTGCATTACAGCACAGGCATTGCTCTCATTAAAACTCAAAACCATTAACAGATTTGAAGTATTGCATCATAAAGATGAAGCCTGTGCCACTGATATAAAATGGCCAGCAGAGCCTACAAGACAGAAAACACTGCACTGGAAATATTTATTCTGTAAGTGACCATTAAAATACATAAATGTAACACGTGCGGTTATGAAAAATGTCAAGTCTAACATTACAAAGTATATGTTTCCAGTGTTCCTTTCCCTTGTTTTAGTGGCAACCAGTGAAAGAACAATAAAGCAAAAAGCACAAATTGAAACAAGATCCATTTTAAAACTTCATTGTGATTGAACACCGGAGAAAGTTGCCCAATGAGGCTGCGGAATCTTCAGTCTTGGAGACACTCAAAATCTGTCTGGACATTGTTCTGAGCAACTTGCTGCAGCTTATCCAGATTTGAGCAGAATGGATTGGACTAGACAGTCTCCCTAAGTCTTTTTAAACACCAGTTATGTTGCAATCCTGTAATTCACCAGGTTAGGCAACTGGAGCATTAAGAAAAAACACTCCAAATTTACTTTGGCTTGTACTGTACTGATCGAATTGTATGAAAAACCCTGAATCACTGCTATCCCCCCAACAGCAACAGCCTCACAGGACTGCCTTATTTTCTGGGCCAGTGAGAGGTCAAAGAAGGCTGATAAAAGGCAGAGGGTCTATATGTTTTTGACAGAAAAAAAAAAATCAACATTTCCTTTAAGAAATAAGTAAATAAAAATTTCAAGACCTATCTTCTATGCAGAAATAAAAGAAACAAACAGAACCTAGTAGAGACTCAAAAAGAAGTCCTGAACTTCCAAAACATGAGAATACCTCTGCAGCATTTTTTAGTGTTAAGTATTTCAAGACAACTCTTTTGAGATGTGGCAGAAGACATGCCCTTATATTTAAAGCTGCAGACAGCAGTTTAATCCAACTGATAACAAACCAAGACAAAACCTAAATTTACTACATCTGTTGCAAACTTTTGTGATTTACAGGTGTTTATCTTAGTTGACAAACCAAGCATATATTGCACAGAAGTAATCTAGGAAATATAAGACTGGTTTTAATATTCTACAGGCAGATTTTCCTTTTGTAGAGTACTCAGTACAGCATTAAGCAGTTAAATTGTTCTGTAAAGCCAACATTTTTTACACCTCTATTTTTATTTATATTAGGAAGAAAACCAAAGATATGTCTCTTTCACACAATGAAATTATGTCAAGATTGACTATAAACCGAATTCAGGGGCAGTTTCAGAAAATTAGTCTCTTTCCACTAATCCAGAAACCCCAACATAAACCAGTGATGCCATTAACTTTTTTTTTGTGTCACAAATAAAGTTTCAAATACTTCCTGATTGAGTCCAAGCATGTTAAAAGATTTTGGTTTTGTTTGTTTTTATAATGATGTTTCTAGCATAGCAAATAGGATGTGCTTAAAGACAAGTGAAAAAACAATCCACACCAAAAATTACCCAAGAAACCCTTAAGGGGTCACTGATGTTGAAGCACTTGCCCCTATTTTTATTTTTATTTTTTTTTTAATTTTGAACCTGAAGTACTACAACAGTAATTTAAAAAATTTGTGATCACATGTCTTGGGTGAAGGTTGATATTCAAACAAGCATTTTTGACCCTCGCAGTTTAAAAAATGTAAATGAACTAATTTCACATGAGATAGTTGTATACTTTGAGATGTAATCCAAGCAATAGTGCCCCAGCCCACTTCCCTGTTCAAGGGAAAGGCATTCCAAGTAGTTTAGAATAGCAAAGTGGTATTTGTATTAAATGTTTGAAGAGCAATTTCTAGCTAGACCTTTCCTGTACTCTTCACTTGGATTAATACAAAACAGTTTATGAATTGTGACAATACACAGAACACAAATTAGAAAACAAAACCAGAGAGTTGTAGATAATTGTCATCAGGGAAGATGGATAAAGTTGTACTGACTGCGTTTCAGGTGCATATATGGGAAGAGATGTTCAGTGCATTTGGGTAACCACAGTTAAGATCACCTTTCAGGCTAATGAACACCCAGTATAATTACAAAAACCACAGAATTTACACAGAAGAGGATTCTTCATCATTGGCATATATTCCAGTTCAGAGATAAACTGTTAATTAGGTCTTTTAACTTCTGAGCACAATCTAAATAAGTGTTTAAAATGTGAAAATATTTTTTTTATTCATGCTCATATGAATAAAATGAGTATTATGCTCAAATGCTTCTGGAAACTGATAAAATCTCCATTACTACTTGCCAGGAATCCACATTAATAGTAGTTGACCCCATGATAAGTGATTCCTGAGCGCAGGATTAGGACACTTGGAGCACTTTTATAATTTACACCCTTCCTGTACTGTCATGATAGAAATACACCACTT
Source organism: Phylloscopus collybita (assembly GCA_027886175.1). Classification (NCBI taxonomy): domain Eukaryota; kingdom Metazoa; phylum Chordata; class Aves; order Passeriformes; family Phylloscopidae; genus Phylloscopus; species Phylloscopus collybita. Next base: position 30,106,613 of record JAJNNQ010000009.1, on the reverse strand, counting down.
ACCTCAACAGAAGATTTGGTATGGATACCTCAGCCCGATTTAGGAAGAAAAAGCAGAAAGTGAAGCAAGAGGATGCCTGAATTCTAGAAACCAGGCACAGGAGGTTTTTGATTTTTCCTAAGGCAGCTTGCACAGTTTGTTTTCACTATGTTGAGTTTCCACAGAACTTAAGAATATGACTAAAATGTAAAAACATTTTGATTTTGAACTTCTGATTTCTTTTTCTTGCTTTTTTCCCTTCCTGATCTCCTAGATTCAAGCAAACGGCAGGAAATTTCAACAGGGTCCTAATGTTCTAGAATCAGTTTGCTGTTCACCCATCTTATAATATATGTAGGCCAAATAAGGCACCTTAAAACAGGGTAGTCTGACACCAGAGATATCACACAGAATCACTGAATCAAGTTTGGAAGAAACATTTAAAATTATCTGGTCCAGGTATCAACCCATACCAATACAACCATACCCTTGAGAAAAACCTTAATATTCTTTGTGGCTACTGGTTGCCCCTGCTCCTCAGTCAGTACAGAAAATATGTTTAGATTGCATACTGCAAACCAGCGTGATTCAAGCTTACGAAAAAAAACATGTCTTGGTACCAGCATGGTCTGAACCTAAGTTCACCAGGTTCAGTCTCAGTAAGTTTTAGTTGGTCAGGCTAGAGATTAATCTGCTTATCTCACTGATCCTACAAGACATCCTTTAGCTTGTACTACACATCTATCACTCCTCAAGGGAACAATTTGGGATTCATCACAAGTTTGTGAAAAATGCTATATTGAGCTAAAATACAAGACACTGGATAACTAGATGGTTTCACTCCACAGCTTAATAACATAAAACTGCACATAAACTCAGTTCCTATGGTAAGTACACTGCAGACTGACAGCCAGCCTGGAAATAGGTTTTCTCTGAGGAATCCCTATTAGAAGCAGCACAAAGTTCATTCTAGCCTGTGATCTGTGTATCAGAGGGAGTGAGCAGATTCACTTAAGACCAAGCAACTGTCAGTTCTCCACAGAGAACAGGCAATCCTCAAAGCACTTAAAAGGTTTCAGTACATAGCTGGTATCTTTTACTATTCAGTTCCTTTGAATTAGAGCAAAATACTGCAAAAAGGAAATGTAACCTTGGAATTAATTATACTGCCCATATGTCTAGCTGAGGAGCTCAGAACTCAGTTTTACAAGTAACTTGTAAAATTACAAAACTGACAAGGATTTTGTCCGATTTCCTAGGTCTCAGTTTAAGATTCACTACAAAGTACAGAAATGAAAAAAAACCAGCTTCTTCCTATGAAAGTGCTATTAGACTACAAGTACAGAAGCTTTGGTGCTTTTGAGTTCAAAACTGAAAACATTAAATAGACATAACCGATTAATGAACTGAAGCCTTTTTTTTTTTGTGTGTGTGTGAGTGTGTGTGAGAAATAAGCTCAAGTCACTAACACGCATTTCAATTAGATACACTAATCAGCATGAGCAGTAGCAATGAAAGATCCCCTGAATTCTCTGAACTGTGGAAATAAAGCTGCTTCAGGCAAATGACCGTAAAGGAGCACCTCAGGGGAAGTACTGGGTTTGAGCAAGCACCTGCCTACTCCCAGGCTGTGGAGGGTAGAGTACAGGCAGTCAGCATTCTCACTTGAGTGTGCAAATGTGTGCAAGAGCCTGTGTGCACTCTGTGCAGGAATATGAGCAAACACAATAGAAAAAGCTGCCTCACAAGGGAACCATTTCAGCCACTCTCAAACAGAAACAACATTTGATAATTACATTTTCAAAGCCTAAATGCTAAAGCAGAGCTTTCCTAGAAGGAATACACATAGTACCATTGAATTCTTCAGTCTATAACTGTATTTGTTCAGATGACAAGTACAGAAAATCCCACTTCTGGTAAATTCTGAAGAACTGTTTTTATCTCATTATGAGCAGGAATATAGATGGCATGTGGTATGCTTCTATTTTATTTAAAAGTTTTGGAAAATTATCACAGTTAAACCACATTTAGTTTTTATACTTTTAAAATTGTCACAGCCAAGCAACATAATCAGGCCTCATACATGAGGAGACGCCAGCCCAAGAGAAAGAAGTGATGACAGAAAAAACCTGGAAGGCATGAGAATACTTATGTCCCTCCGTTTTTCACACATCAGTATTTCCTTCCTAGCTGTTGCAGAAACCTAAGAATCCACACAGGAATTACTGCTTGTATGTAAGCTGTTATGCTTCGTCTTTTGGGAACTGAGAAATGCTATTCTTTTAAGGATAGACTAGGCAAGAAAAACAGTTGGGAGTTAAAGTAATTATGCATAATTACTCAGCTGCAGAAATGAGAAATCTAGACTATATTTCCAGGAGAAAGCATTTCCTAAGTACAGCAGCAAGACTACCTTAGAGACATCTATACTCAACTACGTTTGTTAATATATAAATACCTTAAAAATTGTGCTATGTAAAATTAGGAACTACTTAAAGAGTACAATTGTTGTGCTGAGCATGTTTGCAGTAAGAAGGTAAATTCAAATTATTTATTTTTATCTCCACAAGTGCTCTAAAGTCATTTAAGCTTGAACATAATACTCTTGTCAACTCATTCTTTACACGAATCCTTAAAGATTATTTGATTTTTGGTTTATTCAGATCACCAAGTACTAAGAATATGCTTGTAATTATACAAAACAAATGATTTGTGCCTTCCCCAAGAGGCACACAGTGCTATTTAGAAGTACTAACATAGTATATCCAACATGGTGTCAAAAGTATGCATTAGTATTACATTTTAAAATTTGTTGCACAAATTCCGTAATTGCCTTTGGAAAGTGGAGACAATGCAGACAGCATCTGCTTGATACTCATATGCACTGAAATAGCTAGAAAAAGCTAGACAAGATGATTTGAAAACATGAGCCTGAAGGACTAGAATACTGAAAAGTGGTTTAATATAGTTCTCTGTTCAACAGCAAGAGTTTTGCTATGGAATTTTCCCTCAATAAGCCCATAACTCATTTGAGCTGACAAAAAATTAGCCAAGAGCATACTCTCTTACTACAACTCAAAAAGTATATTACATTCCCTAATGTTTTACGGATTGACTTTGATATCTTTAAGTTGCAAAATTCCAACATAATATGAAAAGTCGGTGTAGAAGTTTTCCTAAAATGTCTAGAAGTATTGTAGTTACAGTGGTGTTTTGTGGTTACAAGTGTCAAATATTACCAGGTAATTCATCCCCAGATGAAGATACTGGAGTATTTGCTTTATTCTCACATCAGCTGCTCTAATTTTCTACCACTACTAAGATTTTGAGCAAAAGTAACTAACTACAGGAGAAACTAGATGAAAGTTCTTTAATGCATTGTATTATTTTTTAGTTGTTTTCCACTCCTTCTTCAACCCCAAAGATCTTTATAACATACTCACATAATCACAGCAACAGTGAGGTTGGAAGAGACTTTAGGAGCTCATCCAGAGCGGCAGCCTGCTCAAGTGGGATCAGCTAGAGCAGGTTTTTCTGGTCTGTGCCAGCTGGGTTTAACAGTTACAAGGATGGAGATTTTCAGCCCCTATGGGCATGGCTTTTCCAGCTTTTCATCACTCTCATTACATAAGTTTTCTTCTGTTCAGACAGAATTACATGGATATCAGCTTGGGGTCAGAGGCAGTTGGCTTACTCTGATGTACGTAGGTATTTAAGCCTTGAGATGTCAGCCCATATAGAACAGCTCAAACAGGGGCTCTGCAGCACTCCTGCCTAGTGTGTGCATTCCCTCAAGTATTCAAGGCTACAATATACATAGCCCTTCAATCAGATTGAAACCTGGGACTGGCCCTTCCAGGTGGGTACCCTTGCTCTTGTTCCTTCACTGGCCTGTGGAAACATGAAAGGACACCTTCCTGAACACAAAAAGAAGAACTTGTCTTGCAGAAGTCAAAACACAAGAATTAGAGTATTCTGTAAGAAAAAACAGGGAACTAAAACCAAAGGCAAGGGGAGACTGAGCCAAGTTCTTTAATTTCCTGATTTTTTTTTCATGCTGCAATATGAGAAGGAAAAGTTCTATTTTTCAACTGAAATTAGTCAAATAACCAGTACCAGAAAAACCTATGCTACAAATATGGAATTTTTCCCTGCTCAGAAGCGCAGGGAATCAAGTAATGTCCTGCCCTCAGTGTTGTCCCTTGGGTAGATCTTCCTCATTGAAGAAACCAACATAATTCTTTGGCTGGTAAGTATCTATTCTAGCACATGCCGTAGAGTTGATTTCAGTATGTGCTTAGAAAGAATCAACTCATACTGTCTGCTTGGCTTTCAAGGTCTGTCTTGTTTTGCTCACCCTCCTGATGCACCTCATTTGTATTACAAGCTAAGGAAAGGCTGCCTTTTCCTCAGCCTGGATAGAACAAGGACACAGCAAATGCTTCTATTATTGGCTCTGTGGAGTAAAAAACCTGACCTAGAAAGGCTATTCTCCTTGTGCAGAGAATCATATTGATCTGTATACAGAAGACAGAACTTGCCTTGATAAAAGCAGTTTATCCTGGAAATTAAGAATTGCTATGTCTATGACCAAAGGGTTTGGCAAGTGATTCTCTGTAGTGGTATAGAAAAAAACAGTGCTTCATTAGAGAAATCACAGCTTCAAGAAAAAGCCTGATTTACATCCTGCTTCAGGTTATAGCCTTACATATTCAGTATTCTTGAACAGGCACTGAACTAGAAAATTTGTAATAGAATTTGAAAAATGGTTGTAACATTGGTGGGATTTCTGAAATTACAGTATTGATAAGATAAAGAAATTTTTTGTGCACATCATTTACTGTATTCCATAATAGTGTGAAGAACTAATAACAAGCTCAAGCTCAAGTGTGATTAAATCAAGTATGCCTAATATGCCTAATCAAATAGGCGAAATTTAGCTGACCTTTTCAATTATAAGCTGTCAAAAGAGTTCTAAGGTCATGGATTCACAGGACCACAATTCTAAACTGCTACATACTAGAAGAAGCAGTATGGACATGTCAAGCGGTATGGACATGTCAAGCAGTATGGACATGTTACAAAAGTCTCATGAAACAACTATGATTATGTACATTTTATTTTTTTTTTAAATTTTAATATTTAAAACCTAAAGCACAATAAAAAAATTTTTCTCTTCTGATCTGCCCATGTGGAAGATACCTTAAAGATAGAACTATCTTTATGTAAACTTTCTCAATTATATAGCACATTATATCCAGGAGGAGGTACATGTAGAAAAGTATAGAAAAGCAGTCAAATACATGCACATTTGTGCCTGTTTTCACCTAATAAAATTCACTAGATAATACTTGTATAAGTAACTGTTCATTTTTTTATTTCAGTTATCAATTGCAAACAAAAGTAAACGGAAGCATAATTTTGCAAATTATAGCCACCTTCAAGTTTCATTATGTTTGACACTAAGGTTACATTTCTAATAACTGCAAAGGAAGGATTAAGACATCCCACAGTTTTGCTGACTGTTTCACTTATAATTCTATGTCAGAAGAAAGGAAGCAGAGGTGCTTGCTGCCAAAACATTCAAAAAGGGGAATTTAAACTTCCATTCACTGAATTTTTGCATTATCTCATTATACATGTGATATAAAACAGGAATTGTTGCTATGACAGGGTCTTGTATATATTTAAGGAAACCATAATTTAGTTTTCAGTTTCCTCTTGCCAGCAACAGAAGTAACTGGTCTACAGCTACTAACAAAGACATTTAAATATGACTTAACACTTTCTTCACGATAGACAATATGATATCTGCTTTTTTGACAAGGCCACTATCAAGTATTTTCATATTATTTTGGTATGTATATAGGTTCAGAGCCCATATATGCATACAAATTCCCCGAGCCTAGATTTACATACAGGCTCTGGATAAGACAGAGCTTTATCTTATTTCCCAGTTTAGCAATAGTCTTAAAGACACTCTTGGAGGGAAATCTTTGTTTTTAAAGCACATTAGTTACCTCTTTACACTTCAGTTCTTTCAGAAAATGTAGGTCTCTGCAACACATAGAAGTAAACCCATCTGCTGTTATCAGAACTTAAAAGGAGATGAAGCTTTTAACCACATTATCCAGGGAGTTTGTGTTGCGGTCATTATTCATCAATTATTCATCAAAAGTCCTGATCCACTTTCTAGTCAACCTGTCAAGTGAATACTTTGCTTGATGGTTTTTACAATTTTTCCTCTTCATCTGAATTTTTGATTTGACTGCATTAAAGCATCATTGAATTCACCCTCATTTTATGAGAAAAGTGCTCTCTTCTTGAGTACTATCAGGATGAGATTCAAATTAATTGAATTCTTCCATTCAATGTACAGAAGGTTTTCTATTTCGCCGTGCATAATTAAAAGCATAGGGCTGTAAATACACATCTTTAAATATATGCAATCTGGATATATCTAATATTTGTGTTTCAGGCAAATAATTGTTAATTTACAGAAGCCACAGCAAACAGCACACAAATACCTTATAACTTACAATGCAGCCAAACAAAACCATTTTATGTAATTACAGGCAATATGATAATCAAAACTGTAAATAAAATTATATATAGAATCACAGAATCATTTAGGTTGGAATAGATCTCCAAGATCATTGAGTCCATCCTTGGAACAATCACCACCTTGTCTACTAGGCCATAGCACAAAGTGCCAGGCCCAGCTGTTTCTTGAACACCTCCAGGTTAGATGACTCCAGCACCTTCCTGGGTGGTCCATTGCAATGCTTTACAACCCTTTCTGTGAAAGAATTTTTCCTGATGTCCAATCTGAACCTCCCAAGGTGCAGCTGGAGGGTGTGTCCCCCTGTCACTTGCTGTCTGGGAGAAGAGGCTGACTCCTACCTGCCTACAATCTCCTTTCAGGTAGCTGTGGTGAGCAATAAGGTCTCCTCCTTTTCTCCAGGCTAAAAACCCCCACCTCCCTCAGCCCCTTCTCAGATGACTCACTCCCTACACTCTTCACCAGCTTAATTCCCCTTGCCTGGACTCACTCCATCACCTCAATATCTTTCTTGTAGTGAGGGGCCCAGAACTGGACACAGCACTTGAGGTGAGGCCTCACCAGTGGCGAGTACAGAGGGGCACTCACTGCCCAGGTCCTGCTGGCCACAATATTTGTGATACAAGCCAGGACGCCATTGGCCCTCTTGGCTACCCAGGCACAGCTGGCTCCTGTTCAGCTGGCTGTCAACCAGCACCTTCAGCTCCTGGCTCTGATGGACCACTTTCTATCTACTCTGCCCCCAGCCTGTAGTGCTGAAGGGGGTTGTTGGGATTCAAATGCAGGACCTGGCACTTGGCCTTACCCAGCCTCATGCCATTTGCCTCAGCCCATTGATCCAACCTGCCCAGATCGCTCTGCAGAGCCTGCACACCTTCCAGCAGATCAACATTCCCACACAACTTAGTGTTGTCTGCAAACTGACTGAGGGTGCACTTGGATCCCCTTGTCCAGATCGACAATGTAGTTGCATTTTGGAGGCATTAGCGTTAAAATTCCAAGATATGGAACAATATAAGTACACAGGACTGTAAAGAAGCTAGCATAAGGTAGCATAAGATAAGGATAAGGCCAATTTGGTGCATACAGTAATTGCATTATCATTACAGGCAAAAACTTACTCTTTTGTTAATCTTTGAATTTAGTAACATCTTGTTTTAAAGTTTGAAGCTGGTTAGTTTCTAAGCTCTCCTACCACAAAAATCTCTGTTCACAAACTTTATAAACATTTCTGTTCTAACACTAAAATTCATACTACCCTAAATAAAAACAGGCGCTCTCTGGTGTCCAACTGAATCCATAAAAATGATTGTCTAAATAGAGTTATGTCAGTACTTCCTACTTTCCTGTCAACATTATAAGTACAGGGATCTGAGCTGGTCAAATACTGCATGCATGTAGATTTTTACAAAGGACAGGGGTTTTGTTTGTCTTTCAATCACAAAACTTCAGTCTACATTAAAGTGGACTATTGAGAATCACTCTACCCTATTGGCCTAATTAAATCTGTCAAAAAGAAGTTCAGTGCTATGTTGAGAAAACTCTACCCTTCTTGATACTCATGGAGAAGCTACAAAAGCTGGCACTTCATAATTGTAAGTAGGATAAAGTATTTGTATCTTTGTGGGTTTAGATGATTTTGTTTTTAAAGGTCTTTTTAACAAAAAGAACTGGATTAATAAATGTGAACCTTCTGTTGTGACTTTTGGTTATCTTTGTAGTATATTTGCTATACTTGGCAGAGTACATCCAAATCAATTTTGCAACAGTGCTTTGCCTCCCATTGCTTTCCAGGATTATTTTAATAGCTGAGCCCCTAACTAGAATCAGCCTTATCAAGAAATAGTAGTTCTCCATTCGAATGTGACCTCTGGTCTTAAGTATCATCCCCACCTCTGAGACAAAAGAGTTTTGCTACTACCCTTTACGCTCTATCTTTTCTAGGATCTGTCCATTCTAGCTAAGAACTATGAAATACTTTGTGACCGCCCTTGGAAAATCACCTCCTGTATGATTAGACAAGAATATCTCAGCCCATGTGTTCACACACTTAAAATAGCTGCAGATCAAAGTCCACCTCCTTAGTTTTTCAGAAACTAGACTGTATTTTTGATGTTACAAATTATCCAACTACTCTGCTATGTGAACTCCCATAATTTTGTTCAACTGTAGACATACATATGATGCAAAGCATAGGCATGACATAGTTGGAGAGTATAACAACTATATATGCCCTGTGTTACTGGCTTTTCTTGGAGACTAGCTCAGACTTTCAGAAGCTATAGATAAATTTTTACATGAAAGGAAATTTCAAAAGCCTTTGCCACTATAACAGTCATCAGCAACTGAAGCTTCCATGCTGACCACCTATAGCATTAAAAAACTGTTGACATGAACTGTACAATTTATAAAACTCAAATCAGCACTAAGAAAAAGGACAGTGAGCAAATTTTTTACTCAAATACCAGTAGTGCAGCTTTCATACTGCTTTCCCAGAGATTTTAGGACAAATAAGAAAAAAATTGATAGCTAAAGTAGTGGTGGATAAAAGTTTAGCCTTCTGAAGTTAATTAAAAAAGCCAAAGGGAATATTATAGTAGGGTAGAAACCACAGATGAAAAGAAAGCTTTCCCATTTATTTAAATAAATGGAAGGAGAGAGTACATAGACCATTCAGGCTGGAATAAAAGAGCTACACAGTGCCAGAAGCAGAGATGTTTGATTTATGATAAAGAACAAAGTGTAACTTTGCAAAATTTAGCAAACACACAGAATTAGTTTTTTAGAAAGAAAATGGGGACAAACTATGAAGTTAAAGCTTGTAATGCAACTACCTAATTGAAATTCAGGGTAGTCAAGCATGTGGCATGATAAAAAGGACAAGAGTCATGCTTAATATAACAATTTATAAAGAATTAATATAAGAATACTTTAATCTACGTCCTACATTCCAGTACATTTTCCAGTTATTGATGCATATAATCTCCTTCTCTCTTTGTTATATTAACCAATTATACTTCTACATACATATTAACCAAACCAGTACTGTCCCATCCCTCAAAGCTTTAATCAAACATCTCAGTGAAAGGGGAGATATTTTGGATCAAGACAGCAACAACATCCAAATTTTCTCTCCATAAAATGTCCTTTCAAAAGACATTCTCCCAGTTTAGAATGAGCTCAATGTTTATTAATCAGCCAGAGATCCTCAGCTTGAAGAATGTAGTAAAATATAATAGTATTTCACTACTTAATCTTTCAGCCACTTTCCTCAATCCAATTGACTTTTAGGTAAATCCTCAGCTAGTAAACCCTTCTGCCCTACCCTTCCAGGGCAGGATCTACACCTTCACATTTCCTACACTTATATTTTTCATCACCCAAAGAGGGTTATCTAAATCATCAATGTGGGCAAATGTTTGCTGGGCAAAGGGAACACATTAGTCTGACCTGAACAATTATGACATTACAGCACAGAGTTAACTGAAAGGTTCCAAGTCCAGAGCAGCTGAAATATTTTCCTGCAGAAGGTAATATTGCAGAAAACTAGCAGATTTTTTAGCTGTGGAATAGCAACTTCAGATGATGCTAAGAAGTAACTCTAGTTGAAGGAATGATCCATTTCTTTATAATGTTGCTCATAATGAACTTTAAGTTACTACATGTTCAGAATGTTGAACTCTAGAATTTTGTACTGCAGTTTAGATGACCATAGCATCGTGGTGCAAAAGAAAACACATTTATACAGTTAAGCACCAGCTGTCAGAATTTGCTAATATTACTAGTTCTTTAATATACCATCAACACAAAGTCTCCTTAGAAACATGAGTGTACTTTGCATAAAGCAAAAAAGTGAATTATCTAAGGTCACCCACCTTTTGAATAATAAGCCTCGAGAGCACATTTCAGGGAAACTCAACCACTACAACTTTTTAGCAGTAATTTACATTTCCTTCTCTTTGCATCTCATCAGCTTTAAAGTTCAAGTACTGTTTCTACAGAATGGCTTTTGGAATATGCCCCAAACACACATCATTTATTATGATGCTGTTCTCAAAAAGACTACACATATGTATCCCCATATCAGGGTGGTAGAATGGACCTACTTACACCTATACTTGAACTTAGACCAACAATGCTGAGCTACATGCACAGTGGTGGCATTTTTTTTTTGTAAAATCATCTTGCCTCCTGAATGTTTTGATGATAAGGCAAGAGCCTACCCTTTGCACCTTGTGCATCCATTTTTCTCAGAGTCCTTGGGCCTGGTAAAACTGTGTTTTCCAATTAAAACCACCACAATAACCTTAAACAAAACTAGGAAAACTAGAAACACAGTAGGAAAGCAATGCAATAGTAATGGTGTTCAGCCCATATCTATATGGTGACAGAGTTGATGCAGCATTTGCATGTAAAAAACCTGAATACCTGCTTGCATAAAAGCTTTGTGAGAATCTTATTTTGAAATAAGAACAATTTGCATTTCCCCAATTATTTCATTTGCATTAATATCTACTTCATTTTAACAATTTCTTGTATGTAAAATAGAATGTTGAGTGCTCTATTTTCTTGCTAAAAAAACACTGATGGACAAATAGTAACATGAGCAGTAGTGCCTGGATATACATAATTAGCTTTTTCCTTACATATCGCAGTTGAAAAGTTCATTTGTTTGCATTGAAAAAGTCAATGTGCAAGAGGCAAAAATAGAAAGGACTAAAATTAAAAACTTAAATGAAATTAGCACTGGAAATTTTCCCAGTTTTCACACTTGACTAAGCATAGGTAATTTCCCATTCTGCAAAAGGTTTATCTTCAGTACAAGTGTTATATGATTTCCAGATTTCAACATATATGCAAATAAACAAAATTCAACATGAAGAGTGAGCAGAACTCCTTAAGTCTTTACAAAATGGTGATATTTTATGAGCCTGAAATAGTGCACTGCCTTCCACCTCACACAAAAAACATTCAGGACAAACAACTAACGGAAGTGCAGCAGAAGTCTTCAGTATCAAAAAAGCCCGAAACTGAAGCAGTCTGTATTTTTGTCTGCAGGAGCAGTTTTCAAGCTCATCGTGAAAGTTTTGCTTGAAGGGTAGCAACTTTTAAGCCAAGTGCTCTAGGAGAATCTAGTACAAAAGCCCACTGAACTATTATGTAAGATACAGTCCTGAACATTTGGCACACTGGACATCAGTCCATATCTGCCTGTCTAATCCAACATTTAGCACATCATCTATTTTAACATCCTTGTTACTCTCACAGCCTTCCCAAATTACTCAATAATAACCAGCTGAAAGTACTGTTCGGGCTGCCTGGTTATTTGTGTGCCCAGTTCTCCATGCAAGAGAAGTGTTAGTGGATTTTGTCACCAGCATTTTTTGCATCCCTCGATGCAGCAATGAAAGAACTACCAAAAAACCCCCAGTAAAATTCTGGCTGGAAGGTACTGCTGGAGGTCATCTGGTCCCATTCACAGATACAGATAGTGATTTCAGATTCTGGAAAGGGAAGGTATATTTGGGTGACCAAAGGACTGTAAAATGCCCACAGTAAGAATATTTGACAAGCTTCCTCTTGACACAACTTCAACTGTGTCTTCAAGGTAGGCTAGCAGGTAAGTGGATGGTAAAATCAACAGATTCTATAAAGAAATTCCTACTGTTTGCAGAGCTGATATCCCAATACTGTTGATTTTTATGTGTTTTAAGGTAAATATGTTTTGTAAATTACTGGTTTGTAATGTTGATTTTCAGTCCTTAATTTTCCAGCCATTTCTCATTTTCTTTCCTTCCCCTACTGCTAAGCAAAATTATACATGTTTAAACAAAAGCTACTTAACATTGCTTCCTACCTTCCTTTGAACTATAACACAGCTGACACAACGTATGTCATTACAAGAACACCTATATCATTACAAATTGCACTGGAAGATATCACACTGAAAGGAAGAAAGATAACTAGCTTCTGCCTTCCTTTACCTTTTACAGCAAAAGTGGAAATAATTGCTAATAATCATTTTACAGGATTAGTATGTCTATAACAAACCTGAGTCAGCCAGAGCAAAATTATATTTGAAAGTATGTAGCAATTGTGACTGGCTGGTTCCATTACTGAATTCAATACAACCTAAGGAAAAGGGAAAGCATAGGAGACTTCAATTATGACTGCTAGACACCAAAATAAAGCTCCTTCATGACCTCAATGTGTCCACCAGAAACAGAACTCCAGCTATCTTTGACAGGAATGAAATATTTCGTATCATTCTAGAGTAAAGGTAGATTCCTCCTCACTTACCTATAGAATCCACCAATTAGTTCAATATCAAGAGTAGCATAAACATTTTTTTCTGCCCTGGATTTTCTGCAGCCTAAATATATCAGGATCACTTCACACTATGCACACAACCCAGGTTAAAGTAGTTCAGACATCAATAAGGTTGACAATATCTTTTAAGAAAGATCATAGGGATCAGATTCCTGAAAGGGTTCCTGTCTCCAAGCTTTTTTCAAAGTATCTTAGCTTCTTTATTTTTTCAAACATATTAAGGATAATGTGATTAGTAATATTCATCATTGATTTATGAAGGGAAAATCATGCTTAGCAAACTGATAATGAAATGACTGGTTCAGTGGATGAGGGGAGAAGAGCAGTTGCTCTCTGGACATGATAAATTCTTCCAGTCTCCTATAAAATCCTCATACTAATGAAATGCAGACTAGGCAGGTGGTCAGTGAAATAGACTAGGAAGCTTGCTGAGCTGCCAGGCTGGATGCAGTATGATCAGCAGCAGGCTCACAGCAGGCCACCAGGGGTGCTCCCTATGGTCAGTCCTCACTAACAGGCTGGACAATGCAAGCAGGGCACCTTCAGCTTCTTTACCTCCAATGCCAATCTGGGAAAGTGGCCAGTAGTTCTAACTGGTTGCAATGCCATTCAGAGGGACCTCAACAGACTAGAGAAATGGGCCAAGAAGCATCTAATAGATTTCAAAGGGAAGTGTAAGGTCCTGTACTTGAGGAGGACTTTCTTTTGTGCTAGTACACACTGGGAACTGACCAGCTGGAAAACAGCTCTGCAGAGAGAGAACTGCCTTGTGATCCTCGGGGAGAAAATGCCGAGCACAAAACAGTGAGTCATCTCTGCAAATCAGGTCAACAGTATCCTTAACTGCAGCAGAAAGAGCACTGTCAATAAACTCAGGGAGGTGAAGCTTCCCCTTAACACTGGTCAGGCCGTATCTGACGTCCTGGGTCCAGTTCTGGGCTTCTCATTTACATAGAAGCTCCTCATTTACCAGAAGTCCTGTAAAGGGCCAGGAAAATGATTAAGGAACTGAAGCACCTTTCATGTGAGTCTGAGCTGGGACTGCTTAGCCTGGAGATAAGCAGCCCCAGCAGTCTCTCATGTTTGAGATCTTATGTGTATATATCTCCAAAGGGCTAAAAGCCAACAATGAGCCAGGCTCTTCTCAGTAGTTTTAAGGAATAGGACAAGAGACAAAGGGCATGAACTGAAACAAGGGAAAGTCAATTTAAACACAAGACAAGAACTCCACACTTCAGTTTCACTCTCACTTCCTGGCACAGGATGCCTAGGAAGGTCTTGGTCATGGAGGTATTTGAAACCCATCTTAACACAATCCTGGTCAACTTGCATTAGCTGTATGTGCTCAGACAGCAGAAAAGTTGGACCAGAAGATCTCCACATATCCATTTCAACGTCAGCCATTCTGTAAATTATATTCTACATTTACCTTCTGGACTAAAAAAGACCCACCAAAACAGAACAAAATAAAACAAACAGTACTTTGTAAAAACCTTCCAGCTACTAAAGATTGCAGGGTGCTTTTCCTACACATCACTCTGCACCAGACCAACCTACACAATAGGGTGCTTTTCCCATCCAGAATTGGGAAAGGTAAAGGCAAAGGAGGGGTGGCAGTACTCATGGTGATGCTGGGTAAAGAAAATACACATTTTGTACTTCTGCTTTGCTGTTAAATACCTCTGTGATCTATTGTTTTTCTTAAAGCTGTAGTATTTGTATATATACAAATATATACAAAGCAAGAAAGTCTTGATAGATTACTTTCACTCCTACAGCAAAGTTACTATAATTAATATCCCTCTCAGGACACACTTATTTGGGTTTTTAAGTCAGATATATGAATTTCAGGCTTTGCTGCATAAGAATGAAAAATAACACAAGAAAACACTGTAAAGTTACTTAGAGATAGTAGAAAAAGGTTTCCTCACTGTTGAATTAGAATATGAAATAATCCTGCTATCATGTCACAGAGCTGTTTTATGGATCTGTCCTCACTTGTTCAAACATAGGAAGGGAAAATGCATCAAACTGCCAGTCTGGTCAATCAGTCAGTGTTCTATATGAAACTTCTTGCCTACCTGGCAATTTTTCTTACTAGCCTTAGTGATCCTTTCTTGCTCCCAGACTCCCAAAAGCTCTTTGTACCAAACCCATACAGTAACACTTGGTGAACAGGCCTAGACTGGTGTAACTGCTTTCTTGACGTGTTTTTACTTAGGCATTATTTTCAGTAATCAAATCCCTACTCCTAAGTGAGCAAAGCTTTTTGTTCATTCATTAAACAAAAAAAAATCCTCAAGTATACTGAAAATAAAACCACTTACTACATGCTTCACAAACAGCTAATTGTGCAGAAAAAAAATTCAGGCAACTGGCAGTGGTAGTAGTAGAGGATATCTCTGGCCCTCAGCAGCAGTTTCCCTTTTTTAAGGGCTGTTCCTTCTACCCATACTGAGAACTGTGATCTACCTTGCAAAGAATCATGCATTTTCAATTTAGTCATCTTGCTTGATAGGATTATTTTCTTCCTTCCAATTTCCACACAAGCTGTAACAGTACACAGCTGGGTCAACATAGCCAAGAACGTACTTTGACCCACTGATTGTAAGAATAGCTGCCAAGTTTAGTGCATATAAAGGAAACAAACAATTCAACTGAAGCTGGAAAATTGTCCTTTCAGTTTCATATTTTAGGTTAATGTAATGGTGCCCTAAACCCACAGCAATTGAAAGCTTCTACTATTTGTACTCTGGTTCCCAATTCTACAGTAACAGAGATCTAGAAATCTGTGTCAATACTTTTCTACTTGTGAGTATTTAATTTACAATACTGAAAAAAAGAAAAGAAATCCATATTTTAATAAAAGCATTTTCAAAAATTCTATGAAAAGTGCTGGACCTTTCCATCAATGCAAGAGCTTTAGTTAACTGTCTCAGAATCTTACCTACACCAATTAATATAATGATCACCTGGTGGTGGTGGAGGAGACAAAAAAAAACAAAACAAAATATCCCAACCAACCAACACCCACAAAACCACACCAAAAAGAAAAAAAAAATCAACTGGACTAGCTGCTCTACAAATTGCTTTGCTTCAGACCATTTTGACTGTCAAACCTGCCTTTTACATGCTATGAACTCTGAACTGTTAGAAAGAAAGAAAGGTAGCTTTGATAATCTAGAATGTAACCATAATGTAACCATATATTACATTTCTATTCAAGGATAATAAGTGAAGACATGGGATAATGCAGGCAGAAATACCTTCTGATAGTGAGACTTCATTTCACCTACAAAGCCATCACGACCTTAGGAATAACAGACCTCAGGTCCTAGAACAACACAGGGGAAATATTAAGCCTTTTTTCAACATACAACTGAGTTCTAATTTCAGGTGTGCTGAAATGAAGCTCATTTGAATAAGTAGT
This sequence comes from Phylloscopus collybita, assembly GCA_027886175.1. Classification (NCBI taxonomy): domain Eukaryota; kingdom Metazoa; phylum Chordata; class Aves; order Passeriformes; family Phylloscopidae; genus Phylloscopus; species Phylloscopus collybita. The sequence goes on along the minus strand of JAJNNQ010000009.1, from coordinate 30,090,312 downwards.
CAAAATTACAGCAGGAAGTCATAAGCTGATTTTTTGTAAAGCAAATGGAGTTACATTTAAAATTTGATATGATTATCAACACGAAATTAAGTTCTGGACAGATTACAAAAATTCAATAGCCATTGTAGGACATGTACAATACAGGGATCATGGGGAAAACGCTTTAAGTCCACTGTTATGCTAGAGCGAAACTAATTTACAAAGGTGAGTAACTAGCAGTTGTCCAACAGTTATCCAACTCAGGACTTAGCTTTCCAGAATAAGTACTATATAAAGCAACATGCAAACTCCCAGAAATACATAAATGCAACACACTGGCACCCAAGGATCCCTTCAAATAACTGTTTACAAACAGGTTTTATGAAACTAGAGTGGCTCAAAGTTTTCCAACATAATTTCTTACTCAAAAAAATAGATGCCTCAATATTTGGCAATAATATTTTGATTCTGATGAACTTTCTCATATCGAAGAAATCTGCCTATGTCCTTACCAGTGGCCATGGAATGCAGACTTCTAGTCACTCCAGGTAGCATGAGAGACTGCATTCTGCTCATCTCAAAGAAGAGGCTCCAGATGAACCTTTAAGCTCCTAACCACACATAGCTGAAAACCTAGTAAATTGGGAGCTTAGATTTGGGGCTTCTAGTTTATCATTCTTTAGGGCTTCTTGTTTTCCTATTTAGTGACTCCCAATACAGTTCATTGGTATTCTGGGAAAGAAGAGCTTTGTTTTTTCTCATATAAAAAATTTAAAAAATAAAATAAAATATTGTCCTTTTTGAGGACAATGGGAAATTTGCCCTTTGTTTTGAACTGGGAATACTTAAAATACTTTATTCAAGGGGAAATAGGTCTAATCAAACTTAGGAGAATCAGATAATAAGCAAAGAAGCTTCAATTCAGGAAAGGTAAGTCGCATTAGGGGCAGGACAGACTTTTCTCCTAAAGGCTCACTGATGCAGGCACAAAAAGCTGCAGATGAGTTAGCAGTGGCAGAACCAGTTGAAGCTGCTTTATTAGAGTTGTGCAAAAATACAACAGAAAAATCTTTCAGACATTACTAAGATGAGGTCAAAGAAAACTGACAGACATAAAGGACATGCTCCCTGTTAAGCAAGATGGGGTCATGAACATTCAGATCATCCACGGATAAACAAGGTCACAGAAGACAGATAGCAAAGATAGATCACAGTAATGAAAATAATAAAAAACCAACAGAAAACATGAGATTGAGGCTGGTGATAAATTTGAAGATTCAAGAGAAATATACCTGCTTAGTTACAATTATCAGTTAGTTAATATCTGAAATAATGTACTACTGATGAGACATTTTATTTTACAAATATTTATAGACCCCAGTTTGCTTGCTGCTATGTAAGATACAAAAGAAATCATAAATTTGTTGAAAGAGTGCAAGTTATACAAAAAAATAAAGCTCCTTCCCCCTCTTTCTCAACAGTTCCATGTTCTCAACTATCCCAGACTGTGCTCTGAGATTAGTTAACACTAGAAAAATGGGGAACATTTCAACTAATTAGGAAACCTTTTGAACTGGAGAACAGACTTTCAACCTTTTGCCTGACAATTTGTGGTAAAATTTGGACGTTTCCCAATTTTCACTAGGAATTTACCTTATATTGAAATCATTGTGTGAAAATTTACTGAGAGGGGAAAGGCCATGCAGGTGGCTACCACTGTCTCTATTTGTTTTCACAGATTCTGCTGTATTTTCATTACTGCCAATGTCAGCAGTTGACACAATCCTAATCCTGAAATAAGTTACTAATAACATTAAAGCTCACTCTAACAGATACATTTTTCAAGTAGGGAATTTTCATGATCATCCTCACAATCAAGTAACCATTTGGGAGGGGAAATAAATATCACGACACCATTGATTCCAGCTTTCTTTAAAGCCTATTCCCCCTAATTAGTGCTGAAGAATTCTGAATTAGCTTCCACTAGATTCATTTTTTGCATGTAATTATGAAAGTACACATGTCCTTGAAATAGAAAATTAGAAAAACTAGAAGAATAGAAAGAGTATTTTTGTGTAGACTGCCTTATAAATCACAGCTTTTTTTGTGACACACCTGATGTTGAAATTCTGTAATGATTTACAGTATTGTAACTTATATCAACACATGTTCTACTCCTTTGTGCTCTGAAGATAAACAACTGTAGAGGTGCTACTTCTGTTTTAAGTGTTAAAGATTAGGTAAGACTTAATTATAGAAGAAATTAGGTTGTGCTGTATGTTGGTATTGAGGTGTGACACTGTACTTAAATCAATACAGTGATATTATTTAAAAACCTGGAAACAGATGGCTGCTGCAATGTGCAGCTAATTAGTATTGCTGGAATTAAGCTAAGGAAAAGCTACTGAACAGATTTGCCAGGTGTATTACACGTGAAATTACAAAATAGTCAATATTCGAGCACATGACTCGCATCAATAAGTCCCATGGTAAATACAGCTTTCCTACAGTGATATCCTAATTCTAATAAAAAGTTCCTGACACAAGCACCTTTACAGTGAGAGTAAAATTTCTAAATAGTGATGTTGACAGAGTGAGAGCAAAATGCAATGCCTCATCTTCTCTATTCAAAGACAATTCTGACTCATCAAAACAAATCTGTCACATGTAAACAAAGGTCTGCTTGAGATAGCAGACTGAGCATTATACTCTTTGTTTTTACACATACATAATTTTACTTGTTGGTTTAAATAATTTTAATGAATTCATACAAGTAGGCTTTGAAACATCATTTCTAAAGCTTTCTTCTCATAAAAAAATCAGCTCACTTCCTAAAGTATTTGGAAGTTGGTCATACTCCAAATTTGAAGACTATTAGTCAGCTACAATGACTACTTTGAGTAGTCATCAGCAAGTAAAACCTCAAATTATTTCCCACTTTAAGTAGGAGGAAAATAATTTGGTTTGATCTGATTAATATTGTATCTTAAAGAAAAGCAGCAGGTAACTCAAAATTAGTATCTCCAAAGTTATTCACCTGACTTCCAAGAGGTGCTCCTATTTGAGAAAGAGATACTCAATATCTTTAACCCTCCGATACACATCCTCGCAGCATATTAAGCTAAAACTGTCTTGAAGCCTGCCATGCTTCTGGAACAGATGGGCATACTAAGCATGTTCTGCAGTTTCCCTGTGTTCTATTGAAGACATAAATGTCAGACTTAAGCAGACTGATTAATTTTGAAGACTGCCAAGTTTTTTCAAATAACAGCAAAGACAAGTACCACAGTTGGGCAGGCTATCTACAGGTCTCTGCAAGATCTCTCCTTTTAAGAAGCACATCAGGCAGACAGGATTTTCTCAGGCATGTACACATTTAATTTCCAGGAAGGGAGCTAGGTTCTGCAGACTTGGATAGTGGCTGGAGCAGCAGGTGCAGAGTCCTTCATAGGCTCACTGTCACACGTGAAGAACCTCCTCATCCACTCCAATTCACACTATTCTTGTATAATGGTGGCATTATCGGTTTATGTCAGTCCATGAATCCCAGAGCAAGTTTAGCTGCTCAAATAGCACATACAGTGCTCTGCATAAGCTACATTTCAAAGTACTGTTCAGTTTGAATCAAATCTTTAAGGCCTTCCTGCATGTCAGGCAGACCTCTGTCTAAAGCTACTCTACATCTGCATTCATGACATTATTTCAGATTATATAGGCTGACTAAAAAATATGCACACACATCTTTTTTACAGCTCAGGAATATGCTACTCAAACTGAAGTGATATTGATATGACTGTTTCTGCAGTGCTTCTGATTTACTTTAACCACAGAGTGACATATAGAACTCCTGGCTCACCTGTCCTGTACTAAATGCTGAAATCATTGTGTAAAACTAAACTTTCTATGTACAACTTCAGCAGGTCAGGACTAGACACTAGGTATTTAAAGATCTTTACTAACTGCAGAGCTATTACATACCATCCAACATTACAACCTGAATCCTGAAAAGCAGTTATTTCCATGAAAAGTATCTTGCTCATCCAGCTCCATGAATAGCCTGGTAGTTAGGCCAAGTTATGTAGAGTTTGAATTAGCTTCTATTACTTTGATATGTAACTGATACGGTGTTTCTGTCAAGCCCCCTGCACAGAGACTTGCTTAAAGAGATATTACAGCACGGCAGCTCCTCACCTATGGGACACGGTTCTGAAAAATTCTGGGAGCTCCAACAACAACAGTATTTCAACATGTAGTTATATGTGAAAAAAGTCAGTACAATTGGAATACATTAAATTATTAAAGATCCCTTCATAATTCTGCTGGCTGCACTATTGCTGATACAGGCCAGGATGCCATTTGCCTTACTGTGAGTGAATTTTTCTCTGAATTGAAATAATTTCATAACTCGTCTTAAGAATGCTGCATAAAAAAGGGTAATGCAGAAAAATATAATTAGAAATACCCAAAGCATAATAAACTGGTTCTCAGAGGTCAGATGTTTGGGGACTGGACACAGTTTAACGATGTCAATAAGACTCTTTGGTCTCAAATGCAGCATAAATTTTGTTTAAGTGCTTCCAGTTCTATGTTAGCTTGTGTGAAGCTAAGTCAGTTCTCTGAGTGCATTTGAATGCTGACATAAGGCTGGAAGAACCTTGTGCCTATCAGTCTCAAAAGCATGTGTATTTTCATTCAATCATCTCAATTTAAAAAGTCTTTATTCATGTTCTCATACCTTCTGAGCAAACCATTACACGGCATTTAAAAGGGTTTCTCCCAATCCACCCCTTTTCACAAAATATGAATAGACCAAAACAGAATCCTGAATGCAAGCCAGTTCCCACAATTTCTGATGTGAGCTCAGGTCTGTTCAGGGGAATAGTTTAATAGAAGCTCAAGAATATCAGTTTACTTCAGCACACAGTATCTTCTATTCTGGGATCTGTATATTCATTAGCTCTCCACCTTTGCAACATATTACATAGCTACTTAAAGTAATCTGAATCCACCAATTCACAAAGAATTGAAAGCAGCAAATTCTTTTCAGCCTCAGCTTTCCAATACGATCTTTCTCATTTAACAGAAAACTACAAAATATTATTTCTATTGAATCTTATAAGGTAAAATAGCATAGAAAATTAAAGTAGTTACAACTAATTTAGAAGGCAAGTGTAAAATTTTTGGGTGTTCAAAAAAAAATCTCAGAGCAACAGCTAATTGCAAACCTAATCAGTTTTACAGGACATTTAGGGGCTGTTTACATCAACTCATTTGCAGGATACAAAAGTTATTTATTATAGGTAAAACCATTTCTATTAGGCCTTCAACAGAGACTCCTCCCTGTTAAGTTCTCACAATTGTAAACCAGCCTTTTAGGGCATACCTTAGTTCATGGGTCAAGATATCCTCCTATCATCCTAGGAAACAACTATTAGTTCTAGGTACCAGTTTAAGATGTTTTCTAATTTTAGTTCTAAGGGCCCAAATTTTCCCTTATATGCTGTGAACTAAGACCAAGCACAGTGTACTAAATACAATGGCATTAGAGCCAAGACTAGGGTGCTCAGTTCTAAGTAACAAAGGCCATTGTAAAATTTTAATCCTAAATGGTTTTAAGTCCAAAATTCTGTGGTGGAGGTAGAAGTCAGCTCTCTGCTCTTCTACAGATTTATTGTAATCAAATCTGTCACCTAATATGATTTCACAGGATCCTCGAGTAGGTAGTTTGGGGTAACTACATGCGTTTCTTCCATCAAAAAAATTGAGCATTACATCCATATTAATTTGTTTTTAACTATATTTTCTAAGCAAAACTAGCAAATTCTAGTTAAATCAGTGAATATCTACAAAGTATATTCTACTTCCTCTATTTTCTGATCTAGCATCTCAGCCAAATACTTCACTGAATACATGCAATCATTATCCTGAATGCATCAAACAAGATCTACAAGTGCAAAAACACTCTGTACCAAAAGCCATGCTGACATTATGAAAGGGCAAGAACTTAAAAATCCTAGTGCCTGTGCACAGCCTGCATGTGGCTATGGCACTCTACATAAAATGTATACATATGATCTCCACCTTTATGAATACCACACTTCATCACTCTGATGTTGTTATATGTAACAATATGGCTGAGAAGACAGGACATTGCTACTTAATTTTGTCAGCCTGTACTTCACAGCAAGGGGTAGGTAGTAGTCCTCAGATGTAGATGATTTTTATATTTTTGAACATTCCATAAGGAAAAAATGTCTTCTGGAGAAATGAAAAATAAACAGTATCTACTGGGGATATATAAAATAAACAATAAAAAATTGGTTATTAGAATGCTTCAGAAAAGCATTTTCAATTAATTTGACAAGATGTAATTATATTTTTTGTATAGCAAATGAACTATAAAAAGTATTATAATTGCATGGTATAGATTTGGTCTGTTTTACTTTTTCTCAGCAATACTGCAAGGATTGTGGCACATTTCAGTTGTTTCAAGAGCGTGAGCTAATAAAGCAAGCTAACTCAAATGACATTTCCTCATTTTGGTGGAGATTGGCAAGAATTTTCTTGTTGCAGAGCAGTGAGGTGTATACAGAGAGACTATACACCCTTTCCCCACCACCCCTTCCCCCTCAGTCATTGAAATCTAGTATAAGCAGCAGTTTTCTTTTTCACCAGGTTATGGCAGTACCTCATTTCACACTTGAGCCTTTTCCCATATCACCTGTAGCTCAGAATAAATTCATAAATTTTCACATAGGAAAATTGAAAGCACTGCTACACCATTCATCAAGAACGCCATTCATTCACCCAAATACACTTTTACCTAACTGCTCCAACTAAGCTAAGTGATCCAACAATTGACAAATATTTTTAATATCCCTAGACACAGATAATTTTCTGAGCCATACTGGCAAGACTGCTCATAGTTTTACCTCAAGTAGAACACAGCATGGATTACTAAAGCAGTTTTGCCTTTCTAGATTTTGGATTATTAAGTCTAAATTGCCATGATGCATCTAAGTTTTCATCTGTACAGTGGATAGTGATATTAATATTTCTACATTATTCCTAATAGTTATTCTATAAACTAACATTGAAGATTAATTCCTTGATTTTGATACCTACAGTCGTTACCACCAAATGAAAGGACTCCCTGAAGCACTAGAACTCTAAGTCTATATAAATATTATTCAAATAGTTTTATGAAGTACTTGGTGTGTTTCACAGACTTTCTGGCAAGGGCTTCAAACTCCTGCTTCCCCGTGTCTGTTGCTGAGAAACACAGGGCCCAGTTTTCAAGTTTTTATAGCATAGTTGCAAGCACCACCTTCATATAAAACCAGCTTGGCATGTCTTGTATGCCATACCCATCAGGCTTGCAAGAAAACACATTTCTACAGAAAGAGAACATGTGTTCAATATCCAAATAAGCATACACAAAATGCCTATATGTCTATAAAAAAACCACTGCCTGTTTTTAAGTCGAGCAAGCAAAACAAATTAAAATGTAAATATTATAAAAATCTGGCTTTACTTTATCTGAGGAAACACATTACTGTTATAGCCCTGAGGCATTGATGATTATGTCATTTATCCTTCACTGCTCTATATAAAGATTGACCTTACCCTCCTTACCAGTAATAGTTAAATTACTTAAAGACCATATATTTTCAAGGAAGGCATTTAATGGAAATCGTCTGTCCAACAGCTGCCTACTCAAACAGCTAAAATCCAGTAATTATTAAGAGAACAAAATAATTATCTGGTAGTTCTTAACTAGCTGTTTTTAATTTGATTACACAGAGACTTTCTAGTATTTCTTTTAGGTGGTATTCTAGTTTGCTAACTTTAAGTAATTGACATTATAAACTGACTTTAATCTCTGATATATCAGCTTAGATAAATACATATCAAGATATGAGTAATAATAAATTTGAAGGCCTACACAAGTAAGAAAACGTATAGAAATCTGAAAAGCCTAACTTTGCAGAACTCTAATTACCTAGGGTGTGATGTGCTCCGAAGTCTGAATTTTATCTATTAGCTATATTGACAAACATCCCTCAAGAACACAAATTGCATGGGGTTTTTTTGTGGTAGATATGCCAACTTGGATCACTCAGTCCGGGCTAGTTGATCTAGCATGATCCTGTGAAGTATTTTCACCCTAAGTGCAGTGTGGATAACAGATCCATGGCATCATATATTTTACAGATCCATCTTGTCTAACTGCATTATTTGTTAATGGAAACATCTGAAGGTGCTCTATAAATGATTTTTGTATGTGCCATTAATAGATGGACCTTAAATTTGCATTGATATTAACTAGAACAATAAAGAAACATTGTTGGTCTTAGTATTTACAGATGAAATAGGAACAGCTGCCTTGACTGTCTTTTCTAGCGCAGTCTCTTAGTAAGGCTTTAATAAAGATATTCCCATACTTCCTGCCTCCTAATCTGTGACTGCAGTATTATGGTTCTCTATCTTCTTAAAGATCTATAGGAAAAGGAGTCCTCTTTGGTGCCTAGTTATCACAGTGAAGCAGCCTATGAGCTGAAGAAGCTCTATCTAGAAAGACACACTTGTAAGATGGCTGTGAAACAATCACTTACTATGGAGTCTCCTCCATAAAACTAGTAAGACTTGGTGCCTAAGGTCACCTCTAGTCCATTAGTCTTTGCAACTTTTCTGGAACTAATGTCCCATGAACCTTGTCCCCTTGCAAAGAAAAAAACATTTGAAGACAAATGCAATCACAAAAATTAAGTGCATTAACTTTTGTAAGCAGCACTAGTACCACTTTTGTTCATCTTCTCCCATTTGTTCTTTTAAAGAACTCATCTTTACCCTTACCCCATTCACCCCAGGAAATCAGTTATCAGGCTTATGCACACCTTTTCTTAATGTTTATTTAAGATCAGGTTTCCCGTTTTGCAGTGCCAAAGATACGTGATCCTTAGAAAAAGTTGAACACTAAAAAAATTAAAAATTTATTTAAAGTAAATGCTTTTTTTCATGTAAATATACAGTTCAAAGTTACTTAACCCCAAGAAGTTTTCCTCCAAGGACTGCTTTTATGAAGTGTAAATAATTTATGACTTTTTTTTAATTTGGCACAAAAAAAAAAAAGTGGTGAGTACTTGCCCAGTTCTCCTGTTACCTGAATATAAATATGTATATACATTCATACACTCATATATATAGTTACATTCATACACATGGAACAGAAATACTCCAAACTGCCACAGAACAGCTGGAAAAGCACTGAGACCTTTTTTCCTCTTTCCACTTAAAGTTGTTGGAAGGAAAGGAATCGAACATCCAGGTTTCACTATCTAGATAATCTAATTCTTAAATATAAGCTATTTGAAGTCCTGTCTATATCTAAGTCTTCATGCCTTTTAATTACTATAGTGACAAGTTGGTATGTTGTTCTCTTGTTTTGTTTCATTTTGTTTTCTGTAGAGAATCCACAAATCAAAATATGTGCAAAGCACCAAGTATTTAAACATGAGGAAATGGATAGGCAGGTAAAGTAAAGCAAGGTAACAAAAATGTGTGATCAGATTATTGATGGGGAAATAAATTGCCTGTGTTTAGCAGTTCATCTGAGAACACATTATCTGTAGACTGTACAGCTATATTAGAGAGATCTTTTAGTTAATTTGGAAGTCTTTAAAAGAAAGTATGGCATCTGGAACTGAAAATCTATCATAATGATTGGTGAGCTTTTCACATAGAAGGCGTTTGACCAATAACACAAGATATAACCTGCATCCACTGAAGTTCAGACACGCCAGAGCTTTGGTAAGAATATGAACTAGTTCAAGTTGAGAAAATTACAGACATAAGCAGCTCACCAATTCGTGCCTGCATATCATATCAGGATATAAAATTCAATGAGCTTTGAAGATGCAATCCTAGCAAGTTAACAAAGATCAGAACTCTGATTTGTCCCTATAATTTTAGAACATGAATTCAGTTTCTGTATTACCCTTATACACGCTAACCACACATGGCACACACGGACTTGACATATGTCACATTTTATTATTAAACACTTACTTAAATGCAATTCCTGCTACTTTCCAGTATTGTAACAGAACTATCAGAATAGGAAATGCCAGCCTCAGCTTAGAAGTATCATATTTATTCAAATACACTACACCTATCTGTGCTGATAGATGGATGCCATAGACAGAAGACAAAAGATGACATTCACTGAGAGATAAAAAGCACCCTGAAGAGTTTCTGGTCAATTAAATTTCTCTATATCTTTAGCTTCAGCTTATTGAACTGTATTTTAAATTGTCCTGAGACCAACAAAAGTATTCAACATAATAATACCAGCTTTTTCATTATAACCCTTAACAACATTACTATGATAGCCCTTGTGTCACTACTCAGTGTTACCATTGGGCATATTTCGAGCAGTCCACTTCCACCAAACTTCCACTTGTAATGGAACAAATACTGTGACCCACTGCATAGCCATGGTCTGACTCAGTTATTAGTCTGCAGGTTACAGTCTCCTTTCACCATTCCTTAAACACGCTCATGTAGATCATCAGTAAGATATGGCTTGTCACCCCAGCAGCAGTTTCTTTTCAATTCTGACTATGTATTTAAGTGCCACTTGTTTCACAGCAATACACAAAACCAAGTTATAGAAGCAGAAAAAGGCTTCCCTAATTAGCCATCTTTTCCAGCTTATTTTAAATTTCAAGATATAAAATATTCAGTGGAGATCAATTACCAATACATGCAATTTAACCACTTAAAAAATTATAGTTTACATTACAAAAGTGCTTTCCTGACATATATCCTTTAACCTAATGCATCAATAGTCTAGCAATCCCAAAAAAATCTTCTCTTTTGCAGGAAATATTCAATTACAATGAAAATATGAATACCTTGAAATGAGAACACTCCAGCAAAAAAAGGTTGCAGCCTGCTTGCCAGACAGTGTGCAGGGTTATAATAGAGCATATGCCTGTACCCTTCCAGTGTTGCCCTTTCTTCTCTGTCCTGCATGGCAGCCTTTACTACCCCATAAGGCATTTACGACATATGTGTTGCATTCATGCACAGTGAAGAAGCACAATCAACCTGTTACTTGTTAGGAAGCATCAAACCTTTACCTCTTCTCCCATCTGACAGGATGGCTGCTGAGCTCACTACTCACACCTTAACCTTCAGCTGGGCTCATTTATTTCCCAGGAGACACATTCAGAAAACTGACAGTTACAGGAACAGTAGCAGGTTAGCAGAGCTCGCCTGGGGGAGGGGAAATTCCAAACCAAGAAAAGCTTCTCAAAAAAGGTTTACAGCTTTCCAGGCTTACATGTAGACTAAACAAGGACAAGCCTAATAAAATTAATTGCTTCACAATAGCAAGCTCTGTGTTTATATCCTGAAAATACTGTAAGCTGTATCTGCTTAAAACAATATTGAATGGTCAGGTTTGCAGTTTTAAAGCATGTTAGCATAATCAGCCTTAAATTAAAACAGATGGGAATGACAGATATGTTAAGGTTATTAAAGACCTCTAAAGGATAGAGTTAAATAAGGTTACCTAATCCATCTTAGAAGGGTATTATGAATCGCATCACTTAAGCAAGAATAGCATACTTGTGTCTATTTTTGATTTTATGAGACTAAATGAAACTACTAACACAATGTAACCAATGGCATGCATATAATATATGACCACTTATCTCAGTTTTTGAGTGAAAAAACACGATGTTTCCTGATATTGAAGGCTTTCAAACAGATCTTTTAACAATGAATGTGATAATTCTCCTGATGTTGCAGTACATAGTGAATGCTCACCAGTGAGCACAGTATATCAGCATATTAAAAATCAGCATATTGTATCTATTTAGGGAGAATGAGAATTCTACCACTGAAACCCTCAAATATTGTGGTATAGACTTCTCAGATGTTACTTTAAACAAAACCCCAAACCCTCCAAGCCCTTCAAATCTTACAACACATTGTTATTGTCACCTGTGCAAAGTGTATAATACAAATTTCAGTTAACAATAGCGTCTTCATACGTGCTACAGCTATTAACATGCCTTTTAAGGGCTTGTTCTTGCTACTATAGCTATGATAAAAATGTCTGTGATACTTCATTGTTTGGCGTACACAAGCAGAGTGGGAACCTCACCTCAAACTTCCACTCCTGTACCAAGTTTTCCTCCTGTGAAACATTCTTCAGCTCAGTAAAGAGTTTTCAACAGGCAGCCAAACTAGCTTAAAGCCTTCTAATTACATACAAATGAAGTGGGAAACATAGTTAAGGGCTTGCTCACATCAAAGGGAGAAAAACCTCAGCTGACACGCGCCAGGTAAATTGTTAGCACCAGGCCGTCTCATAAAGGCACCTTTATGAACCCTCCCTGTGGAAGACATCAGGCTGTCCAGAAACCCAACCAGGAAGTCATGCTAAACATGTTTTCTGAAGAGAGGTCCCAGAACCAGCTACCAGGCAGAGAAAGGATTTATGAATCCTATTTGGGTTTTGGTATGAATAGCTGTTAATATGCTGAATCTTGTCAAAGCTACAATGCTATCTCAATGCTATGTATGTACAAAAGCCATAAAATATCCTTTTCAAACCTTCCCTGCCCCCATCTTTACAATCCCCAGACTAACAAATCCCAGTTCCCAAGGTTAACTGAAGATTGGGTAACAGCAGTGGCTCCCAGAATTGCTTTTCTGAATTTAGATGCCTATACTGAAGTAAATCTCATTTTACAACCAGCTTGGGAATTATTTTCAAGGATTTCCAACATCAAGGTCAAAGGTACATGGACATTTTAATCCAACTGGAGCACCTAACATCTAAAGTTCTTTCACTATAAAGTTTAAATTTTGAAAGTGTGACTGAAGCTTTTTGAAATTTAAATGTCTCTGTTTTTGAAAGGAAATTACCTAAGACCTATTTTTAATATAAAATTTGCTTATATTTTTGACATCTTTACTACTTTTGCTGCACCAGAAAATGCAAAGTGATCAGGAATCAACTTATCTATTTCATGGCCTTTGTAAGAGTAAACAAAGCATTTTATTCAGCTACAAATTGCATTCAACTGTTTAAAGCAGTCCACACAACTGAAGTTTTCCTGGTGCATTTATGTACAACAGAGCTGCGCTAGGTCAACTATCACCTATTGAAACGTTCAGTTACATTTTCCCAGCAGCAGGGCACTAACAGTATCTATATGGGCACATTCTAACCATCCACCAGGATTTAAAGTAACTGAACTGATACCTAACAGCAGTGTAATTCACTAAGACTAAACTCAATCAGCACTCAGAAGGAAAGGGGATTAGAATTAGCTAAATCTGTGTTTGGTTGATCACATATACACTTTCATTTCTATTCAGTAGAGAAAGTTGCAGTGGAGAATATGAAGTGGAATCTTTGCTAGTGACAAAACACATAATTTGAAGGCAAGTATATTACGTGAAATTAAAATTCATGGCTCTGACAACATCAGAACCTATAGAACCAGAAGAAACTTTAGACTCATTAGTTTTATTCAGGATATCAAACATCAAGACAGAAGAAGAGCTTTATGTATAAAAGCCCTCCAATAAACCTTAATACAGAACGAGCTAGTGTATTAATCTCAGTACACTGCTGTTTTTCAGTAGTTTACTTAGAGGTGTTTTTCAAGCAGTTTCATATACAGTAGAAATTTTGGCACAGGTATTCTTTAGGCATGACAGATATGTATCTGTTTGAGAATAACTTAAACTAACTTCTGAGTTACTTCTGGCAAATTATACCAGAATTCCTCATGAAGTTCCCTTAAACAAGAACAGTGTCTTTTCTTAAATGTGTCTTGAGAAAATGAATCTAAAAGGTTTCAGGTAAAGCAGATTTATTGGGTTTTTTTAAGCAGTATTTTGGAGGACAGCATGAAGAAGTGAAGACAATAACACTATAATCATAACAGATCTTGGAAGAACACAGGAAACATGTCTCAAGTCACAAGAAAAGCATTACAGAAACAAAAAAACCACCCATGTGCCATAATTTAATTTTGTTGCATTATTAAATAAAAATTTCAACATTAAAAACAAAGAACAGCTACTTACCTTTGCCAAATAGGTCAAGTTAATAATGAGTGTGCAAAAATCCCAGTCTTTGCACCACCTTTACAGTGCACTTTGGTTTATGCTTTCATGAACTAGAAATTTCTTCTTAAGACAGAAAGCAAGACTGTCAAGTGTCATATGATTATAGAAGCTCTGACTGTTAACAATGCCAATTGCTTCCAGTAAAAACAAGATTTACCAAAAGATAGCAGGTTACTGAGCTGAAAAAATCACTGATCAAGTAAATGTTACAAACATTCAACAGAGTCAATATTACACTATTTTTTTCCTTGAAAAATAATGTGTGCTAGCTGAAGGACACTTGAAAAATACCAGATAGTGTATTAACAGGCTAAAAGCCACCAACACACACAGCCTGCTGTTATCTGAGCATAAGTCCTACAGCAAACTCAATTCTGCATAGAACAAGCCCTGTTTGCAGCTCTGGGACACTCCCAGAGCTACGAGGGACAGAGGCAATTGGGCTTCAAGAAAGCACAGACAGATTTATCTGCAACTAATGGATTTGTTGCCTCCTTTCTCTGTGGTAGCCATCACTTGCAAACTCATTCCCACAAATAAATTTAATCTGTACCCTTAGGTTACCAAATACCAAGATGTGTAGTTCTTAAATGGTGAGTTCTTCTCAACAATTCTCACTTATTTTCATAGCACCTACAACTCAAAAAGGCAAATAGCTAGTGGTACTAGCACCCCACTACTAAATACAGTGCTTCTGTACATTATCCACGGGATCCAACCTCAAGTACATGATGTACTAGCAGCCAGATTTCAACACTACTGGAATGCAAACCTTGACCAGAAATCAGTGATAGTATCCTATGTGTTGAAATGAAAAATGTCAGAAAAAATGGCAGCTGCTTCAAAGAATGAATAAAAAGTACAACTATGAGATTAAAGAAAAAGCCTAGGAGGTGCTCACATCCTCAGGGGATTGGCATTTTCTCCACTCTCAGCGAGACTCTTTAGCATGTTCAAGTAGAACATATGGGCCTATGTAAGGTTACACTGTAGAAAGCAAAATTGACAAAGATTTTAATCTCCATTAGAAAAGCTTAAGAGCACAACATCCATTTATTTAATATAATATGCCAAGGTTTCAAAAAGTCTCAATTAAGGAGGGCTTTCAGAGTCTACCAAGCAATTTGGAAGGCTGCTAGGTTATTATGATAGCATTCAATATGTTTGAATTTATGTTGACAATGGCACACATACTACTTTGAATAACATTATTGTGCAAGCTTCCAGTTGTTCATTATATCCCCCAACTTACTATTAGTCACAGCTGAGTACTGTAAGGCAGAAGGCAAGCAGCTGTCTAGGGCAGAAATAGCATCAGTCTTCACTGCCTACTTCAAACTTGACAGAGTCTTGGAAGCACTTGCAAACTTGTTGTCTCTGAGAGAAAAAGGAGAAAAGAGTCTGGAACAGAACATTACACAATAGTAAAACTGTGTAAATAGAAAAACAGAAGCATCTTTATCTCTCAATTCACAACTCACACGGCAGAAGCCCCAGACCTGACACTTCCTCTCCTCCCAGCCTTGCTTCTGCTGTATGAGTTTTCCCTTATCACTGATATCAATCTAGATTAAAAATGCCCTGGAGTTAACAAGGTGTGTAACAGCAGAATGGGCAACTAAAGAAACAGCACATAAGACTACTTATAGCACTTTGCCCAGGTTAATAACACATTGGCAGAAAATTATTTGAGGTTTGTGGCCAATTGTGTTGAAATACTATACTACAGTAGACATTTGGCATTTCTTTCACTCAGAACTGTATTTTCTAGCTTAAGATCAGATGGAGTGTCTTTAATTGGAAGTTCCTAGGAGACAGGTGATGTTCACAGGGAATAAATGAAAGCAGTATATAAGATGTAATTATTTCTACTATTTAGTTATATTGTTAAACAGAAGTGGACTGCGCGAGGCAACCAGGACTGCAAACTGTGCTTCATCTTTACCTTTGCATCCTATCAGCAGATACTATGGCAGACTCCAGGACTTAAAAGTAACTTCTTATCCTATCACATCTGATGAGAAAATATTTTACCACTGTAGTTTTAAACCTTGTTGCCTACAATCCTCACTGTTGGTTGTACCCAGGCAATGTAACTCCAAGACTGTACCCCCAACAGGTGCAAAGGAGACAGCTAACTTTCTTACAGCAGTATGACTGCAACAGCAGGCTCAGTGAAGAGTTAGAGAATCTGCAGTTAAACCACACACATGCAGGAAAATCTGAAAATACTTACTCTGTGTGCTATTACAAAGTCTTTTCACTTATCAATTGGTTTTTGAAAAGTCACTTTTACATTTCTTGTAGCAAATGCAGTCGTATCTATCATTTATTTTGGCATCT
Organism: Phylloscopus collybita; assembly: GCA_027886175.1. NCBI lineage: Eukaryota > Metazoa > Chordata > Aves > Passeriformes > Phylloscopidae > Phylloscopus > Phylloscopus collybita. Next base: position 30,073,833 of record JAJNNQ010000009.1, on the reverse strand, counting down.
AGCTGGTATTTGGAGGGCTCATTATTTTTACCCATACGTTACACTTCAAAATCTCCACTGAAACAGTTCACTGTTTCCTCAGAAATGAAAATATTGAAGATGTAAGACTCTCTGAAGAAACTTAAGTTCTGTTCCTCTGCCAAAGTTGATACAATTTCAATGAAAAGCAAACTCCCCTCTAGCCTTGCACCAATGAAACTGTGCAAATAACTCTAGCTCCTATTGCACTCCACAAGGATTCAGCTGCCTCATAATAAATGGGTTTCACTCTAATTCTTGTGCCCTACCCAGCAGCACTAGGCAGAGGGGTTATATTGAGATCAATTGTGTGGCTAACTTCTACCTTAATTTATGAGCCCAGCAGAGGTTGAATTTTCACTAGCTTGCCATAGCAAAACAAGTTAGAGCTCTGCTAGTTTTCTCTCCCTTCTCTCAAAAGCTCAGGAGCCACAGGCACCAAAAATCACTCTATCAGCATTAATCACCTCGTTCTTAAAGCACACTTGCCATAGAAAATACAACTAGTTCATAGTAGCAAAATGAAACTCTGTCTACAGATGCTTTATCCAGGGTGAGGATAACTTAGTTCTTATTCTAGCTTTCACTATTTCTTGACATATTACAGTGATTTTGTCTATACTAAGTTTTTATTCATGTGAAGCCTGGTCATGTTCTGTGCAATATGTTTTTTTAATTTGAATTACTGTATTTTGGTAAGCATACAATTCATGCTATTTTAGTTGACTTTGCTTCCCTTAATCCAAAATTATGAAAGCAATAAAAAGCTTGGAAAAAGACTAGGAGAGATACTGAAGCTGTTCTTCTCAGCAGTAAGCATAAACCACGTGTTTGTTTTGCTGGTATTTTTAAAGAAAGGACATCTTGACCATGTTCTCAACCCAATTCAAGGCTTCTATCACTAATTCCATTCAGTACTGAAATGAAAACTCACAGAAATATTTTCTCAATGAGCAACTTAAATAATACACGAAAGTTGAATAAGTGGCAGTTTACCAGGGCCAGCAAACTAAAAGCTTAGTATGGTATATATTTAAATTTCATGAATAAAAATTTTCTCATTTTAAGAAAAAAATAAGACTCTACTCAATCCCATAAGCAATGTAATTAGGGAGGTGTGGTAAAAAGAATCAAGGCAAAAATCACACCTCCACATAATTTGAAAAATCTTGAAACAGGAGGGAACTGGACAGAAACAAGCCTGCCTCATTCACACCACAGAATTAACTATTAGGAAGAACAAGATTTTTAATCATCCCTACAATTCAGCCCCATGGTCCAGAGATTTTGAAAATAAGATTTCATTGCTATTTTCCATACTCCAAAGCTTGAGTGCCATTGGGTAGATACTACAGCAAAGAGTTGGAATCATTTCCACAATGAACAAACTTTCAAGTCAAAGCCAAGTCAAATGCTTTGCTTTCTGGTAGAGCATAAGAGGTGTTTTGTTTGTTTGTTTGTTTGTTTGTTTGTGGTTTTTGTGTGTGTTGTTTTGTTTTGTTTGTTTTGTTTTCTTGGTTGGTGTTTCTTTTTTTTTTTAACACTATAACAACATCCACTAAGTTCTCCGTTTCTATAGGGTTTAAGGTGTTCAGCTGTTCCTTAAAAATACCAATGTTCACTTCCCTCATCTTGCAGAAAGTAAAGGATACAGTTAGATTATAGAAATTGATGTGGCTCTTTATCTCAAATAATATCTGTGTGCTGTCTTTCTCCACAGGTAAGTCTCTCACAATCTTAGCCTCTCATTTAACTGCTAGATTAATTAAAAAATAAAAATATATATAAAAGGTTAGAAAGTGATTGGCTTCTAACAGAAACCAGTTCTTCAGTTTTGGCACATTACTGCTAAAGAAACTGTCAAAAGGTTGACAAGAAAAAAGGATATAAAACAGCAGTATTGGAACCTTTCTAGGAATTAAGTTAAAATACTCTTCAAACCAAGCTTTTACTTGATTGTTTCTTATAGCTATTATCATGCCTAGTAATAGCCATCAGAGACCTACCCATTCCACTCTAGTTATCAGGCCTGTATTAAAATATTTAAGGGGGAGGTGTGAAACATTAAGAATTAATCATTAGTACCCCAAGAAAAGCCAACAATAAACATTTGTGTCACTTCTCATGCTTTTTTGTAATGACAACTATTTTGCAACTGCACACATAGAAACAACAATCCTATGCTGCTCACAATTGCATTGACAATTGAAGTAACTGTGGAGTTAGAGAAGGAGGAATATGGAATGGAGAAAGAAGGCCTTGTGTAGAAGAGGTGAGTATGTCCTGCAGGGCTGGGCACAAGCATTCTTAAGGATTGGCACATGCTTCCTAAAGTGAGGAGATAGCTTTTGGGCAGGCTTGAACTCTTGTGAGAAGTGACCTGCCAGTGATCAGTGCAACCTCGTCCCAGAGTGACACATGCTTGTGAGCAGTTTCTTCTTGCTGTGGGACCACTAGGAGTGAGGCTGCAGGAGTGTTCAGAGGCTGAGGGTCTCCTCTGAAGCAGATTTTTGGGCTTGTGGAGAAAGTATTCTCTGGATGATGTTGGGAACCGTTTCCACGGGAAAGGTGCAGAGTGGTATATGCTTTCAACAGGAAGGTGCACACCAGATGGTGTTTACCAGAAAAGGGTCTTGTACAAGCACTTGGGTGGGCTTTCAGTCTATGGAAATGGGATCAGGGGTGGGGGGGATGGCTGGGAACAGATGAATGAAAGGATTTGTCCAGAAGGAGAAGATGCCTTTGAAGGTGGCAGGGTGAAGTGTATTGTGGCAGCATGGGTCCATAGGCTAAGGGATTGAGGAAAGCTTGTGGGCTTGTGAGCAGTGAGGTGTTGGCGGAAGGACAGCCTTCTGAAAGGCTTGCACATGCATGTGTGCAGCTTCCATATGGTGGGGAGGTGGTGGGGGTGGCAGGAGAGCGCGCTGATGCTATTCATGGGCTGAGTGCCTCATGTTTTGGTGGGCTTGTCTTCAAAGAGAGGACCTGTTATGTGGGGGCCTTTACCCATGGAGTGCCTTGTGTTTGGAGCAGGCTTCCAGTCTTATGAAAAGTGATTGTTTGGAAAGCAGTAGCCACCACTAAGTGGGACAGAAGGCCTTGAGAAAGGACTAGGGATATGTAGGGAGGAGCCTTGTCTAGGGGTGACAAGGGATTGTGAGGCAAGATATGGTGGGCAAAAGCTTGCTGTGGTGATTGTGAGCAAAGTGAATCCTGTTAGGGCAGGCTGGTAGCTATGCAAAAAGGCACATTCTGTGGGGTAAGGAGAAAGCCTTGTCCTGGAGTGACCACTGCTTTTGCGCAGGTCCCATTTGCTGTGTGGGGGGCCTTGTAGGCAGCAGCAGTGTGATGAGTGCAGTGATTTATGTTTGAGGGAGTCTCATCTTGGAAAAAGCCATTCCAGCAAGTGGGCATGAGTGCCTGTGAGTGGCAGGTGCCTGCAAAAATGACAAGCTGCATGAGGGATGACTTGAACTTCTGTTCATGACTTTCTTAGTTAACTACCCACCTCCCTTCCCCACATTTTTAGGTTTATTTACAGGGAGAGGCAAAGCAAAAAAACAACCTGAAAAAAGTTAAAAATCATGTGTTATCTTACCATCTATGCATTTTTTAGTGCTGCTTTTCTTAGCTGCCTTCCTAATACTTAAACTGACCACCTTTCTCTGGAAAGACTTGAGACCCACTTTAAAACATGTTCACAGAAAACTGCTCTAACCCAGTTCAGATTCCAGCTTCTACTCTGACTATTCTCTTCTGACTCCCTGCTGTAGAACACATGCTTTCTGGACTACCACAGTTTAACTTGTGATTTCCCTTTCCCATCCTTCTCAACTTTACTACTGCCTAGCAGAAACACAAGCTACCCAATGCCCAGCCAGCTCATATCCCCTCTCTGCACCTACCTGTTTCTAGTCACTTCAATTCAGCAGGGATATTTGTTTGCTGTTATCTTAATGCACAATCCAGATGGAACTAGAAGGATAAAGCAGTGTAGTCAGGTTTTGCAAGGTGATTCTCTGAAGCTGCAAGTACTTGTGGTGCCTGAAAGGTTCTATTGGTGTGCTACAGCTGGCTATATCTCCCAGGTTAGGAATCCTGGGCTCTTTTCTGTCTAATGCTGGTGGTCTTTTTAGAATTTGGACTGAGGCTAGTATGGGTTATAATTTAACTTGATTGGTATGAAACTACTTTCATTCCAAATACTGCTGGCTGCGCCAAGCACACTGTTATACTTGGGGTGTTCAGAGACAGGGTAAAGGTGACTGATAATGTCCAAATTTTTTTGTTTGCTGTAGGGGAAAGAGGTGGTGGGCAAAAGTTAAATGAAGAGAAGGAGGAAAATCTAACACCTAAATAGTGCTTACTTGAGATGTAGGTTATAAGTTCATCCTTCTGAAAACCTACCAAGAGTAATAGAACTGGAGGAATTATTATAAAGTGTCTTCATGCTGAATGTTGCAATTCATAACTGTACGGTTTTATTGGTTTGGAGAGATACTGTATGTGTCATAGCAGTTAAAAGATAATATTGTTTTACATTAGTTTATTTTGTATGGCTACTTAGAATTCTCTTAGTCATAATTAAGATGTTGGTCCTTGGTTGCAGCAACAGGTAAAAATGGGATCTGTCATCCGTTGCAATCACTGATTTTTAAGTTTCAGTTTTCTTTTCTTAACAACACTATTTTGAAGACTTCTCTTTGGTGGGCTGTTACTCAGGTGTGCTGTGTTTGTAGGTCAAGATTCTGAAATGCACATACTGATCCAGTTTATTGAAACAGAGAAGTGCCCTGTGAGGTGTTAGGCTTGGTTCTGTCTAGTGTAGTGCACTCTGGACTCCTGTGATCTTGGTATGTACTGCTAAATTTCAATTCCACCAAAACCAGGTTTATCTTTAAATGCCTCAAGGTAGTGCTTCTAGGAGCTGTGATTGCTATGGTAATCCTGCTCATACAGTAGGCTTGTGAGTACACCTACACTCAGGCAACTTCAGTGGCTGCAGATATAGCTGGTGACACCACAAGTCAGTAGGAGGAGTTGCAATGGTTTTGTTTAGCATGGATTTTTTTTTTTTTTTAATTGGAACAGATTGCTTTCATCATCCAGAGTTTTTTATCTGAAAATGAGCGGAATGAACAATCTGTTGCCTACATCACTGGGGGAGGGAGAAAGCTGTAAGCCAGCATTGCAGGTCTACTCTTGCCTCTTAGGAAGACAGCAGTCTATGAGTGACTCAGTTGGAGCCCTGGCAAAGTGGAGCTCATGAAAGGAGATATTGCTGCCATCAGCCATCTTGTCTTGGTGAATGGTTCAGAAGGGAGGTAATTGTGTAGTGCTTAAGACACCCAGATGCCTTCCTATAGAAATCAACGATTTGCAACAAATACCCCTTCTCTGTGACCCAGCATAAAAAATATGGAAACTTTTACACCTTTCCTGGGGCTAGGATGAAGCATAAATTACAGAGACCACCTTTTAAACATGTTTGAGGCAATTTAGAAATTTGTGCTACCTTTTACGGGTGTCTTCCCTTGTCAAAGCAGAACGTTTTTGTACTTGTTTTTCTGCCATTTTTACTTTATTTTTGGTAATTAAGTAGGCTCTCTGTTGTCTTTCTAGTAGCTGTTTTGGTTTTGGTGATACTGAATAAGTTTAAGAATTTTAAGTTGTTACTAAATAAGTTTAACATAATCCTTTGTGAGTTGGGTAATGTAAATTTAGAGATTCTTTACTTCGCTGTAGTATAGCTTCCATAGAAAGCTGCATTTAGGTATCTCCTATTTTAACTGAAGATTCTACTGTGTTCTGTCCTGCTTAATCTTTTAGTAATGGTTGGATGAAAAGGATGATTGCCCTCAAGTGTATCACTTCCAGCTTGACTTTTTCATACCACAAGTAGCAACTCTTCTAAAGAGCAGTAACTCTTCGCATAGCACTGTAACAAAGTTTTTGCCAGCCAGACATTTCAGCATGTAAAAGATTGCAGGAGCCAGTGGAAACATCAAGTGAGGGACAAAATTTAGTGTTCATAGTTACAATAATTTTGCTTGATTAAAGGTTGCAATTAAATTATATTTTGGTATAAAATTCATAACAGAAAGGAAAGATTCAGTGATATAATTACAGTTCATATCTTTAGAATGTGTTTAGTTACATGTTTAGAAAGCAAAGGACTCTGCCTACATCTCCAGATTACTTCTCTTGTCTTTGCTAGTAGCTGCAATGTAATGTGAACAGTAACAGTGGAGATAATAAGAGTACACAAGGAGGAAAAATGTGTGAAAAGCACACAATTTTACCTTTATGTTGTTATCCCACTTCTTTTCTGGGATTCCTTTTGTTGTACATTGCTTTTGAAAGACTCTCAAACAGACATCATAATGTTTGCTTAACAGCTGGAGTGCTGTGTTTGCTGAGGTGTACCTAAAAATGGTGCTTGGCAACAAGGTTCAGATATTTTTACACTAATAACAATAGTGACTGGTGGCCACATATTTGAAGACAATTGGCCTTCTCACTGTGAAAGATAAAGGTGACTTTGTTATAAGAGCTTCTCTGCATAAAACTTTTCTATTGATAATGGATTAAGCTTAAATCATGTCTTGAAAATGTCCCACTAAAGAATAATAGGACACTTTTTCTGTGAATAGTTACATTATAATTTTTCCATTTGTCCATCTTGATTTAATTTATCAGCTTCATTTGCTTTCTATAGAAAACCTAGTGGGACTTCCATATTCAACTCCTTCAATTCTGTGAAATATGTCCTCATAACTCACAATATAATTTGAGAACAGTGTCCTAAATTACTGTCTAATTCACAGCTGTGCTTATTATCCTCAAAATATTTTCCACAGTGATTGTTGGCACAGAGCAAAACAAGATTAAGTGTTGTTCACAATGGGTTTCTTCAAAGTTGTTTTGATTTTTTCGGTGTGTTGTGTCATGTTTTCAAAGCCAAGCCTTGTGGTTTAACCCCAGTTAGCAAGCCAGTGCAGGCAGCCGCTCACCTGAAAGGTGGAGCTGAACCATTTTGTCAGCCATAAAATAAGACAGTTTGTAGGACTTCTGGATGTAGTTTAATACCCAGAAACTCAGAGCAAGTAAAATACTAGTAGGCTGAGATACCCTGTAATGTACATTTTTATGCCTGAGCAATTTGTTTCCATGAAACCCTTCCTGGGGAAGATTTTATCTGACATCAAGCAGCCTGAATGAAATTCTGAATGAAATGTGGTCATGTTCAAGGGCAGAAGTAGCAGGTGAAATATGACAATGAAGTAAATGGATGTTCATGTATTTTGGATAGGAAAGTGTTTGTGATTTGAGTGGGGTTTTTTCTGCACAACACTTAATATAGTAGATTCTATTTAGAAGGAAAATTTGAAATCCCTTAAGAGTAATGGAAAAGAACAAGATTTTCATAACATGTAGTACTGAAATCTGGAATACTTTATATAATTTGGACAATGGAAAAATATGAAAGCTCTGAGTCCAGGAAAAAATCTTGTTAGCTTTTAGCAGGCTTTATCTATGTCCAGGTGTTTGCTTGTACTCCCTGCATAACTTTACACTTAGACAAATATAGTGATGTAATAGTCTATGGACCATATCCCAGGCTGCCAAGGTAATTCACCTGGCTTGCACCCTGCTTTTGACCATCCAAGAATTTCTTGTCCTGGCAAGGGAATGTGCCACAGGCCAAACCCATATTCTGATGGTAGCTGCTTACTTGACAGAGTCTTGTCCTTCTCTCCCTGCCAAAGACCAAAATGAACTAGCATAGAGTGTTGCAGTTGTGCAGTGAGCATATCTCTTCTGAAAATGTTCTGTAAATGTTCTGTAATTTACACAGTTTGTGATATGATAGGAAAAAAACTGAGGCATATTATTCTAATCTTCATAACTGGCAGTTTTAGCAGGAAGGGGGATTCCTTTTTATTACATTAAAGCTGTGTTCACAATAAGAGAGGCTACCTACACAAAGCTCTTGAAGTGGGGAGGGTGTGGGGAAGTTATACATGTGTGACAGTGGGATAACTAACATTAAGAACTTTCTATTTAGGCTAGAGTGTTATTCTGAACCAGATTTTTAATCTGCTTCTAGCCCAACAGAAATCCATTGACTGTCAGTGGCTGAATTGCACCATAAACTGGAAGCATTATTCTTAATCAGGATTACAAAAAGGTAGATGGCAGGGAAAGGGAAGTTGTGTTAATGAAGATGAGAAGAAGCTTTAAGGCCAAGGAAGTTGCTACTGCCTTTCACCTAAGTCCATGCACCGAGCATGTGTTATTGAAAATATTTAGAGGCTAAAGGCCATACAGCAGTGAGCGTTAACCAAAGGGGTGTTTGTGAAATTTACACTGGATGATGTAGCCCATATATTGGTGTTACTGGAAAAATGGCACGTTGAAAAACACACTTCATCTGCTATCTTTTTGCAGCATTTTTCCTCATGGCATGCAAGTGAATATTTAAAATATGAAACAGCTGCTCTGTTTAGTGAGAATTTCCAGCAGAAAAGGCAAACCTAAAGAAAAAAAAACTGAAGTGAAAGGGGTTTAAAAATTTTCTGTTCTTCAGGGAGTCTTTGGGTGCCAAGATAGAAAGTCTAGGAGCACTTCAGTCAGAAATAAAATAATGGCTGATGAGGATATTAATCTAATTTCAAGCTGTGTCTGGGGATCTGAGATGTTCAGGATCAAGACTTTCTGCTGGAAATTTTTAGTAACTTTCCACAGGAAAATATACTTCCAGGACAAGACATGGGGACAAACCCTAGTCAAGCTGAGGTGCATGGGATAATGCCACTTCGTGAAAGGCACAGGTTGCTGTCCTAGGTGATGCAAAAAATGGAAGGAAGGCTGCTTCTCTGTCTGTCTCTTCTAGTTTAGACCTCCTTTCCCTTAAAGGCAGAAAGTCTGATTTATGCTTGAGCTTAGTGAGAAATTTTGGAATATAAAATACATAGACATGACCTTGAAAGTTAATATTTGACAGCATGCCAAATTACTTTGAGGATTATCATGAAAAATTACTTCTACTGAAATCCTTTGCAGTATTGTTTTTAAGCAGGAGTTTGTTAACTTTCCAGACATACTTTTCATATCCACCTGGCTTGTAATATTTTACTTGATAACACATACTGAAATGTTTGTCAGGCTTATTAGGATCTTGGTTGGTTAGTTTCAAACAAATGCAACTAATATTTATAAACTTTCTTGCTGATAAAAAGGAAATGGTGCAATATATGCAACATAATACCGTAGCTGCCTTGTTGGTTATCAATTCTTTCTGTGCTTGGAAGTGTGTGCATTTCTTGAACATGCTGTAACTCGTCGCTATTCTATATTGGTGCAAATTCCTGAAAGTCAAGCAAGCATGCTTTTTAAACAGAATCCTTGGCAACAAGAAGAAAGGGAAAAAAAAATCCAAAGGGCTTCTTTTTCTAAAGATTGACAGAGGCTACAAGTTGAGAGGTGAATCAAGTAAGCTGGATAATGTCCAGAAAGTGAGATTAAGAAGAAAGGAAAGAATCCTAGGCTCAGGCAGCAGAATGATAGAGTAATTTTCTAGGACTTAATAGCGTGACATCAGTGAGCCTTTTAGTTCTGTCTGCCAGTGTATTTATTTCCTTTCTAACTTAAGTTCAATTTGTTTTACTTTTAATTCTGTCTCCAGCAAAAGCATGAGTCACCTCTTGCAAATAGATCCATGTTCCTGAACAGTGCAAGTTTTTATACATGAACTGAACGGTTTTCAAAGTCGAGAGAATGCAAAACAAACAAGTTCTTTAGAATATACTTGAGCTGCTGTTGACCACTAAATAGTTGCAGCCAGATCCTTTGCTGATGCAAATGGATATAACTTCAATTGATTCCAGCAGGGCTGTGTTGAGCCTTTACAATACAAAAAGGTACTGGATAGAAAGCTGTTACCATCCCACAATCAGGTTTTGTTGAAAAGAAGTCTTGCAAAGTTTTCTCTTGAGGCCCTATAGAACTGCTTGCAACAGGCTTCACTAAGTGCTGTTGAATGAACTGAAATAGTCTTAATTTTCTTCTCCTAAGTAAGTATTGTCAGCCTGGTCAGTACTACCAGTCACTTAAAATGAGGTTCTTCATTTACTGGAGTACCCATGAAGTTCTAGAGCACCAGAACCCTGAGAAAAGCTCTGTTTCCTGTACTTTTACTCCCAGGTCTAGCATGAAGAGTCAATAGCTAATATCAGCTCAGAAGAGTTGGAACAGGAGACATCCAGCTCTAGGACCGAAGATAAAACAAGAATTAGATTTACTATGCATGCGTTGGCTGCTTACTGCTGTGTGGTAGAATAGTCAGAGTTAAAAATTTGCTGTTGATAAAGAAGACACCATATTACAATTACCTGTGAAGGAGTTACATTATCAGTTTCTTTAGAAGGAATAAAAGGATGTAAAGAAAACTTTATAGTAAATATGTTTGCTTCTACTGAAAAATCAGGTGTTTAAAGTTCAGTAATTTTTTTGGCTTTGCCAATAAACAGAAATTTCTTCTATTACATGATCATATTTTTCCCATATGTGCATCATTTGGATATATAATAAGCATATTTGGAAGAATGTCAAAATTAAATGTCACTAATAATTTATTTGAATATATTTGCTACCTAAACATTTTCTAACTTTTTTTTCACCTACATATAAGTAATAAAAATCCAAGAGTCTTCTAATGCTATAATATTGATTTACATATAGTAGTTCTATGGGTTTACTGTATTTTACTATATTTATATACTCTACTATGATATACTATATAGTATCATTTTCCCTATATTTTAGTTGAAAGCTAAAATGATGAGCAAAATGACAGTGGAGGAAACCTTCTTCCTCCTTCACCTTTTTCTAGTGCAGAGGTATTTACACCAAGAAAATGGCAGTAGATATTTTCTTTTACTGATGTTAACTTGTATGTTCTTAAATATTTAATTTCTTCAATGACAACTCTGAAGACCTCAACATGAAGGACAGTATAAGACAAAGAATGTTAATGAGTCTTGGCATTTGTACTCAGAGCTGACCAGAAGCTGTTCTAGCCAAGTTATCTTGGGTCCAGTGCTTCTGACAGAGAGAACAGTCAATAGAAGCCCTCATTTCAGGACATTGAGAGTATTAACAGTTACGGCTAGTTGAATTGAAGCCCTTTATAACTTATGCCCTCTTCTAGATTATATAGAGGCCTGCAGAACTGAAAATGCCACACTTTAGGTCACATTTGTAATTTCTACCTACTGCCAGACATTGAAAGGGGTATTTATTTCTCCACCCTAGGCTACCAGTGCAATGGAAATGGGTTACAGCAAAAATTCGAGACTCTGTTGGAGCAGATGTTAACACCTGATTTCAAATGAATCACTATGCCCTGTTCCTGATGGATTAAAACTACATTTAAAATCTAATTTGAATACAGAGGTAGACTACTCCTGTGCCCAAAGTCGAGTTTGCTGCAGTATTGCATGGTCTACACTATTTCTGTTTAAGTGCATGCTTAATAATGCTTTATAAATAAATGCATTGGCGTTGGCTGTTTCAGTTTCTCATCAGCACCATATAAAGATCTCACTTAAGGCTCATGGCTTTCTAACAATATTATCAGCAAATATTTTCCTGAATCATATGTAAAATAAAGGGGAGCCTGAAATTTGCTTTCATTGTGGTACATTTGTTGCTTTCCTTTAATCAAACTCAGATGTGACCAAGTGAAAGAAAACACATTAAAGGGAAACTAAGTAGTTCTGATCTCTCTGGAATGGATCCTTGAAGTCATAGTTGAAGATGGAGAAAGGACCTCTGAAGACTATTTAGTCAAAGCTCTGTGCAAAGGAAGATCATGTAGATATCATGCAGCTTGATATTAGCTGTGTCCTGTCATGTCTTGAATATGTCCAAGGATGAAAACTTTATAACCTCTGAAACCTGTTCCAGTTTTTCATCACCCTAGGTAAAAACTTTTTTGTTTAAACAATTTCCAGTGTTTCCATCCTTTCTCTGGCTACTACTGAGAAGAGTCTGGTACAAAATCCACATGCTCCCATCAGATACTTGTCCAGGCTGAACATCCACATTACTACCAAACTGTCATATGAAAAAAAACCTGAAATCTTTTAATTGCTTTTACTGCCCTTGCTCTGGTATGTCTATGTCTGTCTTGTACCCAGGGAGCCTAGATTGTAGACAGTGGTTTCAGCAGTGCTGAGCAGAGGGGAGAGAATTGCCTTCATCAGGCTAGTGCAACTTGAGATGTTGGCATGTTTTGTTGCACAGGTTGGCTTCAGCTTGTTTTCCATGAAGATCCCCAGGTTTTCCACTACCATGCCACTTTCCATTCAAATGCATTCCTGTGTGCTTGGGTACTTGGAGTTATTTCTCCTCAGGTGAAGGATTTTTGCACATCCCTTGGATTACCAGGATTAGCCTTAAAAAGTGTTTCTACTGAAAGACTCAATTTCTCTAGAGATTACATAAAGCTTCAAAAGAAAAATGCTTTGGGTTTGGGCAGGACTACAGGAATCAGAAAAACAAATCATGACGTTGCCAGCTCTAAATACTGCAACCCTAAATCAAAACTTGTGGGTAAGTACAGATGTAAAATGAGTTTATATAGACAGTCATTTTATCCTAACTCCACCAAGTAGTTCCCCAATACTTCCTGGAAAATGCAGTTTGCAAGTGAGAGCTGGTAGTTTTTTATGAAGTGCCTCTTTCAGACTTTATTTTCTAAAACGATTTGCGCAGTGCTGCAAGTGGGTGGCACTGGTGGTATGTACTGTTGGAATTTTGCCTTGACCCTGCCAAAATCCATTCAAGCAATGATCTTTGAATACTTCTTTCCAAACCACATGACTGGTTTTTGGCATCTGCAAAGGTTATGTTTATCCAAAATTACCCTTAAAATTCAGTCCAAAAACCCCCAAATGTCCTGCTTAGGATATCTAAAATCAGCTTCTTGTGATTATTTAGTTTTTTCATGCAGCCATTGGTCATGAGCTTAGGCTATGCTTCCAGTCTGAGTGATTAGTTGTAATGGCACCATTCTCCTATCCTTGCTGGCTATGTGTGTACTTGCATCTATAAAGATATTTTTCCTTTTACTAGTGCTTGATCCAGGATAGTAATATAGTCATAAGTGAAAGCTTTCTTTGCTGCATGTCATTGCAAGGCCATTTCAAGCATAAAAATGAAAGTTAAAGATCTTAAAATCCAGCTAGGTTGCATTGCCACAACATATGCATTTGTTACGATGACAGATTTGCAACAGAGATCTTGAGTAGCTGGGGAAGATGTAATATGACTTCATTGTTATCAAGAAACAAGATGATTGTGCTTGTCTTAGGGCCTTAAATTAATTTCAGCTCATTACACATTGACAAAAGCAGGATAAGTTTGGTTAAATAGCAAAGCTGTGGAAGAACTTGCTGATCAATAAAAAATACAGTAAAAATTCATAAAATACTGTACAAGCTGCAAAGAAATTGATTTTTATATTGCTCTGTCTTCTGCAGATAAATGTGGTATCAAACCTCTGTGAAAGCATCTTTTTGAAACATTCTAAATAGCAATGGCACCAAGAAAATTGAAATGTTCAAGCATCAGTTTAGATGCAGAGGAAGAAGCTTTTGCATTTTTAACCAGTTAATGGGTATATTTAATTATAAGTAAACAACATGAGGCTGTCTTTACAGCGTAAGTCTTATTAGGTTGATTTTTCAGAGGACTAACTTAAAGTTGCTGTGCTTTGAAGTTAAGGGTTTCTAACTCCACCTCCTTAATGCATCATGGTTGTAGGAAGGTTCTTCACAGCACAACAAGGTTGATAGTGAAATGAGGTGGTGACAGGTTATCTTTTAGCATCTCAGGGAGTCGCCAGGAATGACTGAATACATTCTCCACCACACTCAGCACTAGAAAGGTTCCCTGCTCCTGGTGCTTGGCAGGTCAGTGCAGTGAGGCAGCACTTTGATACTCTCTGCTGTGTCCTCAACCTTCTTTCCATTAGGCATGCTCACTTGTTCTTCAGCACAGGAACCTCAGCACATCGCTCTCTTTCCAAAGCATTCTGCTTCAGTCTGTGTAGGAGATACCAACAAAATGGCTCACACAAGAAGTAAAGTACATCAAAAGCAAAACACCTCTGTAAAATGTCAAACCGTGGAAGAAGATACATCTGTATGTGTGGGTTGAAGTAAACAAAAAAGACCTATATCCGACTGATCCTTTAGCGTCTGCCTTGCTTGCTTGTTTCTTTTACTGAAACTGGATATCCACTGCAGAGCATTAGCTTCCCCATTCGATATAATTTGACTGGAGCTAAGTAGACACTTCTGCCATAATTTTTGTCCATTCTTTAAAGTAGCATTTGAAAGTGATTTCATAGGGATGAGTGACTTAAGTTGGTAGCTTAATGACTTCTGATGACTAAAATAGTAAATTTATTGTGCAGTGAAATAAGGCCCATAATGTGAATACTGAAGTGTCACAGAAAAATTCTACTTTTGTTCAGTTGCTGTTACAAGAGCCAGCTTTGTAGAAGAGTACTGAATAATAAGTTTGTGCTGGGGAATGCCCAGGGCTGCCCAGAATTTGATGCAGTGTCATCTCTATTTCCTATTTCACAGCTATAAGACTGCCTTTTATCTTGGCACATAAACATTTGGCGGACTTTCGTTATTTATGTTTATCACAGCCCTTATGCTTTTGCATAAATCATTATGATTGGTTTTTAATGTGACCTAGAAAAACAGAATCTCCTGGTACATTGTAAGAAATTTCAAGTTAGAATCCTGTTTCATGAATACCTGTATTCATAAGCTACATGAATATAACATTGATGTTTGTCACACTCGTTGCTTTCATGTTTCAAAAGACAAGTTTGGAAAGGTATGCATGAGAAACCTACTGCTGAGACCTGGGGTAGCAAGTTTCCCATAGCATTCCTAGAATAACAGAGGAAGAAATATGCAAATCACTTCAAACCCAGACACTTTGGACACAGCTTACAAATTAGTCTTTTTGGCATAAATCCTAGTTCAATAGCTTGATTATTCAACTGTAGTTTTGCACTCCTGCTACAAAAGGAAGGAATTTCAAGCACGTTGTTTGTGAGCTGCTTACAAGCCCTCCCCTATGAACCCTGGACCTTTTTCTTAACTGCAGCAAAGCAGGCTGAGAACATACCACAGAGCAGCGTGCTGGAATAGTTTTTAAATGTTAATGAATAATATGATTACTCTATTAGAGGACTCTTCTGTGATGTGTTTCCAGGCACTGTTCAGGAATGTATTTATGCACACAATGTTTTATTTTCTTAAAAGAACTTAATATTTTTTTTATATCCTTTGACCTTCCCCCCCACTCTCTTTTTTTTAACTTTTCAAGTTGTTGATGTAAAAACTCCGTGAAACAAAGCAGGGTAACTGGCAGAGAACAGTTTTCTAATGTCTGCTATGAGTATTTTTGAAGAGTCACGATCCATTCTGTATCCAAATGATTAAGGAGATCCTGTCTATGCAACAGCATTAATCACTCCTTCAGTTATGTCCCTGAACTGCTTCCAGAGCTCTGATAACTTATTTCTTTATCTCATATTACATGTGACAGGAATGAAAAGTGGCTGTAAAAAAGAAGTGGTCACTACTTCCTATTCTAGTTCCTGGTATACATAAAACTACAATCCTATTTATATCTGGTATTAAAAATCTGGATAACATTCATAACCCTTGTGGAGAGAATACAACATTGATGGGAATAATTTAGACATTTTTCTTTAAAGCAGGATGACAACTTGAAAAACTGTGCTGTAAATTAAAACAGCTCATCCAAGCAGCTGTAAATTGCATGACTAGCACTTACTCAGCAAATGACTTCCTGTGGACCTCACTGACCTTGTCAATATTGTGAAGGGCATGGTTTCAGATGGAGAGAAATTGCTTTTGAATAGTTGCTCTGAGAATGTACAAACAAGTATCTCTGTAACAAGGAGGCATGAGATAACTCAAAAATAACATGAGAATTTTTAAAGCATAGGAAGAACATACAAAACTTTTCTGTACATTTGGTGTTCCTGAGGCACAGCTTTCTTGCTTGTCTCATTGTTTTCTGTTTAAAACTATAATTTTAATAATAATTCTTAAAAAAACCAAAACCCAAAACAATCTCAGCTTGTTTGGAGGGAAGGTTGTCATTAGCTGTCATATTTATGTAAGAGCTTCCAGCTGTCAACTTAATTGGACTAACATGAAAAATAAGGCTTTCTTAGCCCCAAGTTTTATTCCTTGTGTAAGGCCAATTTCAAGCCAAGTAGAGTTTTTCTGAGAATCTAAATTATGTGTAGGTCATGGTTCCAGCCGACAATACTGGCAAGATCTGCTGGTCTACACTAGATTCCTCTCTGTACTTGCTTAACATAAACTAAATATTACCCATTGAAAAGACATTTTTTCAAGATATAGCAGCCACTTTAGCTTTAGGATTCTGGATTCTGTGAAATTTATTATTCCATATTTTTTTCTCCTAATAACTCTTTGTAGCAAAAAAAAAAAAAAATCCTGGTAACTCAGTAGACAATTAAAATAAGATCTGAACCCTTTATTTTTGAATTTGTAAATATTTTGTCTCCCTGCATAATTTTCATATTTTTTTGCAGTTCACCTCTGCACTTGTCTACAAAATAGACAAATTACAGAACTGTGCTGTGAACTGTCTTGCTTCTTGACAGAAGTGATTTTATTTGCAATTTGAAGTGTTTGCTGTCTCTTACCTATTGTTTCCTGAGTACCTACTGTAATGGTCTTGGTAGCAGAAATGATTTGGAAGTTAAACAGTACAGCTCAAGGAAGCACTGTTTGACTCAAAGAGTTTTGCTGTGTGTTTAGGTGTGTCCAGCCTTTGTGACTTAAGTAAGACAGCTCAATGCACACCCAGAAGTGTTCCTGGACTATAGAACTTTCAAGGACTGTAGAATTTGCATTGTGGCTTTTTTGCAGATTTTTTTGACATTTCAAAATTGAATCTTTCAACCAGCACTAACACTATGGTAATGCCCACAATTTAATGCTGTCAGGAACTCTCTAAATTCAGATAGTCTCTCTGTTAAAGGACTTAAAACTTAATTCACACAATACCCAACTGCCTGTAAGAGTCATTTCAACAGAACAAGAGAGAATGGAGAAAATAGCAATACAATAATCAGCTCAAGGAAGCTGTTAAGGCCTTGCATTTCATGGTCAGTTCATTTTAAATACAGGTGGGAAAATTCTCATGGAAGGAACTGATTTGGAAAACCAGTTCAGTTCTAGGCTGTTCATTCCTGGCTGCACACTCAAAGGTAGCTGATAATATGCAGTATAGTCTATCTGCAGGTGCCCATGTTAGCTCAAAAAATTGAAACCTAATTTCATCTTCACCTATAGGACAGAGAAAATGATAAAAGGGTAATAAAATAGCCAGCCCAGGCTGACATTGTAGAGAAACATCAAAGGACAGAATTTCTTATCATCTGCATACTATTTGCAACACGCTTTGCCCTTACCCTTATCTGAAACAAAGCTAATAACATGACTTCCTACTGCCATTGTTTGGCAAAAATTATTAAATCAAAATTATTCATCACTTCTGACTTCAATTCATGTCTTCTTAGCTATAGTAATCTGTATTGAAATTTAAGTAAATATTCTACTACCTATGCTGCCAATTCAAAACAATTTACTATTACTGTGTTTGAATAGATTTCATAACTAGCTTTGATGAGAAGTGCAAAAGTCTAGATTCCAATACCAAGTGTTCCTACATTGTGAATTTTCACACTTCATATTCAGATCTGCTTGCTTCTAAAAATTAGCACAAGAATTCAGAAAGAAAAAACAGGTCAAATGCATTTTAGTAAGGCATATATCCTCATGGCAGGAAGTAAAGTAAGCTGACAGAAGAGACACTTAGCTGAATCAGAAGAGAAATTCTCAGGTGCCTTTTCTGTTGCCAAAAAAAAACTTCCAAGTGCTTGTAGCTTTCTGGTTTGGCGTTTTGTTGTTGTTTGTGGTCTTTTGTTTGTTTGTTTTCATAATTGTAATTAATCCACCACCAGAAAATCCTATGAATAGTTTGTGGGCATTCTTGGGGAAGGTTAAGGCTTGTATCTTAGGAATAATGAGCCATGTATTTTAGGTATCTCAGCACTGTCATAATGACGCACCTCTGAATTTTACAGGATGTAGTCTGTTATAAAACTGTTAAAGTGCAGTTCTGTCCATATGTTACTCCTTATGTTATTTGGATAAAATTCTGGCAAATTCAGTAGCAGCAGCAGGCGGCTTAGTAGTGATTGCAATACATTTACCAGATTCTATATGCTGTTTTGTCCTGGATTTTTTTTTTTTTTTTCAGCTGAATAAAATGATTCATTCTATGTGTATTAAATGTTCAGTTACTAGGGATAAGACTGTGGAATTTCTTGCAATCCTAAATTTAATTCAACAAATTGAGTCGTGCCAGCCGTGCAGCCCCGATTCTGAAGCAGTTGAAGGATCAGTTGCACGTTTTCCGAAACGAACTTTGGACTTCGTGAGCTACTGTCAGGGTTTATGCCGATTTCTGAACAGAAACCAAGCGGTTGGTTAGCATTTTGCAGAAAGTTGCTGCTGACATCTAGTGGTGTTCTTTGAGAGTACTAAACCCTGACAAATTTGACTTCTTCATGAGTAAGCGCAACTGCGACCTGATGCTTCGATGCTGCCTTTTCAAAAATTAAAATGTGACATTTCCTGTTATAAATAGCTTTCTTTGGGAGAGGTGGGGTGGAATCGAGCCAATAGCACCAACTGCAGCTCTATGCTTTTGAAATTATTTTACTTTCTTGCACAGAAAAGGTGATTCAATGCATTTCTCCTAACTTTCTTATAGTGAAAGTACCTAAAATAAAATACTTCTCATAGTTCCAGTTGCTAAAAAATGAAGTGAAAAAAAGTATTCTGGAGCCACTATTTTTGTATCAATCTATTTGTATTTCAACTATTAGCAAAAGTAAAGCAGTGACTAATAGTTTCAGGTCTAAAAATCTCTAGAATTTTCAAGAAACCTATTTCAGTACTTGCTTATGTATTTGGTCAGGTAGTACTTTATGGGATCAAATCTGCTGTCTTTACTACCTCCTATGGCTTCTCCAAATGAAAAGCTCAATTTTTGTTTCTTTTGCTTTTAATTTAAGGTTTTGGTTTGGGGTCTTTTTTCTGATACTGTTGACACAAGGAATTCCAATTAGAAGAGATGCATAGTATCCACTGTCTGTTTACAAAGTACATTAAGGGAGATCACTTCTGGAGTAGATTCTTAGCAGTTAGAGAAACTTCAATAATGTGGTTTGGAGGATACAAATAATGGTTCTGAGACACTCTGGCTGATGCAATATACACATGCATTTGTTTTCATTACAGCGCAGATACTGGGTATATAGAGTTAAGATGCTGAACTTCAATTGATGAAGGTAAATTAAGTTGATTTATGGTCACCTTTATGTAGACAGTTAACTTTGATTTTACAAAGTGTTTCTCAGTGTGATCAGGAGCAATCTGGCATGAAGAACATAATACAGCACCTAACTTGTGTGGTGCAATTAAAAGGAAAAATTGATGTGAAGTCCCTTTTAGACAACACAGCCTATGTACTTTATTTCCCCGATATGGATTATGCTTGGTTCAGCAATGAACTGAAGTAGGTTACTGCATGCTGAAGTAGGTTACTTAGATATACTGAGACTTCATTTCTCACCTAAATACCAGGAAATCAAAAAAGTTGGAGCTATTAACTAGACAGATGCAGACAATGGCCGAATTATAATTGTAGACTCAATCTTTGAACAATAAATAAGAAATTCCTGATGGGTTTTGTTTATTCATTTGGCCAGTATTAAGGCAAGGATGTAAGATGCTCCTACTGCCTAATACATGACCTTCAGAACCTATATTGTAAATTTAAACTGTCAATGATCTTTGTGTGCAAATCCTATTTTTACAGGTGTACATGATCAGAAACAGTATAAACATGGAAGCCCAACGTTGCAAAGAAACTGCACTAAGGGTGAAACCATCAAAAAAGGCAATATTCCAAAGGGAAGGGCTCCAAGGAAGCTAGAACATAGGCATGGTGTTTTGGCTAAATTCATGTTCTGGTTTTACTTTCCTCATCTTCAACAGTGATGTCAGGGCAGTGAGCTGCAGGCTGGGGAAACCCACCAAAACTTTCTCAAACCTTTCATCATGCAAGAAACATGCAGAAACTGCTGCTCCAGAAGGTTTCTAGACAGTCCAGAAAATGCTGCTCAGCAAGTGCTCCCTTTTTCTTTTCCAGTGTGTATTGCCTTTACAGACTGTAATGCTATAACATTAATATAACAATTTTTCACAGAACTTTTTTATGCTCTTCTTCTAATTTCCTGTTGCTGTCTGTCTCTTTACACTTGCTTTCTCCTTAAGCAACTTCCAAATGAGCAGTTGCTTTCATCATCCAAAAAGCAGACAACAGAATTGAAAAATTAACAAAAAATAATAAACTAAATCTGTGAATTTTTTTCAGCCTATCTTCACATCCAGAAAAATAGCAGAGTGCTAGTTTTCACTTGATTTCTATTGATCAAATGACAAAAAGCCTAAAACTTGTCTTTAAAAGACAGTTTTTGACTGTGCATAATGTGAATGACATGATTACAACCAATAGATTAACATGTTAAGTTTGCATTTTCATTTTTGGGAAGTAGAATACAAGTATTCTAAAATCTCACATTCTTCTGTTAGAAATAGCTTTAGTTTCCTGAAAAACTAATGCCTTAATCTCTGTTTTGCTGTGCAATCCAGCAATTCAGATGTGTGTGGTGTAATATCTGTAAATCCTAAGCAAGCTATCAACTGACAGGAGGCAATGTCTCGCTTCATGTGACAATTTTTCCAATAATTCTTTGCCCTGTACATATTATAGACAAGCTTATAACAAGCAGTTTTGTGGTTCCTTACATTGTAGATAGCGTTTCATGGTCTGTGACAGTGACCTGTGCAGATGTTTGGCAGATCCTCCTGATCTAGACTGTCTGTAAAAGCAGGAAGGAGATCCCAATGACAAGGACTGTCACTGACAGGTTTTATCTGGCTGTGTTGCTTGGCAAGATTTTTCTGCAGAATGTAAAATCATCTCTTGCAGAATCTTTCTAGCTCTCAGTATCTTTTTTTTATTAACAATGATGATCACAGCAATCGGTTGCATAATACAAGGTTTCAAATGGATATTAAAAACTCATTAGACAGATTTAAGTACTCTCTGTGGTGACCTTCAATTGTCAGGTTATCTAGCATATTTCCTGTGTTACTAGCAGTGGATGATAAATCCTTATTCTGGTAAATTAAGTCAGAATTCACCCAATGTTAACTGCTGTGAAGCAAGATGCCAGTCTTAGATAGAATTTTTCTAAATGCTCTGTTCTGATCCCTGGTCCTTATGCTTCCTACGTTTCTGTGTGCCTGGGGTGGTCTCATTACTGCAGCAAGGACTCATATTTTAAGTGCACAAACTCTATATCTCATTTTCTGTTGTTTTCATAGATGCACAACACGCTGCAGGATTTCTTCTTGTCTTTACTGCCCATTTATATTATTATCAAGCACCCCCTGATACTTAAGAAAATGGAAACCCTACAGATAACCAGTTTCCAGTGTTACAGACATGCTGTTTCAGTTGTGCTAAACAGAGTGGTGACTCACACTTCCTTAATATTGTTGTGCAGTGTTACTTTCCCTAATGCAAATCAGTCTGAATGTTATGCTGTTATTCCATTAAACTCCCCACTGGGTCAAAATTACAGCCAAGTTACTGGTGCATTAGGTAATTAAATCCACTTATCAGGATGGTAGCAGAGAACAGCAGAGCTAGTACCATGCAAGGGAACATATTTATATGCAAATGCCTATTTGTATTTACAAACAATTGTTTCCAAATTTATGTTGTATGCTTAAAGCAATAAGCTTTAGGCAAGAAGAAGCTGACCTCAAGGAATGCATTTTGTACAATACAGTAAAAAAACCTGTACTAGTTTCTAGCTTCAAGACATTGAATCAGGCCTGGTGCTTTACAATTTGTTTTTAAAATGTTTTCTCGGATTTCACAAATTTTAATAGATAAATTTCTGTCTATAATACTAATATTTCCACTATTTACATAAAACTTGACAGACTAATTAAATGAAATTGTAAATGCGTATCAACTGTTAAACCTAGTATTTTATTTAGTCAGTTACAATAAGACACACTTCTCTATTTTTTGTGCCCTTGTCCTGACTAGGAGAAGGAATTGAAAGATATTGTTCCATGCATTATTTATAGATAAAAGTTTTCACATTCCTAATCTTAGAAAAGCAACAGATGTTTAAGGTCTGCAGATAAATTTGGTAATAATCTAACACACAGGTCCTCATATTTCAATTTAACAAGATTATAGTTAAAGCCTGATATTTTTGCTAGCAGTTATGATTGACCTTTTTTTATTCTCTGTGAATAATTTTCTAACTCTCTCTGTCTTGCAAATAGAGGGCTACAATGGCATTGTAGACATTGTACCTAAAAGAGCTGTTGATTGGATTCAATCAGCTGTTGTGTTCACCTGGATTCAAAATGAAAAATAGACATTTTAAACACCTGTAGAACCAATGTTTTGTTTTAAGAACTTTGAGTCATATACTTTTACTGAATTCATAATTTTTGGGCTATATTTGTTACATTTAAGATTACATAGGTCACATTTACAACTACTAAAATAAATTCTAACACAACAAAATTTAATGAGATAGTTGAAATTATTTCTTCTTCAAAAACTTTGTTCCAAGTAGTTGTTCCCCAGATACCAGAATCTGGTTTTATATGGACTATTACAATTTCTTTGGCTATCTGCTCAGCAACCTCAAACCTGTAACTAAAATTGTATTATGTTGATTTAGTAGTTAATTGAAGGCAAATTAAACAAAGTTGTATTGGGAGCAATGTGCGAATATCCTTGAATTCTTCACAATGAAACAGAGCATTGCCAAAAATCCTACATAGGTAGAATACACAGAATGATCATCTGTGTAGAGTCCATGTAAACAGTGATATTTCCAGAAGGCTCAAAATCAATATCCACTGCATTTAAAACAATGCTCATGATTTGCTTACTACCTTGTAAGGGAAGTTAGATGTAGCAACTCATGTATATATGGCTGCTGTGATACACCTTAGAAACTCTTTAATACCTGGAAGCTGAGATTGCCTCCTTTCGATGCACTGAAATTTGATAGGGTTTAAAATATACTTATTTTCACGAGGAAAAAACAACCTAAAGAATAACTTATTTCTACTGTTTCCATATTTTCATGAGAGACATTAGAAAATAAGTGTGGATAAGACATGTGCTTGGGCCATTGTAAAGAAGCAATTTTGGACTTGAATTCAGCCATCAGCACAGCCAAATACTTCTTGGGGATGAGGAATTAAAAAGTGTGGGCTATCTGGCTGTGTTTTTACAGTTATTTCTGTGCACCTGACTTTCTATGAGCTCAAAGGGAATCTGGGCATATAGGGCTTTGAGGCCACAGTGATTCCTCAGGAAAAACATCAATGCAAGAAGATACTGGATGGAGATTCAGTAAATGGAAAGCTAAAATGCAGCTGCGGCTCTTTTAAATACAGGTTAGCTTCAGGAGCCAGAGATTACATCTCTGTGCCTTCAAAGTACAGTGGGAAAATATTTCTAAAAGTGGTAGGCTTGTCCTAATGTTTCCTCTTCGTTTTGCAAGCACGAGTGTAAATCAAATGATGGAATTTCTACTTTATTATTAAAGCTTGCTGTGTTCACAGCAAAACCACATGGCATGGGAGCCACTGTACGTGACCTGCACTGGGATATAGATTTCCTGTTGGAAATATTCTGTGTAAACACGCATGGCAATGTGCCAGAAAAAGGGGGAAGAACAAAAAGGGAAGGGATTCTGAAACCAGACAATTAAATACTGTGGAGAGATGCTCTTAAATAGAAACTATTTCAAATCAAAAATGTTTAATATGCATGCTTAATTGAGAAATCTGGATTAGAGCATGATTTCAGGAAGGCTGTCACCTTTTGGGCAGAGTTCTTGGAGGTACAAAAATATTTCCACAACACAAGAGTATCTAAGTCCTACATTCTAGGATTCTTTACTACTTCCTTACGAAAAAAGGCTAAAACATTTAAGAGCAATAGTTATATATACATGAATTCAGTGCAGCAAAACTGAAACATTGAGGGACCCCTTTTATAAAATGGTGGTATAATGAAGTGAAACATTTTGACCTTCTCTAACCCTGTCTAAAAGGTTAACTTGAAAGTTACTGACTTCTCCTTTGTCTGGCTCCAGGGTTCTGTCTTTGGGGTTAGAATCCCCTGGATGAAAAATGAAGGCATTGTCATAATATGTGAGCTAGTATTGATGCATCCTTGCTGGAGCAGTGGAAGATGCAGTGAAAATGGTTGCAAAGGCTGCCTTTGTAACTCTCCCAATAAAGAGAGAAGAGGTAGTGTCTGAACAGGAATCCATCCTAGAGCTGAGTTCTCAGTTCTCTAATTTGTCTTCTGGCTAGGCTAAGTAAAGCAACCTAACTGTAGTGAAATGAGCTTTTGTGCATGATCTTGCAGGCCAGAATATTTCAGATACCTGTTCTGCTCAGGTAATGTGACCTATTCTTTAGTTGCAGTTGATCTTTACAGTCAGTGCAACACACCAGAAAAGTGTACACCACGGTGTCAAAGCTGACGAGTCAATGCTGTACTTTATCTCTGCATGTTCACTGGCATTTTGAATGTTACTTCCAGGTGACAAGCACTTTAGTCAGAGCCACTGCTCTTGGCTGGCTACTAGATAGCTTAAATCTCAGAAAATGGCTGGAGTTCTCAGCTACCTGACCAGGTCATGTTCCCAGGTTTTATTCACAAACATGTTTTTTTAATTATTATTCCGCAAGAGGAATTAAACAAAGAAATCCATGGAAGCAAATTCTTCTGCCTTTGAGGTTTGGGAGGATGCTAATGGACATATTCTGCCTGTGATTCCTCTCATACTCTTTTCCGCTTTTTCATAAGGGTTAGAGCGTTGAAAAGGCCTTAGTGAAAAAATTATCAGCTTCACCAGCATTAGATGGATCTCCTCCATTGTGCCTGGGAAAACTGTAGCTTCCTAATAGCTCTGTGTATAAGGAAGAGAGGTTTGAGAAGCAATAAATTGTGAGATGAGATCAAAGAGCACATTTTATCTGTAGTTATGAGTATTGTGTAAGGAGAGAGAAAATACCAGACAGTATTGCTATGCTGGAATAGTGATCAGCAGAGGTTGTTAAGTATTGTGTTTCTTACCATCAATGTGATCTTCTATGTTCTAATGCAGCAAAATTACAACATACAAAACTAAAATCCTCTTCAGATTAACTTAATGTGCCTTCAGCTGGCTGTGCTTCTGGTCAAATGACCTTATCATCCTGACAATAGCACACTGGACAGCATGGAACAGAAATTTACTCTTCCCACACCAAGAGGAAAGGGAGGATCAAGGTTTAACTGTGAAATGGAATGAAAGGCTTTAGAGTCTTTCAGCTCCACAGGATCTTGATTCTGGTCTCAGTTTGTGTCCCAACTCCAAGAATAAAAATTAATTTCTATTCAGCATCTGCTGAAAGAATTCAGAGAACAGAAGTAGGAAATAAGGACCTCAACCTCTTTGTTACCCAGCCTATCTCCCAGCCAGCCTCCTCCACAGCAAATTTAGGGGTAGTCCCAGATTTAGGGTAGAAACCAGCACAAGATCCCTCCTTCCCCAGAGCTCCTGACAGGCAGGCAGTTAACACATTGCTGCAAGTTATAATTTCAAACACTTCCAATAAAGAATTAAAGCCCAACTCTAGTATTTTCTGGGTTAGTCTGCAGCTACCCTGCAGCTACTCTTCACTTAAGAGAAGACCACATAACTACTTAAAAATGTCAGGTGACCTCAGCTGTTGGTGTGTTCTACATATAGCTGGATCATCTGCAGAATATTCATGAATGCCAATGTTGTTTTTTGAAGCACTAGCACTTCTTATCATGTCAAGAAACTGGTACTGAGAAAGCCCCCTCCAGAATACTGATGATCAGGTCCTTTGGAAAGCAGGGGCACACAGATCCATAAACAGTATGAAGAGGACACACATCTGAAAGCTGAAACTTTAACTTGGACTTTTAAGAACAATTTGATGGTGGTT